>JACBWW010000038.1:1116644-1168820 GCA_020086605.1 Lanius collurio | reverse complement strand
AGGGAGTGCCAGAGCCTGGCACTGGTGTTGGGATACCTCACCTGAAGTCCTGGTGGGGGCGGGGCCCTGGATGTATGGATTGCCTCTGCCTCCTGCTCCTATGTCATGTGTGCCCCATACCTGTTCCTGATTGGTTGGTTTGTGTGCCCAGACCCGGGAAGAGAGGAGATCCCATAACTGGAAGAGTCTGCCTGGGAACTCTAGCCATGCAGCTGGAAGAATAAAACATCTCAAAATATCCATCAAAATATCGCTTCATATTTCCTTCCAACCTTCATTATTATCTTATGCATGTTGTAAGGAGAAATGCTGACAAACGATCCCTGGAGAAAGTGATTCATGAGTAAACTCTGGATAGCTCTTCTTGCTTTTATTTTGCTGTCCCATCTCTGAACAATGGAGGACTCATGGAAAGACCAATGGCTGTCTGAACCACAAAAAGATATTCACTTTAAACTTAAAAAGGTTCTTGAACAGCGATATGTAGATTTCAGCTTAATTCAAGCTCAAAGAGAACTGACACACTTCCTAGCATGGTTGTTTAAAAACTTCTACGTTTCTTGGGATTTGATTCTTACCAAAGACTTTTGGGAGAATATTTGGACAAAATTTCTGAATCAAAATATATGCTGATGCAGAGAATATTTCCGTGAATATTACCTAATTACAGAGACTGTTGAGCAGTATTGGCTGTGTCCCACTGCTGTTCTAGCGGCAAACACGTGGTTGAGCAGCGTGCATGTTGCAGCGGGCTCCGCTGTTGCCCCAGAGACCACACGGCCTCGGCCATGGGCTCCCAGTGTGTTGTGGATGGCGGCGAGGGAGCTCCTGCCCGTGGGAGAGCCAGTGAGGCCAGGCAGAGCGGGAGCGGGACTGGTGGCGAGAGCGGCGGCAGCGGGAGTGGAGCCATAAATGGCACGGCAGCGTGGCCCTGGCAGTGTTTGCCCTGAGACACGCGAGGAGAAGCTGTGTGGGGCCACCGGGGCAGCCCGGTTAATGGGACAGTGCAGCGCGGGGCCGCACCGAGCCCAGGTAGCCACGTGGGACCCTGGCAGAGGTGTCGGTGCATGGGCTGTGGCCAGAGGTGGCCGAGGAGGAGCCGGCAGAGTGAAGCAGTGTTGCCTGGCCCATGCAGCCCCAAAGGCAGCCCCGGGAATCCAGAACCACGTGGTGAGAGCACTCAGACCCCTACAGAGGCAGCCCTGGTGCAAGAGCGAGAAGACCCGAAAGTGAAACCAGTAACACAGAGAGACGAAGAGCAGCTGCTACACAGAAAAAGAAAAAATCATTGTAGCTAAAGTTTTGGGGACTGTGAAGTGGTACAATGTAAAGAATAATTATGGTTTCATAATTAGGAATGATACAAAAGAAGATATATTTGTGCATAAATCTAGCATTATAAAAATAACCCGCAAGGCATGTTCCAAGCTTAGGAGAGGGAGAAAAAGTAGAATTTAAAATTGTACAAGGAAAAAAGGGCCCACAGGCAGCATGTGTTACAGGCCCTGGGGGTGTCCCTGTGAAGGGTAGTAGATATGCTCCTAATCGCAGCAACCCTAGACAATATCCCCATAATCCCTGTCCTTTTCCCCATCCTACCTTTCCCTTTTACCCCATGCCCTTTTGTCCCCAGTATATGCCCAATGTGTATTTGCATCCCTGGTTCCCCCCACATCCTTTGCAATGCCAATGGGGGGATGAAAAGGAGGGAGGGAAGAAATTAACTGTCATTTTCTGAGATTCCAACAGGTACAGGAAAGAAAAAACCCTCTCCTGACTGAGTTTCCATCTGAAGCATGCTCAGAGTCCTGTTTCCCTTCTGCTGCTCCAAAGCAAATCTGCTTGGACACTTGGGGACTCAAAAATTTGGCTTATTTTCTTTAAAAATTGTTTTATTATGTTTATCCAGCTGTTATCCAATGTTCATTTTATTTAAAAACAATGGGTGAAATGTTGGGATGCCTTGCCCGAAGTCCTGGTGGGGGTGGGGCCCTGGATGTACGGATTGCCTCTGTCCCTGCTCCCATGTCACGTGTGCCCCATACCTGTTCCTGATTGGGTGGTTGGTGTGCCCAGGCCGGGAAGATGGCATGGCCCCATGACTGGGAGAGTCTGCCTGGGAACTCCAGCCATGCAGCTGGAGGAATAAAACATCTCTGAACATCTATAAAAATATTGCTTCATATTTCCTTCCAACGTTCATCGCTACCTTATACTTGTTGTAAGCATTCCCTGTTACAACACACTGGTATCTGAGGGTAACATGTAACACCTGTGTGAGGTGAGAGCAGATCAATGACCTGCTCTGCTTGCTGGCACAGCTCAAAGAGGAAATGGAGAGGTTAAGCAGTAGGGATCTGAGGAAGAGATTGACTGGTGGAGCCATTATGTACCTGCCCTGAGGCAAATGTATCAGCCAAATGCACCTCAGGAAGTTCCGTGGTCAGTATTGGGCCCCTCTTTAGGGTGACTTTGAAGGTCATGGAGGTATTGGAGTGTGTCCAGCAAGGGCAACAAGGCTTGTGAAGGGTTTAGAAAACATGTCTTACGAGAAACATCTGAGGGAGCTGGGTTTGTTCAGTCTTGAGAAGAGAAGGCTCAGGGGGGACCCCACAGCTCTCTAAAACTCCCTGAAAGGAGGTTGTAGTGAGGTGGGGGTCCATCTCTTCTGCTGTGCCTGCAGTGAAAGGATGAGAAAAAATGGCCTTAAACTGAGACAGGGGAAATTCAGATTACATATTAGAAAAAAAAAAAATCTCTTTGGGTAGTCAAGCATTGGAATAGGTTGCCCAGGGAGGTGATGGAGTCACCATCCCTGGAGGAGGTGTGTAAGAGGCATCTGGATACGGCATTGGATAATGTGGTTTGGTTGTTTAGGGATTACAGTGGCAGTTTTGGGTAGGTGGTTGGACTGAATGATCTTAAAGGCTTCTTCTAACCTTGATGATTTTATCCTCCAGAAAACTTACATTTTCAAACTATATATCCCCAGCTCTTCACCTATTTGTATTTTTATTATATTCTGATATTTATTATCAGATGAGGGACCACAAGATACAACTCAGTGTTGTGTTTTCATGAAAATCTGGATGTGTCTCATAGAAAAGATGGTTTTAAAGAACAGCCACAGCTTTATTTTTGAAATCTGGACTTGTCATGTAGAAGTCTGTCTCTGGATGCCATTACGGTACTACTGAAACTTTGTATGAAACGCTGATATTGATTTTATTTCATAACAGAAAAAATCCTTGTATAAAAAGATGCCCATAAATTAAAAAAAGGTGAGAAAATCACTGCTAATATTTTATGTGAAATGAAAGTCCACAAGAAAGGGATGAAGACCAAGAACTACCAGCAACACTCCAGGATCCATTAATGCAGAGACAGTTACAAGAATAGGCCATAATTATCTAACATAATAACAATTTAAATAAACAAGAATTTCTTTTACTATTCCCATTGAAAGTATTTTGCAATTTTACAAATGCTAGAGCTTTCTCAAGAAAACCACTGCAAAACTCTCAGTGAAGGGAATAGGTAAATTTGCTTTAAAATCCACAATTCAGATTGCAGGTGAGAAACAAGGCAGAACTTTCACAGTATTGTTTAAGTTGTGCAATTTATTCTTTATAAATCATTGAGTAATTTTACCCACAAATAATAGCTACCTTTTTATCCCTTTTAGAAAACAGGTATCTGATATGCTATGATACAGCACCAGCACCCAGGACTCTGGTTAAAGAAAAATCTAAAATCAAATACATTTTTTTTTGGTAACTGAATTTCTGTTAGGCCTAAACACTGTTTCTTCTGGAGCCTGGTTTCTCAGTAAATATCTTCTGAATGTGGCTCCCAATCAGGATTTGAAAATTTATCAGATCATTCCTTACCTTGAGTGAGAAGACATGGATTAATTTATTAGTTGGGATTTTTTCACTATCTTACACAGGAGAAAACCCTTCTTTGCTTTGGAGTTGATGCACAAGTTGTGTATGGGAAGAGTTGACAAGATGATTGTCAGTAAACCAGGCTAAGCCAGATAAGGTGTCTGTGCAGACTGGTTTGTAACACAGAGAATAAATACAAGATAGATTCAGCAATTCCATCTGAAAGGCTACTGTTTGCTTGGAGATGGTTTCATTTTTCCCAAAGAAACTTTTCTTCCTGACAGCTGTGGAGGGCAGCATTGCACTTTGGATGACAGAAGGCTTGCTCTTAGTTCCTTCATTAATGGAAAAAAATGAAAAAGTGAATAAAATATTTTTTTAAAAAGTATGTGTGTGTGTGGGAAGGGGTACAGGAACAAAATGAATGAGAGGGAAGCAAACAGAGGAAAAAAGTAAAAGAAACACTAAGCCAGAATACAGGAGTGGGGTGGGGGAGGGGAGGAAAGTGGTTTTTTTGTTGTTGTTTTTGGGTTTGTCTGTTCCTTTTCAGAGTGTGTATAGCACTAAAGAATTGAGATCTTCCAGGATGTGCTATACTGGATAATTGATAACCTCTTGAAATAGAAAAACTACTATTATCCTAACTTCTCTGTGATGGTTTATTAATTTTGCCTACCCATATTCTCACCTTGTATGTTTCTATACAGCCACCTGGAGTATTCATTTTAAAACACAGCCAATAAAAGATTAAATTGGAAGCAAATGGCAGTGGAACAAGCACCTGGGATTTATTTGTGATGGTCTGTATGTCATCCAGAATGTTGTCTTCATGGAGACCAGTTCCTCTGGCTTAACCAGAGTCACATAGGAACTTGGTACATTTCTTTTTCCAAATAAGACTTTTTAAGTCTAGAGAATCACTTTTTTTTTGTTTGTTTATTTGTGGTTTTTGTTAAAATAACTTAGGCTGGGACAAGTTTCTTAGGCAGGAAATAACTTAAGGGAAAGAAAGAAAATATCTTGGGTGATGAGACCAAGGTTGGAGGCCATGGTCTACCCAATTCAGCAAGAGGACTTGGGTATGGTACCTTATATGACAGGTGAGACCTAGATTGTTGATAGTCTTAGGCTTTGCATTTGCTTTTACTTGTTTATGAAAAAAATTAATCCAGAGGTTAAGACTTGTCCTGACATAATATATGATTTTTTTTAAAAAATTTTCAATGCTTTCTCAGGAAAAGTCAATAATTCTCATCCTGCATTCAGCTCTACAAATGTGTGTGAAAACTCTCACAAGGATGAGCCTTTATGTTTGAATAGAAACCTTGGCAATGGCACTGCTTTAATTTAAAGGAGAAGTGATTATTTCCTCATATATGGGGGAAACTTTTGGAAAGAAAGAGTCAACAAAAGGAAATTTTTTGCTTTGGCCAAAAGTACAGATTAGGCAGGGTATAAAACACCACATGAAGATTAATTACTTCTGTTGAAATTTAGCTTCACTGCACAAGGTGAGACGGTTTAATTATTTAATCATAGTACTGTCTTTAGCTGTTGAGGCCAGGAATGTAGTGATTCTGTTCCCTTTCCTACTCTCCCGTGTTAAACTTATGTGACTTCTTGTACCTAATCTTCTTGCTCTCTGTTTGAATAGGAAGAGGGATTAAAATTTATTTCTTGGAATGATGTTTTATCCTTGTGCTTTTGGTATATCTCATGTCAGTTTTAACTGGCGGATTACACTCATGATTGATGGAGTATTATGATTTATTGAAAGCTCTGCCTCTGTTTATTCACTCAAATTCCAGAAAAGTCTAGAAGCTTTGAAATGGGATTAATGGGTTTGTAAGAACTCTACACAAATGCTTCCTGGTTCTCTGTTTCAGTGTCTCTTCATTTCTTTGATAGATGTTTTTCTCCTTTGACAACTTAGTTTTATTGTGGTTTGATTCAAGCTTTAAATAATACCATCCTTTTTCTACTCCAATCCTCTTCCATGCTTGCATTGACAGGATAAGAAACATCTTTTAAACCCAGTGAGACTTAGGAGCAAAATGTCCGGAAGTTATAGAGAACTTTCTATGGACTTTAGAAGGCCTGAAGGGTATCTGTCAGGCAGATGTTTAACAGGGTGAAGCATTTCCAGATGTGTAATTCATTGCAAGTGATGCTGCTTTGCTTTAGCAGAGTGCCTGGTGAGTCCTAAGGACACTGCTTACCTGCTTGTGGATTGCCAGGTCACTTGGCAACTGGTCCTTCACTTGATGACATATCACAGTGTACTACAACTTTTGTTTTTGAGTAATAGCAACACATAGTGTTCTTGTGTAATAACTTACCCATGTTTCAAAATGTTGGTGTAGGTACCAGTTCATAATTTGAGTAGTTGTCTGCCTGCCAGTTGTCCTGAGGTTGTGCCTCCTAGCTGATCACATCTACTTCAAGCTGTTTTCCATTTTTCTGACTATTTTTATGATACAAGGTTTGAACTTTGGATGCTGTCCCCCACCATCTTGTGAAATATCAGTAGTGCCATATGCACAGTTTTATTGGTTCCTTAGCTGCTTCAAAACTTAGATAGAAGTGATCTAGAGATTTTCTGGCAGTTTGTGAGTCAGGAATGAGAGGAGAGTAAAGCAATACAATTTCTGTGACACCTTATTAGTAGTATTTATTGCACCTGGACTCACATGGCATTGTTCATTCATCAAGTTTGCACTGGATGTTGATAGTTCTAGGGCTGTATCAGTCTAACAAGGCACAATTTGGTTCCTCTGCTTAATATTTTGTTTTCTATTTACAACTTGCCTTCAAAACAAACTTTCTCATTTCATCAGCACGAGGGATGTTATTGTTGCAGTGATCTTACTGACTGCATTTTATCTAACTTCCAGAGAAATGACATCTTTAGCTAAATAGCAATGCTTATTCATAGAATGCAACCTCAGCTTTCAAAAATATGTACTTGATGACAGTATTTACTGTATTGCTTCAACATATTGCAGCTTTTCTTGAGACCTCAACCCAGCCCCAGGCATAACCATTTTATGAATGAATAGAGCATTTCCTAAGTGAGATATTGACCAACTATTGGCAACTAGTACCTTTATAGTGAACATCAGTAAAAATTTAAAATACCTACATTCAAGTATGAGAAGTACTACTCTCTCCACGAATTCAGGTTGATGGGACAATAATCAGTCTCTCACACTCTTGCATTGCTCGGTTTGGTTTAGCAAGGCTCAGCCTTCTCAGAAAGTGCTGTGAGGGTGCTTAGGACAGAGTGGCAGTTCCGCTCTTCCGTAGTCCTTCTGGACGGCCCCACATACCTGCTCCCGCTAGCTGTCAGCTCTGCAACGTGGTAGCAGTAAAGGAGGTGAGAAGGGTCTCTCCATGTGGGCCTCAGAGGAGCTTCTATTGCATGGTGACAAGCCAATTCCCAGAGGCAGAGAGATCCTTGTGGTCTGGGAGTTTGGGGTTTATATGGGGAGGAGGGAGGCGGGGAATGATGGATGAATGATCTCAGGGTGCAGGGGTGGTATATGGTTGCTAAAAAGCCATCAGAGAAGGTTTTCCTGAGAAATCCTTCAGCTTTCTCGCATTCTGTGGGAATTATCTCTTTCACACACAGCCAAGGCAAAACAGAGAAGGACAGTTGTGTCCTCTATCCTTGCACCTGCAGAGTTGTTTTGAAAAGCAGAAAGTTATTTTCTTTACTTTAAGAATAATATTGAGAAATAGGTGATTTGCCACTTTACTTTTCAGTCTTCGTGGGTGGTTAACCTTGACCGGTAATGTAATTTCTTATTTGCTTATACCACACTATAAAAGAAACCTTCCATTAAATGGGTCTCAGCTATGCTCTGACCATGTACCTTTGACCTGCCTCATGTTGTGATCTCACCGTTCCTGGGGTGTAAACAGCAATAGTGATACATGGGCAGAGTTGGGGTACTGGAACCAGTAGTGAGAACTGGAGGGAGTGGCCAGGGCTAGAGTCAGGGGAAGGGGGAGAAGACAGCATCTCCCCCTTTTCTATTAAATTGAAGAGGGAAGGGCTTAATTTTTATACAACAGAAAAAATGTTAAAATGGTGAAGTGGCTGGTTGGTATTGACTTTGGAAATCTCACACAGCAGTTTCATGTTCTGCTGGGGCTGCTGGGATGGCATCTTTTCGTTGCTACTTGTTTCACTTCTTGTCAAGGGGGCATGGTGAACGGGGGAGGCTGCGCCGCCATTTTCACACTGTGCAGTGTGTGGAGGTGCAGCTCTGTGTTGATATTCCTGAGGTGGGCTGGCTCGTGTGATCCTGGATTTTGTTGGTTTTTGATTTTTTTTTTGGCATGGGCACCACTCTCTTGCCACAGTCCTGGGCCAGCCAGCAGAGAGGGGGCATGGCCTGGGGTGGGACTGTGATGGGCCGCGTGGCCCTGGGGCTGTGGTGCCCATGGTGGCTGGAGTGTTTCGCCCCAGGCCAGCGCTGCATGTGCTTCTGGTTTTGGGAGCATGGAAACTAGCGGAGGGGGATAGGCAAGAGCAAGGGGCCATGGACAGAATGGGATGGGGTGGGATCGCCGGTGAAGGGGGCGTGAACATGGGCAGGGCCCATGGCGGGGGAGGGACACCCGGTGACTGGGGGAGGGTCTGTTGGGGGCACATGTGCCGCTGTGGGGGAGAGACCTGATGCAAGAGTATGCTGCATGTTTTGGGGGGAAGGGGAGCGATTCAGCAACACTGAGAGATACTGGGGGCAGGGTTAGAGGAGGGGATAGGTGTTCCCATGGGTGTGGGAAGATACGAAGTACAAGAAGAAGGCAGTGTGGCGCGACTTCCCACGTGTTGCTGCTATGTTGGCTGCTACTTGGAGGCAGCATAGAGGGGTTTTGTGTTTCCAGATGACTAATTGAAACAAAACAAGGTTTAATTCCCTTTATCTCTCATGCTCAAGGACCTCCCACATCCCGCTAATTTTAAAAGAAAACTTCTCCCGAACCAGGGGCTCTGAACTTGCACCTTCTCTTGTTGGAGATGGGTTTTTTCTTGCTGGGGCTTCACATGGGCGCAACCCCCTTCACCTCGACAAGAACCCACCCCTAACCCTCCACCCAAACCGAGGCAAAAGGATTAAACTAGAAAGAAAACATTACCTGTGTACCAGGCCAACCAGGCCATCCCAGGCTCCCCTCTCAAAAAGGGGCTTTCCAGCAGGCTGCCTTCCGAGGCACAAAGAGTCTAACCACTGCCGTACCAGGCCAGCCAGGCTCCTCTTCAGGGCTTGCCAGCACGGAGAATCAACGTAAAGCACTCAGTATGGTCTGTTATTGTCTCATCGACCTCTTTTTAAAAGTTCTGCTTTTCTCAGGAGGCTACCGGTGGTCCCTTCAGTCGTCTCACTGAAACGTGAGCTTCACATGGGGGAAATGGCTTCCCAAAGGCAACTTCTCTCTTGCAGCAATGGCTGCAGGGTATGCTCTCCAGGGCACCTCTTCGCAGATGCAACACATTGGTCCTCCATTTGTTGCATTGCTTGGTTTTGTTTAGCAAGCCACAGCCTTCTCGGAAGCTCCGCAAGGCTGCTTAGGACAAAGCAGCAGTTCCGCTCTTCCGTAGTCTTTCTGGACGTCCCCGCATACCTGCTCCCGCTAGCTGTTGGCTTTGCAACACGGTAGCAGTAAAGGAGGTGAGAAGGGTCTCTCTGCGTGGGCCTCAGAGGAACATTCATGGCATGGTGACAAGCCAATTCCCAGAGGCAGAGAGAACCTTGTGGTTTGGGAGCTTGGGGATTTATATGGGGAGGAGGGAGGCAGGGGAAGCACATGGACGAATGGTACATGGGCAGAGTTGGGGTACTGGAATGAATAGGGAGAACCAGAGGGAGTGGCCAGGGCTAGAGGCAGGAGAAGGGGGGGAATACAGCACCACATCACACTGGTAAATTTACAATCATATGGTGTTGGAAACAATAATGAGATTTAGATGCCTCTAGGACTCCTCTCAAAGCATACTGGTTGGCGTCTGTCTGGTGACCAATCTATTAAAGCTCCAAGCAAATATCCTTTCCCCATGGGATACTGATGCTGTAGGAAAGCAAATGAAATGTTCTTGTGGAGTGGAAGCCACTTGGAGTTAACAGCAATAAAGCAGCACTATACTGGCAATGGTAAATAACACTTTCTAACACTCTCCCTCTCACTCCAGGGTTGCTCTGGGTTGGACGTCTGGGGGCCCACGTGTACTTTGGGAATGCTAACATGGCATTACCAGGCAGACAGAAATTCACTCCTGGACTATAAATGGACACATATCATTAATTTGGTCACAGCATTATGCTTGTGCTGTCCTCTGCAGAAAAGGCCATGTTGTGCTTTTTGCCTAAGTATCGCTTTCCTACTTTCCTGATTATCTTCACTTGGTGCTTGTTACCAGTTGATAGTGAAATCCCACATGCATTTGGCAAGTCCACCTCTGGATGTCTAGGGTAATATTTTTTTGGCTTTGGTGAGGGATGCTCCTGTGCTTGCTTTGGTGCCTCTATCAATGCGAGAGCCTCCAAGCCCTCAGGGTTCTCACACAGACACCCTCCATTCCACTGCGGTCTTCTGCAGCTCCCGTGGGAGCCCTGAACTAGGCCATCACTCATCTTTGTCCAAGGAGCAAGCTTCTCTGCTTTCCTTCCAACATTGAGATGGGGGTAAAGGGCACTTGGTGGATGGCTTGGGCTTCTGAAATTCCTGTCTCTGCAAATTGGCAGCACACTTCTCATTTCTCCTATTGTTAGGTATGTGTTTTTGCAAGGCTGTTTGGAACAGATTTCCCTCAGGAGAATGTGAGGAATTTGCCTTACTTTCGGGAAGCTAAGTACAATTCTGTTCTCGTACTGTATAACAAGGGACACAAGCTTAAATGCCGTTTTAATGAAGAGACACATCTCCAAATATAGATAAAAATGACATGGGACAAACTCTTCTCCCTTTCTGAGGGGGAAACTTTGCTTAATTTTTTTTTTTAAATCTCTTAGGGCAGGTCACTGCACTGGAAGCTACACTGGTGTTTTAGGGCTGCAGTGGTTTAGATATTTTCTCTACTTTCTTAGATTAATATTCTACTTTTAAAGAGTCCTTGATTGAAATATTTTACTGTTGTAAAAGAACTAAAAGCTTTTGCACTGTGGATGGAAAAACAGAGGTTATATTGAGGTTTACAGTTCTGCCCATACAAAATTAAATTTTTACACTAAATTAAAACTGAATTTTTGTTTGCGGAGATAATGAGTAGGATTGTTTCTCTGGAATATTGTGTGTTTCTGTTTTTTGCCAGGTCAAAGTGTGATCATCACAGAAGATGAGGTTTCTGTGACATAGAAGTGGGGAAACTAGGTTAGATGTTGGTAGATTTACAGTTCTGGAAAGCAATAAAGAAACTTCTCTGTTCTCTGCATTGATGCTTTCCTCCTGTCACTTAAACCCATCAAGGCTAAAAAGATTGCCCCATCTGAAAGAACATGAAGCCATTTCTGCTATCCACATATATAGTGAGAGTACGCAGCTGGGATGAGAATTAGAAGACTAGAGGCAATTCCCCTGCTCCAAATAAATGGATAATAAATCAGAAACTGGTAACCAGAGCCTGTAGCAGAGAATGAAGTTTTATTTTAATCTTCTTCTGAAACTGTCCATCAACTGAGCAGATATTCTTCTGAAAACTTTAACCAGAAACTAGCTTAATACTGGAGTGGCATGGCCTTTTTAAAGTGAGATGCTGCTTTAGGACCTAAGCCTTATTTGATTTCTGGACTGGTTTTGCTATGTTAATACTTCGAGCTCAAATAGTATAGAGATTTTCTAGAAGGAAACTCCTTTATTCCCAAGGATTTCTAACTTTCTGCATTTTCTTACATTGAACATCAGTTCTTGAAGCAATTGAGTCATGGACACCATAGCAATGCAACAGAATTACTTTATTAAGCATGAGAGAGTTTTTTATATGTTTTTGCTGGTTTTGCTGTTCACAATGCAGCTGAGCAGGAGACTGACCAACATGCAAACAAATGGCAGAGCAGGGTGTTTTTTGCTTTTATTGCAAACACTCTCACACATCCCACAGCAACCCGTGGTTGAGTTGCCAATTACAGCATTCTCACGTAAGTATTTATGGCTTGGTCATGATCCTTTGGTATGTGCTTTATCATGCAGTTGTTAAGATCGAACCGTGGTCACAACGACATCTCCCCCTTCTTTGTTTAAGGAGGAACTGATCATGAGGGCAGCCATTAAGTTTGCTTCTGCCTTTCTGCTGACTTGGAACAGTCTCCAGAGGAAAAGAAATTCTGGAACAAGAATAAGAAAGAGAGCCATGCCCAAAGCTCCAAACACCCATTTGCATAAACTTAGTCCCTTAAACTAAGGTTTTGGATTAAGCCAAGTAAAGTCATTAGCAAGTGTATCATAGAAATTCTGTGCAGATATGGTTTGTAATGATTGAAATAGTTTCCTAAGGCTGTCTCTAATGCATTTATGTTTTTATCCATATTTGTAGAAAATGCCCCCTTTAAATGAGCCTTCAGGTTATCCCAAGAAGTTTCAGAACTGTTCCATTCTACAGGGGTAACACATATCAGGTTAGCATCAGTGTGCTGCCAGCCACAGTAAAGGTGCAATCAGGTATCTAGGACATGTTTTTTTTTCTCCTACCCATAGCAAAGCAGCCTCAAGGGTGTCTAAGCATGTCAATATTTGTTGATCAATTACTGTTTGCATTTGTAATTCCTCTGTGAAATTACTCATTACAGAACTTCACAAGGTGATTTTACTGATCTGTTGAAGCAGCAATGACAATAGTAGATGAAACTAAAATAATAATAGGAGACAAAATAAAAGCAATAAGCCAAGCAATAAATCTCTTAGTTCGTTTGGATTCCTTTAACAACAAGCGTTTTAGATACACGACTCCTGATTCTTCTTCCCATTCCCTTGTAAGATTCACAGGAATCCATCTTTCCACATGCCAACAGAGGGGTAAGAGACAAGTAAAATTCCTTTCAGTTATATTTTCAGGGGAGATGCAGGACATGCACATACGGTTGATGGCTGTGATGAAATATGATTACAAGATTTAACAGTCACATTTGTTGTTAATAAAAATGCATAAGGATGTATTGTGCATATCATGGTATCAAGAGTCTTGATATAAGTGGCATTCATCCAATATGTAAATGACACATCAGAATAACTCAAAGCTCATATTTGTAGAGGCAGGACGGGGAGCATTAATCACCAATGAACTGTATGAGGAGGGATTCACCATTGGCATCAGGGATCTGTGTGACAAACTCTGAGAGTCCTCCATTACAGTAGCTAATGCTTTCTGAGCAGGAGCCATTTACACAAAATCTGGCATTGCTACACATAAAACGACCTTGTGGGCCCCATTCTGACACTGATACATTAAGGGGGTGTATCTGATGTTGCTCAGGATTTTCCACCCTGCATGGAGACCATGAACTATGAAGGTGAGAGGGCTTAAACTTCCTATATAGGAATATTATTCAGACCTGTGATAGTGTTTATAGGGTTATGTGATGTGCTAACTCCTGGAATTTCAATTGCTTGTAAGGTTGTTCTCTTGCCAGTATGATTTTTTTATCAAATGCATGTGCAACGTGAGAGGTGTGCAACTGTTATCATTGAGAGTAGCTAAGCATAGCAGGTAGGAATCTGCTACAGAAGTTTGATTTCCCTCAACTGATAGCCAATCTGTCCCATCAGTTAATGACCCAGATAGAGGGAACCATTCTCCTCATAGCATTTTAGAATTGTTATTAGAAATGGGAATTTTCTGGTCCCACCAGGTTACTGGACGAAACACCGGAGGGTCATAAACGTAAGCCCAGTAGATTTATACATTGACAACCATAACACAAAAGCTAAATAGTGAAATATAAAGCAAAGGCCTTACTTTTGAGTTAGCTGATACAATGGCCACTTAGGCCGAGAAGGTATTTGCAGCATTGGGTTCTGCCTCCACACACTTTTAGATGCCTCAGCATCCAGAGCATTGAGATCACCCCTTGTTGTGTTTTTACCTCTCTTCTTCCCTTTTGAGGGGTTTGTCAGCTTCTATTTGATCATCCCCTGTACAGGATTTTGCTGGGCATCCTTCCAGCTTATGGTATGGTTTGACAGCTTTAGCTGGTACCCACAATGGACCTGTAGGGGATGGAACACAATCATATCCCCAGCTCCATGTTAATAAAGCACCAGGTCCATGCCAGATAGTTGCATCAGGAAACTGTCTATATAATACCTTAAGATATTGCAGCCTATCTTTGGGGCTTTTAAAGTCACATTCTGCAGCTGTAAAAGTGTCATTAGAACAATTAAAAAAAATTTAAACAAGCAAAACCCAGTTCATCCTGCGGTGCACTCCAGGGTTCCCCCTTTTCTGTTTGACAAGGAGATTTTTGAGTGTGTGATTCATCCATTCCTCTACCCCTGAGAGGAGGGGCTGTGGGCAATTCCAAAGGAGTGGCAAACACCCCAGTCCTGTAAAAACATAGCAACAGAATTGGATTGGTAAGCAGGGCTACTATTTGTGTACATTTCCTGTGCCTAACCTGTTGTTGCAAATGCACGAAGAAAGTGGCAATGAACATCTTTTGCAGATTCACCTGTATGTGTGGTGGTGACTAAGAAGCCTGAAAGTAAGTCAATAGAACAATGGACAAATTTCTGCTGGCCAAAGGACAACACACGTAACATCAGGGTGAGGAGCCAATTTAGTTTTGATTTGTCTCAACACTGATTGGGTCAATGGCATTCTCTGATCCTCTGGTGGTAACACCTGCTTTTTTTCTCTGTCTCCCCCCTCTCTCTCTCTCTCTCTTCCTTTCTCTCTCTCCCTCCCCCCATTCCTTTCCCATTTTCCTTCGTCCTTCTCTGTCTTTGCTAGGGGCAAGTAAATTTTTTTTGTTTATTTTTCGTTATCAATAAGTGGTTGTCAGATACAATAATTGGCTTGTTTGACTTAATTTTGTTCCAGACCATCTATTTTTAAAAGAACTCCTTGCACTTCCCCACAGTGGAACGCAACAATCTGTTTGCCATAATTGACAGGCTGTAAGCCCTCTACGTACTACTCCAGCAGGCATATTTGGAGAAGAAAAAATGTTGGCAGTAAGGACAAGCGTTAACAATCATGCGTGCCTGGGACACTGAAATACCAGGTTATGGTATCTAAAGATTATTAGATAAAGCAGCAGCATCTTGATGAAAGAAGGCATGAGGTTCTGAGGCAGCTGTAAATGTCTGATTAGATATGACTGCCATTGTCAGGTGGTCAGCACGAGCGTTCCCTTCTGTTAGGAGACCTGGTAAGTTAGAGTGGGAGCGAATATGCGTGACAAAAAACTCTGTATGATGAGAATGAATGAGAGGTTTTAAATCAACAAGTAACAGGGTTATATCAGCAGTATTTGCAAAGTGCAGAGAAACGTCAGGCATTTGCAGAAGTATTCCAGTAACATATGCACTATCTGCTATTAGATTAAAAGATGAGTTAGGTAAAAGATGAAATGCCTCCACTGCAGCTCTGAGTTCGACTTCTTGTGCAGAGCCAATTTGTGTGACGTGATCGTTCCACTCAACTCCATCATACCAAGTCACTGCAGCTTTGTGAGATTTTCCTGATCCACCTGTAAACACAGTTACAGTATTTGGAATTGTGGCTGAGGCGACAAAGGAGTTGCCTCAGGAGTTAATGCTCAGTGGAAGAGAGTTTAGAGCCTGAAGGAATTTGTGAGATGGTAAATGAAATGAGATTTTTGCTAAGAAATCAGCAAAAGAAACAGCACAAGCTATTGAGTCTCATAGTAAAGAATCGAATTCATGCTGTTGCAAAGGAATGACAACTATATCAGGATCTTGCCCTGATATTTGACTGGTGCATTGTCTACCTTTGGTAAAAGCACTGAGGCACATTTCTAAATGAATGGTTGTTGTTTGCTTAGAAGTATGGGGGAGAAATACCCATTCTAAAAAATAAACATTTTTGCCATCTATGGGCACCTGACCAAGAATGGCAAAAGGCTGAAAAGTGTTCTTAATTACAAAAACAGATACAGGTAAACCCACAACATAATGGGTTGCATTATAGGAGCTAATTTTGTCAGCAATTATCTCAAGGGCGAGATGTGCATCCTTTGTAAGTTCTTGTGCAGACAACAAATCAGTGTCACCTTTCAGCAATTTGAACAAAGGGTTCATTTCTTCATTTGTGATGCTGAGCATTGGCCTAACCTAATTTACTTTGTCCAACAATTTTTTCAAATAATGTAATGTTTTTACAGAAGACATCAATTTCAGGGATTGTGAGCATCCAAGGTATTTCCAAGGTGCCATTTTTTGTATTTTTCCAGAAGCTATTTGTAAGCCACCAGATTTCAGCCTTGGAATCATGTGTAAAAGAATTATGTCAAGCTTAGCTTGATGTTGTGAAGCAATTAAAATATCGTCCATATCGTGGCATACCAGGGCTTTGCAAAATTTCTGTCTGATCCAAGTCTGTCCAGTTCCAAGGCAATGGCTACAAAAAGCTGGTAAATTTTTGGACTATTTTTCATATCTTGTGGTAAAACAATGCAGTGATACCTTTTCATAGGTGCCTCACAATTTATGCTGAGTGAAGAGAATGCAAAATGATAACAATCCTCTGGATGCGATGCAATTGTAAAAAAGCTATCCTTAAGATCAATCACAACAATTGGCCAGTCTCAAAGAATCACTGAAGGAGTGGGTAACCCTGGTTGCAAGGCACACATAGGTTCCATCACCCAATTTACTGCTGTGAGATCTTGCAGTAGTTGCCACTTCCCTGATATTTTGGTATCACAAATTTGGTAGTGTTTCACAGAGACGTGGACGGTACAATATGTCCCAATTTTAATTGCTCATCAACAAGCTTTTCAGCTCGTGTCAGTTTTTCCCCTTTCAAGGGTCACTGATCAACCCAAACAGGTGTACCTGTTTCCCACCTCAGTTTGAGCATGGGATTTACATCAGTGACCCATTTGTTAAAGTTTTTGCACTCACAGCGAGAGTAATATTCCATTGAGAAAGTAGATCACGACCCCATAACCTGAATTGAGAAGGCAAAACATATGTTTGTAAAGTTGCTCGGCATTTGTTCATCCCGATGACTGTAAGAATAAGTGCACTTTATTTAGGGACTTGATGCCCCGCAATGCTTTCCAAGGCATCAGCTGTTTTAAGAGGCCACTGTGGGGGCCGTGAAAATGCCAAAATCATGGAAACATCTGCACTGGTGTCAAGTAAACCGGTAAAAAATTTGTTATTTAATTGTAAGATTAGTAAGAGCTTTTCACTCATAATTTGTTGAACTAGTCCAGTGAACGTGGATGACATTGGTGCTGCTGAAGCCAGTTCTTTGGACTGTGTCTTTTGCTGCTGAAATGGAAAACGGGAGCAGTAGCAACTGTGCAATGTTTTCAGTTTTTGAGATAAAACGTGGGGTGTTACTTGAAACTATCACTTTAATTTTCACTAAATACTCTGAATTAATTACACCAACATGTATTATGAGACCATTCTTTGTGGTGGAAGATCTACCAATTGAAAGCCCAAATGGTCCTTCAATTAAAGGTCCATAAAGCCCTGTATTTAGCCCATGAATAGTGGAGTCTGTGATTAAGACCTTATCTGAGAGGGGTAAGTCCAAACATGCGCTCCAGCAGGTACTGGAAAGGTGTTGCGGTGAGCTATGATCAGCCGAATCACAGAGACCAAAAGGTCCAGTGGTTTCTACAGCCCAAAGCACCCAGAAGGCTGTGAAAAATACATAAATCTGTCCCTTACCTTTATATGCAGAACTCCCTTCCCCATATTTCTCATATCTGGTGCTTTTCCCGAGTGATCTAGGTTCTTCAGCAGCTGATTGGTCTCTGTTACTCCTCCCCACCTACCCCTTCCTCCATTGGCTGTAATCCTTTCTCCCTGCCCCGTAACAACCCCTGGTTGAGGTATCATTGGTTACGTTGTGTTTTCCACACCTGTTTTTTGGAGTAGGAGACAGCTCTGCAAGGCACATGGCTGGTCTTTCCTCATGGGTTTTGCCATGCTCCAATAAACCCTCTTCCCCCATGTGGAGTCCTTTCGCTTACTCTTACCTCCTTCATGCACACTAGACATTGGAGAGCGAGGGGAAACCGTGCTGGTGATTCACCGTTACCCCGTGCACCAGGATTGGTGTCCATCTGTATCACTCAGGGCAGGCAGAAGTTTGCTTGGTGCCAGGACCTCATGCTAGCCCAGCAGGCGTCATAGCAGCAAGGAGGGAGGAAATTGAGACTCCTGGGTTTGGACTGGAAAGATCCTGTTGGGTTGAGGGCCACTGGGTCTTGCACCCCTCTTTTCATTTCCCTGCTGAGGGATGAGAGGGTTACTGTCTTTATCAAATTTTGACCTGCGTACTTGACCCCACTGGTAACCCTTTTTACACTGCAGACATGGAGAGGGAGGGATGGCAGGGCAGGGGCCATTCTTTCCTTTCTTTTGAGTGGGACAATTTTTCTGTAAATGCCCTTCTTGTTGGCAATTGAAACACCAGGAGTCAGTTTTCTTATGTGCATTACAGGCTTGCTGTAAGCCAGCAGCCAAAACAGATGCATGGTGTTCCTCTCTCCCACATTTTGACAGGCTTTGATGTAGGCAGATAAATTAGCACTCTCATTCCTTTCAGAGAACAGTGCTTTCTGACAATCCACATTAGCATTTTCAAAGGCTAGTTGTAATAACAATATAGTAGCTGCTTCTTCATTTTCTGTTTGCCTACTTATGGCCATCTGCAGTCTATCAATGAATGTTACATAGGAATCTTGAGGGCCTTGCTGAATAGATGCAAAGGAACAATCCTTTCATCCAGACTCTGGGATTCTTTTAAGAGCCCTTATAGCTATTTTGGAGCTTTGCTGTAGCACTGGGCAAGCTAAATTAGTTAATTAATGTTAAAATTAGTTAAAATTAATGCCTTGCCCTAGCATTTCACTGGGACCGCCTACTTCTAAATTTTCAGTGTTATCCATAGTTCGTACAGTACCAAGATTTTTCCATTCTGGCAGCCACACTTTACATTGTGCTGACATTAGTATAAGTTTAAAAAACATTCCCCAATCATTAAGAGCAATAGTGTACTCTTGGTTAATGGAATAGATCAATCTCATAGTATATTGTGTTTGCAGTCCCTAATCTTGGAGAGCTTTACGAACTTCTTTTATTAATTCAAACAGGTTGTACATCCTGAGAGGGTTTTCTAGGCTGATAGTTGACCCACATGGCCAATAGCATGGGAATATCTCTCTTTTTAGGGCCTCTTCCCTGCATTTCCCTATAAATGGCAGACATGAATGAGATTGCAGTGGTAATTTGGGTAAAGGAGACGTAGGCAGAGGATGATAAGAATTAGCTAACACTTGAGCCATAGCGGAAAATGCAGCAGCCAAATTTTTTATGGGAGTTAAAGAAGGATAAAGATCAGGCCCCTTCTCAGGATCATTAGGACCAGGATCAAAAGGATAGCCAGGCTCCTGAGGATCTTCATCTCCTAATTCAAGCTGATACTTCTGCACAGACATGGCTAATGTTCAAATTGATGCCTTAGGTTTTAGCTTTTAAGTTTTCCAGATTCTGTACTGCTTAGAGTGTGGCTCTGGGGTTTCTTGTAGCCTGTTAATTTCTGCTCACTTGTGCCAGGTAGGCAAAACAAAGCCTCACCAGGCCTGCCCTTCAAGGACACCTGGATGGTCTGAGGCTACCAGGAGGGTAGGCTGGGGGAATTACATCACTAAACTGAAACTTTAATTGGAGAATTAATTGTGATATGCAAATGAACCAAACCTATAAAAGTGTGAAGAACTCGTGACCTGTCATCCATCTTGGGGTCCATTTTGAGAATAGCCCCAGTCCCCAGGGTGTAGCTTTGAAGGCCCTTGAAATAAATGTCTATTTTATTTCCTTACTCCTGTCTAGTCTCTGTTTCTAGGAGGCCACTGAAGGCATAAAAATCAGTCTCCAAATTTAAAATATCTTTGACAGGGTGCTTACAAACTTTCTCAGCAGGCTGCAAAGCTTTTAAGGCAGTATCCACAGTTTTCTATGAAGCTAACGTATCGTCAGTGACTGTCTGTCCTTTTTTTATTCTGTGCCTCTAATTCAGCTCCTACCTTTCCCCACACTTTAGCATTGTAGGAACTGTGGGGGGGGATGAATACATTAGAATTATTATTCAGACATACTAATAAAGCAGCTAACTTAACTGAGGGGACTTTAAATCCATGTTCTTTTAAAATTCTTTGTAAAATTTCTAAATAGAGCTTATGCTCAATGAGACAAAGACTGTCCCATAGTTCCACATTTGCAGTCTCACCTATCTGGTGGGTAGAGACGAAGGACGGGGATCCCCTTTTCACACAACTTAGTTTGAATGTGCTGTCACTACCAAAGGTTCATGATTCATGCCACAGATTGGGCACCATTTGTAGCAATTAGATCCCAGACACCATTGCCATGCAACAAAATCGCTTTATTAAACACGCATAAGCTTTTTATGTTTCTGCTGTTCCCAATGCAGCTGAGCAGGAGACTGACCAACATGCAAACAAATGGCAGAGCAGGGTGTTTTTTGCTTTTATCACAAACACTCTCACACATCCCACAGCAACCCGTGGTTGAGTTGCCAATTACAGCATTCTCACGTAAGTATTTATGGCTTGGTCATGATCCTTTGGTATGTGCTTTATCATGCAGTTGTTAAGATCGAACCGTGGTCACATCTATAGTCCTCTCTCCATGTCAGCCTGCTCAACAGCAAACACATAAACCAGAGATCAGGATTCTGTGCTACTGGTGGGAGGTACATCCTCTGGGACTGACAGATGTGTGTAATGTAGGTTACAAAATCTGTTGAACCTTTTGATGATTATGCTTGAAGTATTTGTCAATAAACCAAAAGGATCAAACAGAAGGTGTTATGTATTAAAAATTCAGACAAGAGTATATTTTAATTATTATTCCCTTGCTTCAGGTTGGGTTTTGGAACAGGAAATAGAAGCAATAACTGTTTAAATATTGTATTTTGAAGACTGCATATGAAAGGATTTTGCAGAATTAAAAGTGACCAAATTACATTAATTTTGATTCAAAACAATTGCTCCTGGAGATCTCGGAATGAATTTTGTTTGTGGAATCCAAACTGTGAATATAGTCCATTAAAAAAATCATTGATTAGACTGTGGGATTTTTTTTGTAATAACTAGTATGTTCAGGGAATATGTCTATTTGTAGTAGTTTTGTAGGTGCTTGTTTAAGTAGGAGTAACAGTAGGGGGAAATCTGCCCAAAGGACCATTGCAGATTTACTGCCTGGTACTTTTTAAAGTGAATGCAGCATTTCCCAAATTATATTTCCTGTTTGTTTTGCAAAATGATAGTCCAGTATCTCTTGGAAGGTGCCTGGTGTTAACGTTTCTATCAGAGCTCACTTCCAAGCTTTGGCTCTGTGTGGTGTCCCTGTGATGGGTCCTTGGGAGCCGATGCTCCACTGCCTGGTCTGTAGGGAGGCTCCCTGGGGTGTAACCCTTCTTGCAGTGTTCTTGCCTCTGCTAAAGCAATGTCCTTTCTGTCTGAGCTTTTAAGATGCTCAATAACTCATGTTGCTGGACATCAAAAATGCTCCTTTGTGAATTTGGCTATTTTAGACACAGGGAAAAGTGCCTGATGAAGAGGGGCTGGAGGTATTTTTTTCCAAAGGAATCACTGAGCAGAGCCTGCATGGGATGAGGTACATGAGTTTGTACCCACTGTGTGTGGCAGAAAACCCAAAACTGCTGCTGTGGGAAGCAGCGTGCGACAGGAGAACCTGTTGGTATTCCAGTAATTGCTATAAAGCTGTGTCTTCTTATGCAATGTGCTTTGTCCTGGGCGCTGTGCAAAGTCCCTCTCATAGGCAGCATGTGTGCATTTAAGAGAAAATTAAACACCCTTCCTTTTGTTATCTTTGAAATGCTTATCCAGTTTACAAAATCTGCAGTCAGACATTAGAAAGAAGGCATTTATACAAGTTGCCACTAATCAGTTGTACTTGAGATGTATGCAGGAAACTCCAGGGATTTGAGGAAATCTATTTACACAGTACCACAAATTTACATCTTGGAAAGACTGAATTTCACCATTGCACAAAGCAATTTAAGGCTCTTCAAAGCAATATAAAGATCTTATATATTTATATTTAGTGTTGATATTACACATTTATTCTGAGTATACATCAATCCTCATGTTATCTTCATCCTATTATCCCAGTGTTTGAATCCACAAAACAGATCAGTATCTCTTGTTTTCAGACCTTTTTTTCTCTTTTGTGTTAAGTGAGACTGCTTCAAATACGACATTGTAAAAGTTTTATTCAGATTCAAAGCTGTTTTGGGAGAAAGAATGAAATCCATAATCTAAAAGAGTGCTACTATCAACAGACTACTTTTAATAATCTGATTTCTTTTATGCAGTTCTCTCACTGCTTTACGTCGTTCAGTTCCCTTTGGTCCCCTACCTTTCTAAAAATGTTTCCATTGAAATAATTTTTATACTAAAGCATTACAGCTTGGAAAAATGCATCTTCATTTTCTTTGAAAATTACCAGTTTTGCAATGCTTGGGGCATTTGGCTTCACAATCTTGCTGCTTTTGCCTGAACTCTTATGAAAACTTAATCTTTGAGTTGTCTTTTGCCATTCTTGTCTTCAACTGA
Source organism: Lanius collurio (assembly GCA_020086605.1). Taxonomy (NCBI): domain Eukaryota; kingdom Metazoa; phylum Chordata; class Aves; order Passeriformes; family Laniidae; genus Lanius; species Lanius collurio. The sequence continues at coordinate 1,146,124 of JACBWW010000038.1, read as the reverse complement.
AGGTAAAAAAAACTTGCTTAGATCACAGCTGTAGGTTTGAAAGCCTGATGCTGGCAGTAATGGGGATTCTGTGGGGCAATAACAAATCAGGAGGGGGAGAGGACATTTAGGAATTTGTCCCTTTGGAGGACAAAGTGTCAGCAGGACATACCTTTACTGTTCCTGTGCTTGATGTGAATGAGGTATCTGGTTTTTGGGTTGTGCAACAAGTCATTATAGTATTTTTTGCAAGTATGCCAGGGGTTAGCCAGTGACCCTTACCTTCTTCTTGTAGGAACATCATCAAAACCAAGCTCCTTACATTCCAGCTGGATTTAGAGCCGAAAAATCAGGCATACCCAGATGAGGTGTATTTTGGAAGCCAGCCTGGAGCCTGCGGTAACAGCTAATGACCATGTGCAGCTGTCCATGCCACAACCACAATGCAAAATTCCTCTTTTACAGAGAAACTTATATAACCCCCAGCCATTAAACAACCCTTTGCTTTGTTTGCAATTTTGCTTGAAGGCATGGTTTTCCTCTGTTCTCCCTCATATGTTGCACTGGCTTGTTTCAAAGGTAAGCATGTAAAGCTGTTTCCCTTCCTCTTTAATTACAGATCCTTGTAAAGAAGATATATGGGACAACTGAGCATGAGTTTCTCATACATCCAAGATTTTCACCAAGGCTGAAGAACTGGCCTGAACATGAAGAAAGATTCTGAAACATGCTTATTTTTAGATCTGCTTGTGCACCCTATGAGGTAACTAAGTTCAAATCTTAAAAGAGCTCTATAAAAACTAGTAAAGCTGAGTACAGAGGTTTTAGTTTTGATGTTCTGTTCCAGTAAATTTTTTATGAAACTTGAGAGCAGATAATTTACAGTAAAAGAACAAGAGATCTGAGAAAAATGAAAAAATAATTCACTATAATTCTATTAAACTATATTGAAAGTGTTATTATTTGTTGTCCAATTTATGAAATCAAAGATAAATAGTAACTGTTTATAATTTAGGTTGTTTGTGAGAAAAAGTCTAGACTTTTTTTGGCCTAAATATTTTCAGAATTATATGTAGTGTGACTTTGGGGAAAAGGCTCCAAGTCCCTCCAGGCTGTTCAGAACATCCTTGATTCTTCTGTAGTTGCTTTCCAGACCTGATTTGATTTGGAAAAGTTAAATGATCAGTTGAAGACTGCACAGTGTCTTTGGCAGGACAGGCTGGCTTCAGCTGGATTTGGGTATAACCCGAACTCCCATCCAGAAAACCCACAGTGTGTAAATAACTTACGGAGTCCCAGTTGCTAGAACTCTGCAGAGAAATCTCTTTCTCATGTGTGTTTACTTTTTCATCCTGAGCATTGACACCTGTTGTCTTAAAACTTGTTCTTGTTGTCATTTCCACAGAAAAACATCTCAGTTTATGAGTGAGGAAGGCAAAGTAATATATTAACCAAAGAAAATACGCTCACTTCTTTAGGAAACTGTGTGAGATATGGACTGTCTGATAAGGCAGCAAACAGAAGTTGACATACAGTTTACAGTTTCACTACCACTGACTTCTAACCCTGGAGTCCCTTTTGAGAGTAAAACACTAAACCAAATTTGGTAGAATTTACCTGAATAGAACCTTATTCTTCAGAAAATAACTTGAAGAGATTTCTCTGTGAGGATGGATCTGAGAAGAAAACAGTGCTGGAACCCAGACATCCAATGCTGTTGGAGCCAGTTTGCTCTGACAGTCATGCTGGGGTTTGGGGTAAAAGTTGCTTAGGAGAGAAATTGGAAGACCTCAAAAAGTAGTATAATGTTAAGCTGGAGAGAGTCATCAGTGGGTAACAGAAAACCAGAAAACCTGCTGGTAAAAGCCTGAGCAAAATACAAAGGCAAGGGCATTATCAATTTTGAAACTGAGACTATGGAATCTGATATACTAACAATGTCTTACTTTTTTTGATAGAAAGTATCCTGTATTACTTGTGCAAAGCTACGTTAATAAAGTCATCAAAAGGAGGAAGAGTTTCCTTCTGATGGAATTGAAGACAAGCCATGATACCAGGATGCAAATCCAGGAAAACAAGGCTTTTAGCAACCTTGTCCAGTGGAGATTGTCCTTACCCATGGAAGGGGTTTGGAACTAAATCTTCAATGTGCCTTCCAACCCAAACCATTCTTTTATCCTATGAGAGCATCTTTTCAGGGATGGCAAAAACATGGCTATGTCCATCAGTGACCATGGCTATGTTCACAGTGTGAGCTGCACAGGGGCAATCTGAGCCAGGGGGAGAGGGCTAGGAGTTAGAGAAGTGCCAAGGACTGAGGCCCATATGTTATACAGCAAGTGTTTGTATTTTCCTTTGAGAAGCTGTGGGCAAAACCTCTGGTTCATGTGCAAAGAATTCACTGTGTCAGTCGGCCAAAATGCACCACGCATGTTGCAATTGTGGAGGAAGTTGAAGTGGTCAGCCTATGAGAAGTGCAAATTTTTGGTGCAGTCAGACCCTGCAGTAAATGCAGGGTGTGTCACGCTGCACAAATGACAGTGGCCCTTTGTCTGGGATCTTAACTGAAATGTTGGACATCCAGTCTTGGGGAGTGCACTGAACTAGCAGCAGCTAAAGCCCCTGAGTGCAAACAATAAATTAGCAAATGTAGAGTATCTAGGACAGACCTCTGTAGACTTACTAGCAGCATTCCACACTTTCCCAGGTTTTTAGAGAGCCGTTTTAATGTGGGACAAATTTACAATGAGAGATGGAAACTAATATATGGAAACTTTTTCTAACCACTTTCTTTTAATATGGGCAATTCTGGAAGAGCTAGAAATGGCTCTGATTAGCTGAGTATCAGTGATCTAAAAAGTGTGCTTGCTTTGAGAAATGAGAGGTCTTTCCAGTCCTCTGGTGAAAATAATTTCTCATTAATTGCTCCACTTCCCTGTCCAGGTCAGACCTGTAACAGTGTGTCCATTGTATAGTGGCACATTTTGACATGCTGAGGGTATGGTATAACTGTGTTACTCTCCCCCTGTCTAATTACCTTTCTCTAAAGTAAATAACCTTTGGTGAGGTCTGGCCTGTAGCTTGTATCTGGCAGCTTTCCTGACACTGACCTCCTGGCTGCAGTTCTCTGACTAACAGGGATACACCAGCAAAAGTGGGAAGAGAAGGCCTGGCCTGGAAAAAACATGCTGGAAAACACGGTGTGCAGCAGTGTGCCTCATTTGTTCAGGTAGTTGAGTTTTAAGGAGCAGTTTCTGGTTTCAGCCCAGGAATTCACTTCCTCCCCTGTTCCCTTGTGTTTTAGTACTTATGTTAGAACCATGGAAAGGTTGCTAAGGAAGCCCAAGGCTGCAGGGTCTGCAACACACTGGGCAACCTCCACTCGGGGGGGGTGGGATTATGCCAGCTTGTTTCTGGTAGGAAAGCTAACAGGATTAAATTTCTTTTTGAAGTAATCCCTTTTGATTTTAATTAAACTCATGTGCAAAACTGGTTTAAAATATATACTAGATAAGAAGTGTATATGTATATATATACACATATATGTATATATATATATATATATGTAAAATATGTAGGTTTAGGCTGTCTGACTGTATCAGTGAGACATTGAAAATCAGTTTTTTAGGCAGGGAGTACCTTTACATTTTGATGGATATTGTAGGGTTTGAATGGCCTGAAATAATTTTAACATAGTCAGTTTATTTGCTTATTGCATTCCAGTCCTAGCACTGCAGACTTAGCAGAGATGAGATTTTTACCAACTGCATTGTTGGTTTACAGGACCAAAGCCCATGCTCCTTCTTTCCCCTCCTCCTTGGAACACTGGTGTACTGGGTGCTCAGCCTGTTTCTGTCGCTGGTAGCCTCTTTTCTCCTTGTGGTACAACTGTGCTGAAGCAGAAAAATCTGTGCTGGGGTGGTGTTGTTTGCACATGTTCTTTTTCCTCCTGACATGGTGTGTAGCAGATTTTTAAGTACGTCTTTATGGTTAACATTGAAATAGACCAAATGTTTTCTCTTAGATAACTATGCCTATCATGTGATAGTGGGTTTTTTTTTGGATCAGGGCATGAAGAGAAGATTGAAAAAGGAATACTGGAATTTTTGTTTTTCTGTCTATTTACCATATGTGGCAGTAGCCCGCAGGGGTAGGAGGAAAGGAGGAGACAGAAGGGCAGCAGGCAGGAACAGTGATCCAAGATTGATTTTATTATTTCCCCTCTATATCATAGACTTTTTCTTCATTTCTTCATTCACCTAATTGGTCAAAGGACATGCCACTCCCTTGGGGTCATTGGCTAAAATCCTAAAACATCCATTGTCAAAATATTTTTCTATTGTACTATAAACAAAGCTTTACAAGGTCACAGATGCTCAAGTTTACAGAACTTACTAATATCTTCTGTGAGAGAGAAAAAACTCTCAAGAGGACTAAAAAGAAGGAAGAATATTTCTTGCTAGCAGCATGTATGTATTCACAACCATACACAGGAGTTATTGAAGTATATGGTGCTGAATGCCATAAACTTCAATATGCCACATGTTACCAGATCAGTGCTGTGTGCAGTGGGCTGAGCTAAAACACTCAGTTGCTGAGTTCTTCCCTCACCTTTGCTGATCTGGTGGAGCAAAACCAGCAGAGACACCTCTTCTTCTTCCTCCACACACAAATGGTGAAAATGAGTCCTGAAAACTTGTAAAGTCTCTGTATTATGGAACTGCACTTGCTGTGAGGAGAAACATTATAAGTGCATTTTTGACACCATTTCAGTAATGACTCTGACTCTGCTCCCAGAGGTTACAGAAAAAATGATGTCCACAGCAGTAAGTGTTCTCACTGTAAATGACCTCTCCTCCTCTTTCCTCAAATTTCAACCACCTCTCAGCAACATGACAGCAGCTGCCATGCAAAATATTTACAATCAACAGCTTTGATTTTATTTTTCCTTTTTCATGACATTTTTTGTAAATGCTGCAGTTTCAGGGATATCAGCACACTGTTCAATGGAGTTTGGCTTCAAGTATAAAATTGGGTCATAGGTATAATTGTGAAACTTTATCTAGCATTTCCTTAATCATTTTAGTATACTCTAGTAGTGTCTAGTAGACACTTTAGTAGACTTAATCATTGTAATAGTGCTGAAATAATTAACTAGTAGTACTATTACAATAATAGTAAATTTAAAAAAGTCTGTGAGTGAATTCTGTTTCATGGCTTCTCTTGTCAGTATTGCTGGAAATAATTAATCCACGGAGCTGAGGTATAAATGAATGACTTAGCACTTACATAGTGACTGTATCCTCCACCCTCCCCAACATTAGGCACCTGTAAGTTTGAAATGGTGTTATTCTCTCTTTGGTCAGCAAATAATTTATTTTAATGTACTTTGAGCCTCCTGGAGAAGGACACATTATTTTAAATTGTCATTGGAAAACAGTACTCTGTCGTTCACAGCACAGTGTTTACATTTGGTGTCCTGTGGCTGCTGGCAGTGGGCCCTCTGCATAAAGCTCTTAAAAGTTAAGTACTGAGAGCTCCATTCTTTGCTAAGTGTAAACTGAGACCAGACAAAGATTAGAAAATGTCTATTAGGGAGTAATCCTGCAGGATGGATGGAAATACTTGTTCTGGCATTCCTGATCACACACTATCCCCAGGGACTGCCTCCTTCTGAAATGCTTTTCTGAGATGGATTTGGCCTTGAACTAACTAGATGGCAGCTTTTATGTTTTTGCAACTACTCTTTTTGATTATGAATAAATCTAATACAAGTGATTTCCACTGTGCTGCAAACAGAAGCCATAAGAATCATCTCCAAGCTGATTTTTTGATCCTTTGCCAGATTTGAGAATTGAGAGGCTTCCATGCATGAGAATAGCCCCACTGAGATTTGGGCACAAAAGCTTAACCTGCTGGTGTTACTGATTACTGTGAAACCTGTTTGCTCTGTTGAGATTTTTTTTGCTGCTTTAGGCCTAGATAAATGCAGCCCAGCTTACCAGACAGAATATGTTTCAGGGTTTTTATTCATCCTGGTATAGGGTTGCTTTTTTCCCCCTTTGTTTACCGAAACTGCACAGTAAGTGCAACAATATTCCCATATTTCCTTGGAGTTTATATAAACCTTAAAAGAATGGAGACAGAACTATAGTTTTCCAGTCACTGATGTGATCAAGCTTAACTAATTTACTGCCTTACTGTGGCAGTTGTCCCCATGTGAGATTATTCCAAGCCTGCTCCCTAGCTGTGCACTGGCTGCTTCTTTGTGGTTTGCTGCTAGTGAGGCTTTATTGATCTCTATCAGAAGACAGGCAGAAATGCCCTGAACTTCTTAGGGTGGTTCAATCCCTGCACCATGGTATTACTAATGTGCAAATTGTCACTTGTTGGAACAAGTATTGAAGTCTCCTGATGTTATTTTTTTTCTAGAAACAAGTGTGTACTTCCTCTTTTTCTCTTGTTTCAGGTGCCTGTTACTTGTTATCTTTGACAGCAAATCCCAGGAGCTCAGGAAATCTTGAGCTGAGGAAGAGCACTGGCTTCCAGCTCTAATCTTTCTTGGTGGAGCAAGGCACACCTTTGACAAGTCTGAACAGTTGTGCAGGTGCTGTGCAGCTGTGCCATGCAGTTGGTGTGTGGTAGAGGCAGTCAAGTTTCCCTACAGAAGCTGAATCTTGCAATACCTAATCTCCAAATCTCAACTGGGTTAATGAAGGCGAGCATAATGGGAAATTTCACCTCTAGGCCATCAAATAATTCTGAAATTTTGGCTGTTTGTAGACTACCGATGAGATAAGGTGCCTAAAGTAGATTTACATGCTGCAGAATTGGTGCTTATGGGTTTTGAGCATTGCTGAGAGTAGCAACAAGTAGTAAAATACCCTTACACTAAGCAGCTGACAAGGGGAAAAATGGAAATAAAAGCAGATGGTTACTCCAGAAGGTATAGCTGGATTCTAGGAGCCTTTTTTCTGAGGTACTATTTTCAAGAAGATCAAATTAATGCTGGATGGGTCATGGTAATGATCAAAGAAAACAAAGGAAGGAAAGGAGGAATTGCTAGTTACATATCTGTTGATAACATGGTTGAATATTTGTCTTCAACACAGGTGTCATTTAGAGTTATTCAGAAAATGATCTGTTGTGGGTAAAATACAGACTGTCAGGATTGGATATTTTGGGAGTAAACTCTTGATATGTGGACTGTGTGACCTTTAGGTAAATGACTCAAAATATGCAGAGTTGTAAACATGACATATTAGCTCAAAGTCATCACACATTTCTTGCAGTCATAAAACTGCTAGTGTACCAAAACAGATGTCAGGTTTTATAGATGTGGGATTGCAATAAAAGGCATATGTTTAAGACTCCAAATAGTACACTCATCTGGATTGACATGTCTACAAGAGGAGCTGTGATCTTGACTTTTTAGGATAATAAAGAAAATATAATTTATCATGGATTTTTTAGGAAGTGCGGATAGAAAGAAGAGTAACCTTGTCTAATAGCATTTGTACTATCTCCTCCTTTGGCTATAAAAATAAAACATGAGTTTTAGCATGAAACTTTCTGCTGACTGGAGTTTCAGAACAAGAAGAGAGAAGTCAGAAACTCCAGAACTCCTCTTACTGTAACTAAAGACTTTTTCTGCAGTTTATATCTTAATTGTGACAAGTACTGTGAATGGAGAGGGGAGAGCTTGGACAAGTCCCTGCCTCTGCCCAGGCCTCTAGCAGTAGACAGTAGCTTTATTGAGGGACCAGCATCCCAAAACCACTCTTGCTCTCAAGCTCTTAATAATGATCAGTCAGGCCTATTACAACATGAATTATTTATTGAATAGACCAAGGAAAACAGACATAAGACTTAAACAGACTTATTTACTACACAAGAACAAAACAAAAAGAAACACTAACAGTAGATAAAGATACAGTGCACGATTATAGAGGTACTTTATATTACAGCCAGCAAAGAAATAGTATAGATGAGGAGTCAATGTCACTCACCAACAAATGACAGCGGTGTGCTGAGAATCTCCTTAACTTTTCTCAATGCCCTGGAGAAGTAATTTGATGTGAACATCTTTGTCATTGAGGAGAATGCTCTACACACTCAGTGTGTAAGAGATTTCTGATTTCATGAAAATCATAGTGGTCTTTTATAGTTGTAAAAATGCTTGTAGTCACTAATTTTAGGTTTTCTTTCCTCACCATTCAAGTCAGGATGTGTATTGCTGGCTAAGGAGGTTCTCAGCTGAGATAACTCATCACATGACAAACCATTCTGGTCTGAATTTAGCCATATGTGGTGGGGAAGATAAGGTTTTGCTGTATCAGGGGGTGAAAGGCCCTCCCACAACAATTCATCAGATTAACTAATTCAGTCCTGATGTGAGTGAAAGACCTACGCATTTCTACTTACTTACTTTGATTTCTTTTTGGGCAGAACAAAATGTTTTTGAAGCATCACTTCAGATGTTGTAAAGGAAAGAGGAGGGCATTGCTTCTGTTTCAAAGTGTATTTGTGGCAGGTATGAATTTGAGGGTCCTAAAACATGATGAGCTAGTAATTGTGACTGTGTATGAGAGCTTTATCTCTAGAACTCTACTCTCTTTAAGCTATATGAGACTTGAAAGATGTGAAAATGTCTGTTGTATTAAATCACCTAACTGTGGAATCTCAACTTATTTCCAAAATGAAATGCAAAAAAGAAAAATTTATGTATATAATTTTGCATTGAGGCACAGAAATGTGGCTTTCTTTATACAATTTAGATAAAATGGGAATTATAATGTATTAACATGATGAAATTAATAATTATGTATAGAAATCATGTGAATGTGTGGAGTACATAGGCTTTGATGTAATTTAGGTGTCCTTTTACTAATCTGTACATAGAATACAGGGCTACTCATATTCTCAGCTGAAGCAATAACTTTTGCTCAGTTAGTATTTTATAAGGCTTTGGTGTCTGTTTGTACAAGAAATGAAGGTCAAAGCAGACTGCAGCATGTTCATCCCTTTTCTCTTTATGGAATGCCTTTACATAAAGACAGACACAATTTTATTGTCTGTAAAATAGTTTGGCATTTGGGAGCTCACATGAAAGCTGTTTGTACTTATGTCTGCAGGAACTCAGCACTTCTGTACAACTACTCATGATTACACAGAAGCTTTAAAACGCTCTAAAATATGCATTACCTCTTTGGGCATCATGTGGGAACACATCTTCCAATTTTTACTTAATACCTACTTACCACCTCTTTTGTGTATTTAGCTTGCTTGCATATTCTACCAACTTTTACATACTTATGCATAACCTATACAATTCACTTACTTACACATCACTTACAACTTATACATCTTACTCACTATCTTATACATGTTACTCTACTCATACACTTTACTCTATTTTTACCTAACACAGTACATACACATTTTACTTACTTATACTTTTCCCTTACTTAACACAGCACTTCTACCTAACACAGTACTTATACATTTTACTAACTTATCCATAATACAGCACGTATACATTTTGCAGCTGCTGTGCATGAGATTACACATTACTTGATTAGTCCCTCTACTTTGTCCAAGAGCTCTGCACACACTTTTCAGATAATAAGATTGGTTCCTAATCCAGTGCAGCACAGTCCTCCTTATCTATTCCTTGCTGTCTTGGTGTTTAGCCTTTCAGCTTCTCCTTTCCCAATTCTTTTTCAATTTAGCACAGTTTGCCTTTCAGTCCTTGATGAATTCCTAAGGGCTTTAGCAGGTGAGCTCCAAACCCAGGCAAGTAGAGTCANTTACAACAGAGTCTCACTGTTGGATAGAGTTTTGGTAAGAAAAATGTTCAAAAATGTATCAGCTTTGTTTCCTGCAAAATAAAAAAAAGTTAATGGCTTACAATCCCACCACAAACTTTCTTTTCTACCAATTTTTCTACTTTTAGTTTTCTGCTTGTTAATGCCAGAATGTAATTTTAATACATAGACATTAGCTGAGAAGGGCTTTTAGAAGCCCAGGTGTGAGATCTCAATTATAATGAATCACCTTCCACATTAAAATCCTTTTAAAGTGACATAATATTCAACATGGCAGCCTTGGAGAATATCCTTGGTAGTTAGTATAGGATCTGAAGAGAAGCTGCTAGTCTAAAATGGGTAAGCCTACAACCTAGTTTCCTGTCACAGAAAAACCACGTAAGAAAGGTATGTGTGTATTTAGGTCTACTGTATCTGCACACAAAGCCTCTAGCTGGTTTAGGGGCTCTTCTGGTGTTGGTGTTGCATGGATCTACACACACCCAAAAAAGTTTTCCAGCAGTGTGCTGGAACTTTGTAGACAGTTATGCTTTATCATTAAGCAAAGCTTGAAGCATTGTAAACGCAGCTGTAATTTATTTATATCTCATTCCTAAATATAACATTGGGAATGTTTGTAGTGTGAAAGCTTTCAAGGGATTGTGCAATTTACTGCAACTTTTAATTGATTCGCTGCTACTGTTTTAGCAAAGCCAGCTCCTGCCACTGCAGGAGGACCTTGTGATGCAGGCTATCATGGGAGCTAAATTTGGTGCTGAAGCTTTATTGAAGTTTTTGCAGCATTACACGTTAGCCTTGTAGTGAACTGTCTGCAATTTATTACTGTGTTTTACAGCAGGAAAGTAGAAAAAGAGATTGATGTTGGAATCATTTTATCTCCTAATCTCTGCATAGACATAGTTAGCCAATGGTATTGGCTTGGTGAGGCTTGGTCATCTTTTAAAATGATGCAAGGAAAATGAATAAATTGATCAAACTCACCCATTCCTTGACTGTGTATGGATGAGAAGTTTTTCTATGTAACTTTCATGCATAACAGATTAGGCTACTTCTATGCTTTGCAATGAATAAAGGTTAATTTCCCAGTCTTACTTGGTTTTGCTGTTTACTTTCAGTAGACTTCAGCTCATAAATGATGACCCCCAACACAGTCAAGTCCAAAGACTTTGGTTTCACAAAGTGTTGTTTAACATGTTTTGCCTGTTCTTTTGGACTGCTTTTCCTTACTCCTGGCAGGGAGTAAGCCCTGGGTTATAGCTCCAAGCATTTTCAATTGCTACAAGACCTCTTGAATCACATCTCATGGGGCAGCCTTGTCAAAGCAGCCAGAAGTGTTCCTCTGTATGGAGGTGCTCATGGGGCAAGCACAGACTGCCAAATGGGCAGCACTTATTTCACTTGCTGCCAGTCACCACTAGTATATTAAATTCCATTATACTATTTTGTATTTGGAGAGACTTTCCAATTAGATGGTCCAGTACCCATAATTTCCCAAGGGGAATCAGCCTGGATCAAAGTATATCTGGAAGACAAGCAGTTCTTTACATCTCTCCTTCCTTATCAGTATCAAGTAATTCCCAGAGACTACTTGACAGAAGATTATCAACCATGCTAGATATTAATGATATTTTGAGTCTAAGAAGGTTCTAGGGCAGGAGGGGGAAAAGTGAGAGTAGTATGGGAATTCTCACTGCTGCATATTACATCAAAGTAGAGGTGGCAGCTGAAAAGTCTGTGCTCCAGCACATACAGTCTATACAGTATAGAAAACAGCAGAAGCAGGGAAAAGCAACCCACAGGCATATTCTTTTTTTCATTGATATTGCTGTGATTTACATGATAATGTGTGCCTTTGCTTGTAGAAATGTTGATCTGGAGGTAGTACAAACTCCAAAGATTAGAGTCAAAACCATATATTGATAAAAACATTTAAACCCTGCAGCACCTTTCAGATGTTGTGAACCACATGCAACATCAATAGCATGCTGTGTCAAGAGGGGAGGAACATACCTCTGAAGATTATAAGCATAAATGTAAAATGAAAAAAAATAACAATAGTTTTCTCACAATATACACTGGAAAATATTTATTTTCTTTCTTACTCTTTCAGGATTAAGCAGTATAAAAAGGAGAAATGGTGCTCTTAGCTATTTAACTGAAAAACAGAATGACAGAGATTAGGCAACTATTCCTTAGAAAAAAGTAAGGTGGGTGATTATTGGGACATTGACATTTATAATGGTCTAAAAGAGTATATAATGTGTAATGAATGAAGTTCCAATAACCGACAAAGTTAAAATCTTTTAACAATTTTAATTCAGTGACAAAGTTATATAAAATGGATACAATCAAATATATTAAATATATGTATAGAATTTGGCAATGATTTAGTTAAGTATGATTAAAATTCACATTAGCAGCAATTTGAATTGAGATGATTAATTAAGGTTGGTAATAAAGCATAAGCAAAACCGATTGGGGTACATGGAGGGTATCTCACCCTGCCTCACCCAGAAAACAAAGTATTCCAATCCATTGCTTATATCCTGGAAGCTAATACATATCAATATCTTCCCATAAGTCTCCTCCTATTTTTGATTCATGAAATCTGTGTCACTGTGCTGCATAGTGCATGCTCCACTTGTTGCTAGGGGGTCTTCTGGTCCCTTTTGGTGGTCTCATGAGGAAGGCCCATCGTCTTCCTCACTTGGCCTCTGAGTTACCTTACAAGTTGTACATGTACTGAGCTGTGTGTTATATAACTACTCGTTATGTTTTTAAAAATAAGCCTTATGTTCCATAAATCAAAGCACAACTTAGATTCTGTACCTGGAATCTTCCCAGTTTTGGTCCATCCCTAGTCTATTTAGTTCCAACTTTGTTCTATTCAAGGTCAACTCTGCTTGGGAGTCCTGTCTATCTCAAAGTTACATCCTGTATCTTATTCTTTACATGTAACATCTGCAGAAAGGCCAGCTGTTCTCACGTCTCCTGTTTCCTGTATTACTTTATAACAATTATTTTCTAAGATATTGATATAGTTACCATTTAATTGGCACGAATCATACCCATTTATGCCATAATGTATCTTTTCATAAAAACAGGTATTATTGTATGCATTTCTATATGTCCTGATGAGGAACCAACCATCTCTAACTAGCTATTATAGCTTTGCTCCTACATTTTTTCTTTTAATGATTGCTATCTTAAAAGGTGTAAGATGGGGTTCATACAGAACAAACACAAATTGGAAAGAGAAACCTGAAGGGCTTTTTTACCTCTTTTGTTTTGCTTCACATGTCATATTCAGCTCAAAATTTCCTGAATTTCCCTATCCCTTGTATGCTTATTTCTATCCCCTGCCTTAATGTATTGTTGGGGGTTAGATTTTCTCAAAGGAATTTCTCCCCATCTGTTGTCAAGGAGATGTGGAGTGGCAGGGGCAGCTTTCTAGGTAAAATGTCTCTAGCAATTAAGAGACAAAAGGAATGGCCAAGTACCTTGACATAACACTGAAACGGTTTTGGGGAGGGGAGAGAGTTTTAGGGGAGACATTTGTGGTTTATGGTGCTGGACTTCTCCTGCCCAGGGGCCTGGTGCTAGTGTGGAATTCTCCTTGCTGGCTATTGGTAAGTCTCCTGCTTGCAGGAGCTGCCAGATGACTGGGACTTTTCAGCATCTGCTGTTGCTGGGAGGCCCTCACCATCTGCATGGGTGTTTCAGCAGAAAAACTGGGACCCCCCACCTCCTCCACCTCTCCAGAGAGAGGGTCCTAGCTGCTGGTTGACTGTATTATCAGCAGCTGCCATCACCAGGGGTTGGAAATATTAGAGTTTTTGGCTTAAACATTTTTATGAAGGACTTTTGCCTATTATAGCAAACTGTGTAACAAAAGCTGCATGGAAGATTGCCACACCCTGAATAGGCCTCCTCACTGAGGCCCTGGACTGCACATTGATGGAGATAGATAAAGTGTGGGTTGGGGAAGAAGAATACTTCCACAGGAGGATTAAACCTCAAACTTTCAGGATGGAGACTAGAGTCCCAGACTTTTCTGCTGTCAGGCTTGCACAGACCCTCACACCAAAGCAAGGAGGAGGAGAGGTTTTGGGTTTGTGGTCAAAAAGCCTCTGATCTGAGGCCATGAATGCCCATCCTCCGCTGTGCAAACCAGCTCAGCTGTGGGGGTGCCCCCTCCCTGCCCCCTTGAGCAAAGCTGTATCCACATGAGGGATGTTATGGCCCATCAAAGGCCCTCCCCAAAGGGGTCCCCAGACCCTGCACCCGAGCACTGCACATGCTGCAACAGATCCACAGTGTTGCAAGGGACCGTGTCAAACTTGCCCTCCCCAGGGGAGGCACCTGGGCATTCCCACCTGCCCAAATGTATATTAATCCATTGAATTCTATACTTTCTGGCATGGGGGACTCTCCCCACCAAGAAGACCAGATGGAGTGTGGCGATGCAGGTGGCTGCAGCCACTCTGACCCTTGAAGGCACAACCAACCCCAAGCTATGGTGGTCAGGCACCAAAGTTTAATACCTCACTCCGTGGTTAGGGTGAGAACCCACAAACTCCCAGTTCTGTGATCTGCATACTTTTGTATGGTTAGCTCATGTTTTCCCCTCCCTGTTCTATATTAGTTCTAGAAAGTTCTGTCATATTCGACACCCCATTGGTTCCTTCCCCAAGTCCCTCATTTGTGTTAATCCCATTGGTTTTCTTGCTCTCCACCCCGCCTCCTATCCAGTATCCCATTGGCTGTGTCCCTTATCCCTGCCTTTCCTATCCCCACTATAAAATCCCTGGACATGCTGGGATCCTGTTCTCTTCATCTCCATTCTTTCAGCTGAATAAACCTTCTGTGCAGACCCTCTATGGAGGGTCCCCTCTCTCTACTTCTACACCTCTGCCTACACGCCCTCCATCCAGCCCAGGAGTAGCTCCCTTGGGTGAGGAGCTCGCACCCTCCTGCATCCTCCCTTTTTGTGTGTGCTGCTGAGGACCAGTTGGGTTGCTGCTAGACCTCTGGGCTCCTTTTGTGGCTAGCATGCAGCTGTACCCGACAATGGAGAGGAACAATGAGATGTTGGGACTGTCAGAAGGGTGATATGTTTCTACCTAATTACTGTTCCTGTCCCCTTCTTTTTCTATTTCCTTCCTTCTTGCCTTCCTCCCTTTCTTTTACTATTAAATAAATAAGGGTTTTTTTGGCATCAACATCTAACCTTGTTTGGTTTTAATCAAATTTTGGAGTATATTTCAAACCTTTCTTGGTTTGATCTATTTCATTCACAGAGACTTAGTTTTCTTTGCTCTTCTGTGTTATTGGTTCATAACACCAGGATACCACATCATGCACGGGAGAGCTTGGGGAAGCTGAATCCCCCACCTTCTTTCTCTTTCCAGGGCCACCATAAACCCCTGGTGAGGCTCAGAGCTTGCATTGGTGTCTCCTGGAGTCACGGGGCGTCACTGCAGTCCCTCTGCCTTTCCAGGAGCCATCAGCCCCCACCCCGTTGGTTTTCGTTGTTACTACACCAAAGAGAAAAGTGGGAACAGGTGGGAAAACTTCTGGTGGATTGTTGTTGTCGTTTATTGTTTGTTCTGTTTTGTATATATATATCTATCTATATATATCTTTGCCAGTAAAGAACTGATATTCCTTTTCCCATATTTTTGCCTGAAAGCTCCATAACTTCGAAGTTGTAATAATTTGGGGGGACAAGACCATCTTTCCATTCCAGGAAGGTTCCAGCCTTCCTTGGCAGATATATTCTTTTAGACCAGGACATGTATAAAGAACATCTACATTTATACATTGTTCCTTAATATATAAAGAAGATACTGACTCATGTCTGTCTTCAAGGATATGCAAGCCCCAAATAATTAAGAGCTTGTATGCCTGTTCCCAACCTCACGAGTCCTTACGTGTTTTAAAAACATAACAAGCTTATTTTCAAGGTTTGTGGTTATTTTTCTGGATTTTTTTTCCTGCATTCTGGGAAAAGCTACTTAGGTTACAAAAGGTAGCCAAATTGAAAACACCAAACTGACTGCAGAATGCTGCATGTTGGCATTTTCTGAATGCTCTTTGCTGGCACAACTCAGCAGTCCTGGAAGAATATGAACAAAAGATGCTTAGAGGACTTGTAATGGTGCAGCAGCAACTGGTGAAGCAAGGAGGAGATCTCTAAACTTTCCATTTGCTGGCTTGTTCCAGAGGTGTTGCCAGAAGAGCTACAGAGGGGTTTTATGTCCTTTGTGCACTATAGGTGCCTTTATGTTGTATATGACATCCATTTCCACTGCACTGGTGGCTTCCTTGGTGTCTCACTGAATAACAAATGAAGTAACGGAGGATGTTTATGTAAGGATAATAAGCCATTATTACTGACCATCAACTAGTAGTAGATTGTTAATAGCTTTTTAGAAATAGCTTTGTGTTGTGGCTGCAGTTGGCTTTGAAAGTCCATTTATTGAGTGTGGAATCCTGTAGAATTAGGAGCAATGCAAAAATGGAGAAGACTTTGTATCTGGAAGAATTTATCTATTTTCTGACGATTTTGTTACACTATTTTCCTACCTGTGAAACATACAATGTATTTACAAAGAAGGCTTATATTTATTCTTATTATTACAAAGACTTTACTATAAGGATAATTTGTGCAATTGACAGATGGGTTTGTATCCTAAGTGGATTGTGTAGTTATAGCATATTGGAGTTTGGGTGCATTTCATTAAGTGCTATTCTGGGACAAATCCTGTATTTTGAACATGGAGATGATAAGCTGTTCCTGCTTCTTAAAAGTTTTTTAGTACAAACCTGTCTATTAGGATACATTTGAAGTTCCTTAGGAATCCTCAAGCAGATTTTATGACAGAAATGAACATTGCCATTTAGCATGGAAAAAAAAAGCTTTTAAAACATTTAAAGTAATTTTTCCTTAGGCTTTTCATGGGTTTTATCTTACAAGACTAAAACAGTCATAATGTTGCATTATGCTTTATATATATGAAAAGAGGAAACCAGTTATGGTTCCTTTTTGTTATTTTTCTCTTGTGGCTGTGTACAAAGATCAAAGATATTTTCTCTTTTTATAAAATAAATGTGTGTGGAGGTTTAATAACATCAGACATTGTTTAAAATACCAAGGTTTAACTCAAGTGGTGCTTGTAGTCTAATTCACCTCTCTTTTGGCTTCTCTTCTCAATCTGATGCATTCAAGTATTAAAGGATTGTGTTATTCTGCCTTAAATGCAGAGCTCAAAGAAACAAGAAGACATTCAGAGTGCCCAACCATTGGCATATCATAGACAGGGACATTGTCAAACTCTTTTTGGGAACACAGACTCAAGACTTTAAATAATGTTTGGATTTCTATTAGTTGTCTGAGCTGAGTTGGAACATATAGTAAGGTGTTCACAGACCATCGCAATTCATATTATTTTTCTTCCAAGATCTGTAGCATATGAAAAAATTGTTATTTTAGCTGCAAATCCAGATATAGAGTAGAAGAGTAGACGGGACATAAAACAATCATCTAGTCCAACTGCATGAATGATGCAAAGATAATTTTCTCTCACTTCTCTTTTGAGAGTCAGAGGCTGGAATTAATAGTGGGAGGACTGGCTGAACTGAGAAAGACAGACTTGTGTCTAGAGAGTTGTTCCTGTGTTTGTGAATCCAACTTAAGAATTTTGGGAAACTGGATTGAAAAATATAAAAGATTAATTAAACTTTTTGTATTTTTACTCCCATTTCAGTAGAGAACTCATTAGTCAGTTAAGCTGTTCCCAAGATGTCATTTAAGTAGCAGAGCAAAATCATAGAATCATTAAGGTTGGAAAAGATCAAGTCTGACCATTAACCTGACACGACTAAATAAAAAAAAAAATAGCTGTCTGAGGTCCAGGTGCCCACAGACACCCATCTCAGCCCCCATAAGGGTTTAATGTGAGGTGCAGGAAAAGAAGTGTCTACTCAAGCATGTTATCTTCAACTCAGGGGTACAGCACTTGAATTGTTTTACTGCCTGGATTCTCCAGACAAATAGAGAGACAGTGTATTTTCAAAACTCTGAAGTGGAATAAAGAAAAAAAACCACAGAAGTTCAAAGACTGATTTCCATCAGTCTAATAAAGACAAAGTAAGTATTATCTGTATAGAAGGTATATAAACCCAGGTCTGAAATCTAAAGGAAACAACCACCTGCACTGTTTAAGCTGAAAACAATACTTTGCCAGGTCAGTTAAACAGCTTGCTTAGAGATTTCTGTGAGATACATGGCTCTGTCTGGGGTTTGTCATCTTCTCCTGCCACTGTCTCCTGTGCAATGGAGAGCCTGCAGAGCTCTCTGCAAGTAACTGTAACACTCCTCCTGAGTTACTGAGAAATATACTCCAAAAACTGCAGGTACTGTCAGCATTCTACAGTATTTCTGTGACACTTTGTTTGTTCAGTGTTATTTGTTTGCTTGTGTTTTGCTTTGGGGTTTTTTCCCACATAAGATGTTTTTAATTTTTCAGTGGAAGACAAAGGATAATTTTCAAGGCAGTGGAGGAAAACTGAGACCTGCATCTGCTGAATGTAACACATGGATATGGACACCTGCCCCATCTGGCAGTGCTGCACTTTCCTTCCCCTATGAGTAGGTTTGGCACATTGACTTCTCTGCATCTTACCTGTCCTAAGATGGTTGTAATTCTAACAATCTTGTCTTTTTTTTTTTTCTTCATGTTTCATCTTCTTTCCTCCTTTTCCTCTTTTATTTTTGCAGTGAAATAAGAGGAAAATTTCCCATTTCCAAGTGGACTTGGAATAAGTGTAGAGTAAGACTGGCAATGGGGAAGGGTGTTCAAGGAAAAACTGAGAAAGTGGGAAGAGAGATCTGCTTAGAAAAAAGAGAAAAGAAAATGCCCCCCTTTGGGTGGAAACTGTGGATTTTGATGTGGAGTGAATGAAGAGCCATATGGATGAAAAGTATTTCCCACTATGACTGGATGAACTCCATGCTGGGTAAGTAGTTGACATCATAGGGAGGCAGGAATTTTAAATTTGGGGGGTTTTTTTGTGTATTTGTGGATAAACTGGCCAAAAAGCAAATGACCTCTTAGCAACTCTGTGTTTTGAGGACTCCTTATCCTTTCAATACAAAGTAGAAAGTGAGATGCTGGTGGTACGAAGAATAGAAGGGTTTTTAATGCCTTGTGTTCTTTTATTCAATGATCTCTCTGCAGTGAGGAAAACAGACACAACAGGCAAAAGTACAGCTGGCAAACAGCACAATAAGTGACTAATTTTCACTTAGCAAAGTTCTCTAAATGCCACTACATGCCAGACTCTCTGGAGCCATTTCTAGGATCTCAAAAGAAAGATTAAATCCATCTCAAATACACAGAATTAACAGGAAAGTAAACTTTTCTATGGAAGGGACACAAGATGCCAGATGGTGAGTGTTGCACAAAGCCAAACAAATCCAGTCTCTGAATTCCTAAGGCATGTAAACCTCTGCAGAAAAATTAAATTTCTCTGAAAAAAGCGACCTATATGCAAATTCACACTGTCATAATTCTGTCATGCAGAACAAAGATCTTGTAATTTCCCAAAGTTGTCCTTTCCTTACCCTCCTGAAAATGTGTTCAAAAGCATAAAATAAGCAGCATTTTCATTGAAGCAAGCTGGTAAGGAGATGAAACAATTATAGGTAGCAGAGGGGGATCCATCAGTAGTTAAATGAACTCCTTTTGTCATTACTTGCAGTAGCTCTGGATCCATTCAAAGCTTTATCTTTTGTTGCTGCATTGTACTGTTGTCTGATGATGCAACCAGCTCTTCAAAGAATAACGTGATGGATGATCTGCAGCTTCAGTTCACAGAATTTAAAATATGTTCCTACATGCCCACGATGAAGTTGACTGCGGTTGTGTTAATACACATGTTACTTAAATTCCTTGACCAGTGAGCAGCAGTAATAAGGTTTAATAAGATGATGGCCTGCAGAGAATGGGCTGTAAGTCTAGGACTGTTATCTTGTCACTTTGTGGAACTCACTTTGTTTTCATATGACATTTATTGCCCAACCTAGTTCATTCAGTTCTGAAGAAAGATGTACTAAAATTGTAGAGCTTTTGTCCTAGAGTGTCTACCTGACAAACAGAGTGGAAAGATTTATATGTGAAGGAAGGAATTATGAAAGTTTAGAGGGCTGTGAAGAAACCATCTGTAGGGACATAAGTGAAATAAAGGTAAGGGATTATAATATTAAGATGTTGTGTTTAAATGTTTGTTACTAAATTTTGATTTTAGCTTAGAATCCAGGACCCCTTTCTGGTATTTTCTTTGCACGGTAGGACACACTGAGAGGATTAGTGAAGCAGAGTGCAAATTGAGAGAATGAATCAGCTGTAAGTGTTTGGAACTATGATCATGTGGGACTAAAGTGCCAATTATCTTTATCAGCTTCCTAGTCTATATATTAATTTTTCTAATTTTAATTAGAATTGGCTACAACACAAAAAGTAGTTAGCTTTCTTCTGAACAAAACAGAACCAGCTTGTGGGTGTAATATCTAGGGATAGGAGCAAGTAGAAATTCTTCCCTTTGAGACTTTGTCCCTAAATCATTGAAAGTAGTCAAACCAGTTTGCCTTTTCATCCTTGAAAATAGCAACTTGTGGTATTTTTTTCCTTCCTAAGACTTAAAAGTTATAGAAGAATGAAGGAGATGGTTTTATGAAGTGTAATTGCATGTTTTTATTAAGATCTAAAGTTTGTCTGAGCTTAGATATAAATCAAAGTATTTTTCAAAGTTTGTGGTTTTCTTCATGTTCAGATGAGTAAAGCTTAGCAAAGTCACTCAGTGTTTGACCAAGTGCTTGATCAAGAAAAACTGGAGAGGATTGAGGGAAGGGGTTTTTGAGAAAAAATTGAAGACATTTACAACACTTTCCTTTTTCTTGTATTTAGAAAAAAAGAATTTGTCACTACTTGGCTGTCATCTACTTCCAACACCCTGCTGTGGGCTGGGACACCTTTCACTACACCAGCTTACTCAGAGCTCCATCCAACCTGGCCTTGAACACTTCCAGGAATGGAGCATCCATGCCAGGCCCTCACCTCCCTCACAGCAAAGAACTTTATCTAATTAAAAATCTACTATCTATTCTTAATCTATTCTCTTTCAGTTTGAAGCCTATTCCCTTTGTCCTGTCACTACATGCTACTGTAAATAATAGGCTCCCTCTACGTACCTAAAGGCTGCAATCAGCTCACCCTAAAGTCTTTTCTTTTCCAGGCTGAACAAACAGCTTTTCCTCACAGGAGAGGTGCTCCATCCCTCTAATCATCTCTGTGACCTCCTCTGGAGTCTCTCCAACAGGTCCATGTCCTTGCTGTGCTGGGACCCCAGAGCTGGAAGCAGCTCTGCAGGTGGGGTCTCATCAGAGCAGAGCAGAGTGGCAGAATCCCCTCCCTCCCTGCCCTGCTGCCCACGGTGCTTTGGATGCAGCCCAGGACATGTTTGGCTCTCTGGGCTGTGAGTGCCCATGGCCAGGGCATGTCCAGCCTCTCCTCCACCAGCACCCCCAAGTCCTTCTGGGCAGGGCTGCTCTCCATCTGTTCATCCTCCAGCCTGGATGGGTGTCAGGGGTTGCTGTGACCCAGGTGCAGCATCTTGCACTTGGTCTTGTTGAACTTCTTGAGATTCTCATGGGCCCATTTCCTGAAGCTTGTTTAAATCCCTGTGGATGACAGTCTGTCCTTCAGGTGTGTCCATAGCACCACTCAGCTCAGTGTCATCTGGAAATGTGCTGAGGGTGCATTTGATCCCTTCGTCTATGTCATTAATGAAGATATTAAATATTGTTGATTTATAGCTAAGTAGAGTCAGAGAATCATTTAGGTTGGAAGAGACCTCTAAGATCGTTGAGTGTAACCATTAACCCAGCACTGCAAGGCCCATCTCTAAGCCATGTCCCTAAATGCCACATCTACACATTTTTTGAACATTTGTGGGAATGGTGTGCTTCCACCACTTCACTGAGCAGCCTGTTCCAATGCCTAAACACCTTTTGGTGAGGAAATTTTCCCTAATAGCCAATCTAAACCTCCCCTGGCACAACTTGTGGCCATTTCCTGTTGTCCTATTGTTTGTTATCTGGCAGAATAGACTGACCCCCACCTGGCCACAATCGCCTTTAAGTAGTTGTAGAGAGCCATTAGGTCCCCCATGAGTTTCCTTTTTCCAGAATAAACAACCTCAGTTTTCTCAGCTGCTTCTTGTCAGGCTTGTGCTCCAGACCCTTCACCAGAGCTCTCGTCAGCAGCTTAGGTTTTCTTTATCAGCTAGAGGAATTAAAAGACCATGGGTTACTGGGAATGGAGATCTTTTTTTGCTTAGCTTCTTGCTTAGCTTGTTACTTCTGTAAAGCTGGTGGAGGCATTCCTGCCAATTTTCACAAGGCTGCTAAAAAATAACTTCAAGCTTTTCAGAAATATTACCTTCCTTCCTTTCTTGTTAATCTGTCATTCATGAAATGGCAGATGAAGACTCCTGAGGTTAAGAAATAGGTGTTCCCTAAGACTAAACATGTGAAAAGAAACCAGATATTGACCTAGCATCCCAAGAGGTGACACTGGATTACATGGAAGAAAAATAACAATTATCTTACAATCCATAAACTTCTTAAAAACATTACCTTCCTAGAGAGGAGGAGTAATAGGAATGGTAGAAAACCTAACCTGATGAAGAAATATTTAATTCTTATACTTGGATTTATTCATTCTGTCAGCATGATCTTTGCCCTGTATGGGAGCTCCTCACACATCAGATGTGTGGGACCTCAAGTCTGTTTTTTTAAGAACTGTAGCAGTACCTCAGTAAGAAATTGTTTTCCAGCTGCTTCTTTCAGCAAAGTACTCTTCTCCTCCTACTCCTTTACATAAATCTAAAATTCAAGTAACTTGAACAGTTTAGCTGAGATTATCACGGAGATTTCAGTGACATATCTTCTGTGATACAGAAAGCTAAAATAGATTAACCAAATGGCTTCCTCCAGGGCCCAGTGCTTTGATGTTGTAACACGGTAAAAGTGTAAAGCACAAAATAACAACAGAAAACCAAAAAAATAAAGTTGCTAAGTCTCTTTGTGGGGTTAAATGGAGATATAAAACAAGTTTATACTGGTGGCAGCACTAATAAAATATAGCAATTGTTAGAAACTACAATAAAAATATAGCTGCAGTAAAATAATTGCATTTGATTGATTTCAGCGACACTTATCGCTTGCTTTGTTGGTGTTTTGGCATTTGAAATATAAGATGGACTTCCACAGAGAAATCTCCTGGTAGGAGCAAATTATTCAGCCTTAGAAACCTGTTAAAACTTCATGCACAGTGCCTTTTTTTTTCCATTTTTTTTCAATTGATCTTATGAAATTTAAGCTGTGATTGGTAGAATTGAGTGGTTTGTAAAGACTTCAGCTATGTCTTCTGACCAACCCTCCCCCAACCACCCCCCCCCCAAAAAAAAAAAAAGAGAGAAAATAGGTTTTGTTCTGGAAAGAGTGATCATTTGAGCTTTGGCCCCACACTTGTTTGCAATGGTGTTACTGGAGCAAAATGAGTTTTAGTACTCTTTTCAGTCTCACAAAACACTTCAGAGATACTGGTTATAGCTGAGAAATCAACATAGCACCTTTTTGCCACACTTCTTGAAATATCTGTGTCCTGCCTCAGTGAAAGGTTCATGGGCATTCATTTCTTCCCACTCCAAACTATGGCTTTAATTGCTTGAGCATTGCTCTCTGCTCTTACTCTTCCTGTTTGTACCCTAACTAGTTCTTCTCAAAGTGATAGTATATTTTGAAATGTAATCCTGAGGCTTGCTGAATTGGCCATTTTCTCTGTCTAAAGAATGCAAAAAGTATTTTTTTAATTCTAGTTTTACAGATGCCTGTGGTGAAAAGGTAAATGAGTATAGCTATTGTTGAAACCCTGTTATTCTGTAAGGTCTAAGAAAAGCCTGTGAAAATGGGAAGGGTGAAGAGGTTGGAAGAGACCTCTAGAGATTATCTTGTCCAGCCTCTTGCTCCAAGCATACCTGACATCTTAGGTAGATCAGGGTGGTCAAAGCCTCTCTTAAGGATAGCCTTATTGGTAAGGAGATGCAGAGAAGCTGGTACCAGGAGGTAAAAGGTCTGCAGTTTCAGAGGGCTGCCAGTCCTGTTCACCATGTGTTGAGAATCAGAAGGTTTAATCTGGTCTTCTTCATCACCAGCTCATCATCACCTAGTGCTTACCCAGCTGTGAGCACTTTGTTTTCCTAGTGAGGAGGAGGTCTAGGTATTTGTTTCATTTGGGTTTTTAAATAACTGTTGTTATTTTTCTTGAATGAAGCTGCTGGGGCAGTTAAGTGCTTTAAACCTCTTGATGCTCTCAGGGCTCTGCCCCCAAGTCTTCAGTTAGATGGAGAACCACTCAACCATATTAACCTCTAAATTCTGAAAATTTACATATTAATTTTACTTCAAGGTCCTAAATTTTGATTGCTTGTGATTATAAACCTGGAGTTCATGTGCAATTGTGCCCAGCAAATGGAGGATGAGGTCTGCCAAAATATGATGAAGAAGCAAGTTTCTGGTGGAGTTTCTGGAGGGTTTCTCCAAGGGTGTGTGTTGTGGCTTTGCTGAGTCAGGGATTTCCTGGGTGACAAGCTTTGCTTTGCTTTTGGCTGTTTTCAGCATCACTTAAAATATTGGATGTTAGGGCTGAACCAGATAGTCTAGATCTGTTCTTCAATTTTTAACATTTCCCAGCAGTAAGTGATAAATGTCATTGCTTTGGTCTGATGGTATTTATCATATTATAGTGTATCGTTTATTCTGACTGCAGAATACAGCTTTCAAAGGGATCCGAAAATATGTATGCTGAGCCTCCCTATCAGTCAATCAAAATGATTGTTTTTAAAGGATTTCTTTCTGTTTGAAATGAACATTTGACCCATTCTATCAAAACAAAAGATGGATGTGGTGGTAAACCTGTATCAGCTAATAATGTAATCATACTTTCTCCTCATGTACTTCTTAGTCACAGAGACCAAAAATGCCCATGTCCTTCTGCTTGAAGCTGTAATAAATGTTATGTATTGTGTACAGCAATAAGAGAAACAATTTTATGAAAAACAGAAGCTAAAATATGTATTTTTGTTTTATCCTGTGAAAAACATATTTCACTCCTAGTTTATGATACAGGTTTAAAATAGACAGGTATCAACAGGGCCTATCAAAGCCCATCCTCCCTTTAAAGTTATATTAAGCTTTTGCTTTATGCTTACCTTGGGGGTTGAACATAGGTGTGTTTTTAAACATGCATACATGTGAAAAATGTGTGTGTATATATATGTATAAATGAAAAATGAAAATGCTTGTTATAATTTTCCAGTAAATTCTGAGATACTTTTAAAGTACCTAATTCTAATAGAGAGAAGTAAGCAGGGGTTATATAAAGATATTTTTGAAACTTTGATGAATAAAATTACTGTAAATGTACCAAAACCTGCACCGATAAATGCTATGCATTGGTTATGTGGCTTGGTAGAACTAACCCTTCAAGAAGAATTTTTCTTTTCAATTTATGCCATTTTAGGAAATGATCTCTGAGTCCCTATCCTATGCTTAAGAGGACAAAATGGTAGTCCACATTCTGCGTTTGAGCAGCCTTGGCACATAAGATCTTTGGACACAAAATGTTTTAGTCGGCGTTGTTGTAGCTGTGATGAGTGGCTGTTCAGAGCATGAGAGCTCCAAATGCCAAGTGAAGAGCATCCGCTGAGCAGCTGCAATGCAAACAGCAAAATATATGTTTCTGGGAGAATGTCCTGAGGCAAAGGGAAAACAGGTGAAGGAGTAGGGAGAAAATAAAAGCAAACACTATCACTTCATCTTCAGAATCTGAACTTTGATGAAAGGGAAGATGACTGGGAAAGCTGATCTGAAAGTGCACTTCTGATCCACAACCAAATGGTGAAATGCAGACATTAAGGCTAGCTGACAATAAAAAGACTGTGCTACAAGATGCAATGTTAATAAAAAACTGGGAATACAAGTGAAACTGAAGTTGATGACCACTAATGTACTCTGTGAAGACTAAGGAACATTATGTATGTATTATGATTTGATAGTCATTTTTATGTGATTTTCATTTTAGTAATAGTCGCTGAGAAGTCATGGTCTGAATTTAATTTAGAGATACCACAAGATATACTTGGTTATATAAAAAAAACATTAAAGTAGACCTGTATGTCTTAGCCAACACTTGGTGAAGAAGGCAAATATAAGAGATCATAATACATTTTGAAAGGATTGCTTAGATTTTTTAATTAATTAAATTGAAACAAACTGCACCAAGTAATTACAATTAGATCTTTTCTCTCCAGATCCAACCTGCTTAGTCTGCTTTCAGTTGCTCTTCCTGTGACAAAGTTAGAAGGTGGGTGTGTGAAATTGTACCCTGACTAGAAGGAACAAAATGTTTTTCATTGACTTCAATAGGCTGGGCATTGAATGCCAACTCTCAAAAATCAAAAGATTTGGCAATCTCTTGAAAGCAATTCTCTTTAAAACCCCTCAGGTTTTTTACCCAGAAATGACAGCACATATATTAGTGGTCATATTTCAGAACTCTGGCCTTGAAACTTTTGGTAAAGTAGGTTAAGATTCCATGGGGATGTTAATAAGTGACATCCTTCATATGAGTAATGCAGTTTTCTCCACTTAGTTTTGGAAGTGGATAATAGAGAAGAGTGTTTAAAGAGATTTTCTTCAAGCAGCCAGTTTGTTTCCATTGACACTCACTGGATAATCCTTTGTTCAGTGTGACAAGATCTCTTTTGTGAGACATGTGTTTTGTGATTGGACACACTAAGCTGCATTAAATCACAAGCAGAGGTAGTCCCTAAAGCTCTGAAAGCGGTTTTAGCTTAGTTATTAAACTCTGTGCTAAGCTACTTTTGCAGCATATGGTTCATGGGACATCCAAGATATGCCCTGTACCCCAGAGGATCCAACTGGGACACGGAGAGTTGTTTATACAGTGTATAGAGACTGATTACCCCTGCAGAGGATTACTGACCCATCTGAGGGAACTCAGCAGCTGCCAGCAGGAACATGCATGGTGCAAAAGCAAGAGGATAACTTCTGTAATGGATGCTCTAAAGGGAGTGGAGGAAAGTATAACCACCTGTGTTTGCCTAAGAAAGTAGCCTTAAGACTCCAGAAGGCACTGCAGGACCTTTGAGAGTGGTCAGGGCTGCTGTTCTGTTGTTGAAAATTCCCACCTGCTCAGGACAGCAGCACATTTACCCATCTTCCCCACCTTTTCTCTTACCAACTGATTTATGATTTCTGCTACATCAGAGGAATTTGTGTTTTAGTTATGAATCCGTCAACCAAAGGACCTCTTGAATGCTTTGTAACACAAATTAAATGAATGCTTTGGTATAGCTCTTTAGAAAATTCTTAGGTCTAATGCAAAAGGGGGTAAGGTTCCAGCAGCATGCTACCTAATTCTGTATGATTTTCCATCTTCTAAGCCACTTCTCTTCCTACACTAATCTGGGGCAGTGCTGCTTACCTAGGAGACCGGGACACAGTTCAGTGAGTATGTGGCAGACCTGCCACACACATGGGTCCTGCTCTCCATGTGGTTGTTTGGCCATTGCATGTGTGGGAGGAAGAGCAGCCTGCACTCCCTGGGGATGTGATTAAATAGATCTAGACTGCTTAGGGTAGAATTCTGCCCTCTTGATCATCCCTTTTATTTATTGGCTTCACACAAAAGTTAAAGGGAGCTTCTTGCTTTGAAGCCTTGGAACCACTCCATCTGACAGAGCAGTACCTTTCTTTGTTAAAAGATTTTCAAGCTGATAGAGCTGGAAGAGCCCCAGTTAAATCAATGAAAAACAATCCAAGCCAAACAGACTTTACAGATGAATAAATGTGCACTATTTTTATTCTGAGCTTACAAAATCTCTTTCAGACTGTCTGTACTTTTTTGCTAATAAAAAAAGCTAATTCTCCAAATATTAATAGAGGTGTATTGGCAGATTTGGGGCTCGCAGGTCTTCCTGAGTTTAAACAAAGGAAATGCAGCTAGACAAAAGCTTTTCCAAATGGACCTGTAAGTACTTGTTTAGCCAAGTTCACATCTCACCTGTCGGAATGTGCTTACTTGCTCGCATGTTGTAGGAAATAATTATGTTCGAGAGATGGTACTATCTCAGTTACAAGCTATTTATTACAAAAATAACAACTAAAGCATCAGTCTCAAGAGGTGTGAAGTTTTGGTAAGAAGTCTCCATAAGCCAAAGATAGTCACAAGATTTAGAGTTACACGACCTTTTATAACCTTTTAAGCCAATAGGCTTAGAAATGACACTTTGTTATAAATTTACGGCCTATCACCTGTGAAACCTCTGCTGCAATGCAGTGGTCTCTTGACCAATGGCTCATTAAAACACATACACACAGAGATACTTCTATTATACCACCTAAATTCTTAGCTTAAACTATATAAAATTACATTACTATATTAAAAAAAACCCTACCAAAACACCCAGTGTAGATTTTGACTTATAACTAGAAAAACAAAGACATGTAGCTCTCTTACTTAAGGGTCATAAATCTCTGCCAGTTAAGCCAAGCCTAATTTCTTCCAAGGCTGTAAGTCAAGGCCTCTGACAGATGCAGAAGTTTGTGTTTCCCTGATTCCCACACTCACCAAGGACTGGTCTTCCCACACATTCTAAGCAGCCTTAGGGAAATAGAAACACTGCAGGAAATGAAAGCTTTATTCATTTTTGTGGCCATCACAGGAAGTATTTCTGTACAAGTAGACATCAGCAGCCATCTTATTTACTGTGCAGTTTTCCAGACCATTGAGCACTCAAGGCTGTAGTAAAATGTATGGTTTTAAATGAAGCTTGGAAGGCCATGAGAGGAGTCTCTGGGACAATCAGATCTCTTACTCCGAGATCATGTTTTCTCATCTACTTTAGTGCTTATCAGTGTATCTAGGTTTTTGTGCTGGACATGAGAAAACATACCCTTCTATGTTTGCATTTCCTGGATGTGTGTCCTTTGAACTGGTTGATGTACTGACATTTTGCACCAGAAGGTCCTTGTTCTCACCTCTTGGGTAGTTCAGGGTGACAGAATACTGATGCTGTTTCATTCACTGCTGTATCTTCCTATTACCCAGTGTATCAAAAAGCATGAGGTTATTTATTTGAGTATTGTTGAAAACTGCCTTACTTTGATGTGGAAAATCCTAAGCCTATTGTTTTATATTGTTTTGGGAACACTAAAACATGTTTTGGATATGGGTGTCTTACCGTTCAACCCATCACCTTTGAGAGGTGGTGGGTCAACAGGCCAATCCTGTATTTTCTCTAGTGACCTATGCTATAAAAGGTAGACTTATTAAAGCTTTGCTTTGGCCGTACATTCCTGACCTGAGTCTGCAGTCTCTTTTTTGCCGCTACCTGAGCTCTACAGCGACAGGAAGGACCCACACCATCTGCTTGGGTGCCTCAGGGGAAAACCTGGGACCCCAACCCCTGACCCTATTCAGAGGGAGTGTCTCCAGCTGCCTACAGCAGCCAGTCTGCCACTGC
>JACBWW010000038.1:1072676-1116634 GCA_020086605.1 Lanius collurio | reverse complement strand
GCAGTGGAAACGAGCTTTGTGCATGGCTGAAACTTGTTTTTGTGCTCAATGACCTAGAAGATGTTCAGCCCCGGTTTCCTGAACCGTGAGTGCACTTGACCCCATTTTGCATGCATACCTTCCCTCCATTTGGTTCAAAAAAACAACACAGGGCAGGAGTGGGAGAGATGTATTCATAACTGCTTTGTTTCCATTGTGTTTTGGGTGGCTTTGGGTAACAAAGTTGTGCAGAGACAATTCTGCTAAGACCAGCTGCTGAAAGACAAAATAACTATAAGACAAAGATTCATTGTTTAAAATACAAGTTTTTTCATTATTCTTTCTTACTCCCAGGCATAGATCAGTTGTTGTAAGACCTTATGTTTCTGAATATAGCTATCCACATTTTGGGGCAAATATGGTTTTGATTTTTGGTGGTGTATCACTAAACAACTGACATTGTAACATTATAAGTTTTTTCAGTAAATAGATTTAGAAACAAAATAAGTGAGAAGACTCTTCTGATAATGTGTGAAGATCTTTTTCTTCCTTCAGCTGCAGCAGATATCAAGGATGAGGTGTCACATCATTGTGCTGACTTGGAATATGCTTTTTAAAAATATAATTTTGGATTTGTAAAAACACTTACTGAAGACAAAGAAAACCCTTTAATGAAGCACTAAAACTGTACAGAGGACAGTTATGAGGCAAGTCTCTAAAGTAAAAACATGAGGCTACAGGCAACATAGTCAGAAGCGCAAAAAAGGGCTTGTGAGACTTAGCAGAGGCATGTGGGAGATGGGTTGGGTTGGCTTGTCTGCCTGCATGGGGCTGGGGGAAAGGGTGTTGGAACAAGATCAAAACCTTTTTAGGATTTCTGCACAGTTTCCACAGTTGACTGGGAAGGCAGGGCAGGCCCAGGCTGTTGGCATTTATCTCTTTCTCCAAGTGTTGCTGGGGTGAGGAGAGTGGGAGAGCTGCTGCCCCGCTGTTGGTGTGTGCCTCTCTTGGCAGCTCTCCCCAGGAGGATGGATGTGTGATTTTAAATATCTTCTCATTAATTTCTTGGAGTGGCTTGAACACTTCTGCCTTCATTTAAAACCTCTGGAATATGTGTGATGGGACAATTTAATTCTGATCTGTCTCAACACTGTTTGTCAGAGGCATGTGGGGGAGGATGCACATGTCCCACATCCAGGAGGCAACTAGAAGAAGATGGAAGAAAGCCCTGTCTCTGGAGAGACTGCCTGGCAACCATTTCCCACCTCCCACGGGATAGGCAGTCAGCAGGAGACTACCAAGGACGCTGTGCCCTCCAGAGAGGCTTCTCCAGTCAGATGGCTAAAGGACTGCAATGGATGCAGGGGGACTGGGCCAAAGGTCTCCTGTCACCAGGCAGAACTTGGGAGGAGCCAGGGGGTGTAAAAACTCACTGCCTCACAAGCTCTGGGACCTTTTGAGCTTCTTACCCTGGCTCTAGTCTGTTTTCTGTCCTTTATTCCTTGACTCCAGCCTGCTTTTTTGGCTCTTCTGCCCTCACTGGCCCTTGCATGGCCTCACTTACTTGCCCTCCATCTTGCTGGGCGCTTGGTGGGACACCCGCTGACCTCCGAGCCTTGAATGTATCCTGTGTCCTGCCCTACCCCTTCACCTGTCCTTGTGTTCCTGTCTGACTCCCTGCCTGCTTCGTCCCTGCCTTCCTGCCTGCCTCTAACCTTGCTTCACCGATCCAGCCCAGCGCCGCCATCCCCGCTGCGACCCTGTCCAGGGTACTGCAGCCTTGTCGGAGCTCCCACTCCCTCACTGCGTGTCCCGCTGCCGGTCGGCGCGGAGCTGGGCCTGGGGAGCTGCTCCTGTCCGAGAGCTGCTCCTGTCCGAGAGCTGCTCCTGTCCGAGAGCTGCTCCTGTCCGAGAGCTGCTCCTGTCCGAGCGCTGCTCCTGTCCGAGCGCTGCTCCTGTCCGAGCGCTGCTCCTGTCCGAGAGCTGCTCCTGTCCGAGAGCTGGTCCTGTCCGAGAGCTGCGCAGGCTCCCCGTCAGGCAGCGTACATACACTCCCTGCTGCTTGGACACTGATGTCACTCCCCGACGTTCTGGTGGTAGCACAGGCTTTTTCTCTCAGTCTCCTCTCTCTCACCCCATCCTTTTTCAATTTTCCT
The DNA here is from genome assembly GCA_020086605.1 of Lanius collurio. NCBI lineage: Eukaryota > Metazoa > Chordata > Aves > Passeriformes > Laniidae > Lanius > Lanius collurio. The sequence continues at coordinate 1,114,499 of JACBWW010000038.1, read as the reverse complement.
TTCTCGTTTTCTGTCTTTTCTACTCTTGTTCAGTAGGGCGACTCTCTTTTTGTTACCGAAAAATGGTTCTCAGATACAATATTGTGTCGTTTAACTTAATTGCATCCTAGACCATCAGTTTTGAAAGAACTTGCAGTTCCCCTTAGTGGAACACGACAATATGTAATACAATTTATACAGTAGTGTCTGTAATACATAGAATAGAAGGCACATGGGCAATTCTTGCATCCCTCCAAACAGATCATGAAATTAACAAAGTAGAGTAGCTAGTCTGAAGACAGTTTTAAAGTCCTAAATATAATGCAGTCTTTGGCCTGAATGCAATTTGCAGCTTGGAGTCAGCATGACAACTCACCTGACACTGCATATGGCTCCTGCTCTTGCAGAAAAAGCAGTTTATTGTCCTGAAGACTGGGTTACATGCAAAAATGCTGCTGTAGGGTTATGTCAAGACAGTTGTCCTGAATTTTTACTTAAAATTGTTTTCTCTTTGTAATAGATGCATTACACAGATGCAAACTCCTAATCCCATGGTGGTTCAGGTACTTCAGTGCTTAAACACCTTGGCAGCTATATGAGCATTGAAATGCACATCAGTAAAAAGTTGTTTGAGCCTGTGGCTGAAAACCATTTTCATCAGTGTTTGGTAGCAATCTTGAAGCAAAGACCTCTGAGCTACTGCAATGTGAGACTTAAGCCATGGTCCTAATCACCTGTTGTCACTAAATATTTCTTAGTACTTTTCACAGCTGGAAGTTTATTAACTCTGATGTTTACACTAAGTTCAGTTTGTATAATTACATTGTGGCTACATAAAGTATTACGCCACAGTATTTTCTGTTGGTATCTCTTCACCTTTTCATCCAAAATCATGGTACGGTAGTCACAGTTTGTTCTACAGTATTTAAATATGTTTTATCTGTGTCATTAAAGCTAATTTCCACAATTAGCCAGTTTGATGCATCTTGCCAGGCTGGTGCAGCATTGCTGGATAATGCTGTAGTGTGTTTTGGGGTGGGAAATAGGCTGTCTGGTAAAAGAGGGCACATTGGAGTGTATCTCATGGCTTTTGTTGAGCTGTCGCCTTCCCCTTTGCCTCTTCTTCTGAAATTAGTCATAATTTGTGCCTCTGAGATTCAGTCATGAATCTGTGTGGGTGTGCCTAAGTGGGAGAAGAATATTCTTCAGTTTTTGTCACTTCCTCATTTCAAGTTTTGGTCTTATGACTTCCCTCAGCACATGAGGCTGTGCAGTTAACTGATCCACATCCTGCATTCACCAAAACGTCTGTGACTGTGTTGAGGTACCTCATTCACAACATGGACATGGGGTAATTTCTGAAAACTGATGTTGAACATCTTTGAGTTTGCAAAATCAAAGGCTGACTTCCGCTGTGATGTGTGGGTGACTCAAAGAGGAACTGGATGGTTTCATAGCAGGGAGCCAGACTACCTCTCTTTCTGAAAGAGTGCTTGTCTCTTCTTAATTGCTAAATCAGGAGGAGCTCCAGACTGTTGGCAGTCTTATGAATGAGAGAAAATTGAGCTGGTGTTTGAAGTGATTAAAAGATCATTGGAACTAATGTAAGCTGCTGTTTATAGCTATCCTGGCTTACTTTTTATTGTGAAAGAGAATATATTTTTGTACTGCACTCAGTTGCTGCTGTCAGTGACAAAAGCATTTAAATTGTGAGTGCTAACAGGCAGCAGATGAGTGTATGTGTAGGTAAGTGTCTGAACTTCTGTATTCAAGCATGCTTCTCCCTGGAAGATGATGGAGAACTGTATTATGATCTTGTTTGCATGAAGATTCTAGATTCTCACAAGTATTTTTTCTTTTAAGTCCTTTCAGATGTGGCATTAAACTTAAACACTAAAAATAGTCCTTGAACATTCCCCAACTTGAGAAACATTGGCTTCTAAACCTGGTTTTGCTGGGTCTGGATTAATTCTGCAGTGGCTTCAGGCATGCACACCCAGTCATAATATCCTCTTTTCTTTCCCCAAGTCAGTGTTTGCATGTGGCCTACAAATCTGCTCTGACTCAAAGAGAAAATCAGTTAAAATACCTAGTGAAAGGCTAAATTGAAAGGATAACATGACTTTAAGGCAATGGTAGAAGAAATATCCATGAAAATATATCTGAGAGCTGTTCGTATGAGATCTCCATTAAACTATGCAATGGCTTTGGTTTTCAGTATTGTCAGTATGGCCAGAGAAAGAAGAGCAAGAAAACAAAGAAAACAAAGTCTTTCTTTGCCTCAGAGAGGAGAAACAAAAATCCATCTGACGGACTGTTTGCATGGATAACTGCAGCCAGGGATTAGAAGGGGAAGAGATGAGGGAAGAGGGGATATTAATTTGATAATATATGGAAAAAAGAGAAAAATCTGGAAGAAATGCTGATGCACATGAAGGCAACGAAAGGGGGTTAAAATGCAAGTAGGAAAAACAGTTCTGAAAAGACATCAAAATGCTTGTCATGCAATTAGTGTGCTGTAAAATGTGTGTTATTAACTTCTGCCACCCACTGTGTCACATTTAAAATTCAAATGACAAAGTTGTCTTTCTTTGCTTTTTTCTTGTAATCTTTATTTAAAGAAAGTACTGTGATGTGAATTGGATAGTGAGAGATTCAGCAGTGTGGATTACAGACTGTTCCACTTCCACTGTCCTCCACCGAATCCAGTCTTTTTGTTACTTCCTGAACAGAAGGTACTAGAATGCAGAAAGCACAGTAATATCACAGTCTACCTATGCCCAGCCAGAAAATTCCTTTACATGGCACAAATACAGAATATGCTTCAGATTCTAATCTCTTGATGTACTGCATTTGAGGACTCTGATTTAACTAGGCACACAGTGCTTCTTCTTACTTAATCCTTCAGTATCAGGTTCTTCCTTTACTTTTCATTTCTTCAGCTGCAAATGAAAAGTATGTTTTTTTGTTCTGTTTTTGGTATTTTTTTGGGGCAGGGGGGGACCAGGGGAGTGGGCCATGGAGCACAGTTTTCACACAACACACTAAATGCGCAGATTTGCACCCCTGACTCTTATTTGCCTTGTACAGACACAACTCCAAAGCAAGTTTTTTTAGTAATCAGTTGCTTGGGTTGGAAGCAGTGGGATCTGTTTAAGACATAGAATCACAGAAGGGTTTGGGTTGGGAGGGACTTTAAAGACCATCTAGTTCCCATGCCCCCACCCATGGGAAGGGACACCTTTCCCCAGACTGATTTGAAGCAGGAGAAGTGGCTGTATTTTCTAGTGGTTTTAGTCATTCTCTCAAAGAACTCTGTCACCTGAAAGGCAGTAGAAAAGGGGGTTTTGAGGCCTGTGAGGACATGCATGGCTAGGACAATGTCTATCAGCTGGCTACCACCTCCAGTGGCTCTAACTGCCATGTCCTCCTGGGCATGGGATAACTCATGAGAGGGAGCTGGAGGTTTCAAATGAAATGAAGACAAATGGAGAGAACTGGAGTATGCTAAAATCAAGAGAGCAAGCCTTTCTTCCCCACAAATACAGAAGTGGGCAGAAGAAGCAAGAGCATGGGTAATTGGAAACAAAGTATGAATCCTTGTACATCTGCATCACTCCATCAGGGACAGTTCTGTTCCCTGCCATGAGCCTTTCATCCCTCTCCTAACTCGTGCTGTTGTGCTGCTGCTCTCCCTCCTGTTTGTTACTGGTCTGTGTAGCCACTCAGGGAAGTAACTGTCAGGGCAAAACTTTGAAACCTGGCCCAAGGACAGTACATCCAGCTGGTAAAGAGTCCCTGCCAGCCACAAGGGTGACGGGAGTTCAAACAAAATGTTGTCATGTGTGGAAATAACCAGGCAGGATGATGCTGACGTGGAACTCACTCCAGCAGTGGCTGGGATTTTCCCTCCCATGAAGAAGCTGGAAGATCCCTCTCAGAGTTGTTTTAAGGTTAGATTATCATTAGTGGAAAAAGTCTTGTGTGACTTGTACTTTGTGTCCTATGACTTCTCAATAGCTTTCAGGACCTGCTTTATGGGGAAGCTCCAGGGGAAATTGCAGGCTGCTGTATGGATTTAGGGTGACCTGAATCTTCTGGAAATGGCAATAAATGGGATAGGCAGGAAGGAGATATGGGAAGGGAAACTAGCTTTCTGGTTTAATATGTCTGTAAAAGCCACCCATTTAAACAGGAGTGATTTTCCAATTCAGGAATTAGCATGTTTTTCTAACCTAGCTCTTTCATATATGAAGAATTTTGGCTTTTCAGTAGTTTCTTTCTGCCTTTGGCTTCAAAGGAGTGGCAGATTTTCACTGGAGGTTTAATGCAGTGCAGGCTGTCCTGGTGAAGTCCTCAACTGACTTGAATTGATGCATTAAGGTAATGACCCTGCTGCATGTTTGCCTCCTGAGCTTTATTCTATTTTTAAGCACCCTCCAAAATATTCATACTTCTACAATAGGAGGGCTCCAGTAATGCAAAAGTTATGCATTGAATAGACTGAATAAATTAAAATCTAGTATGTTTCAGGAGAAACAGATCCTTAGAACGGGGTCGTTTTTTTAGCAGAACCTAATGGACATCAGCTTCATTTTTTCTCATAAAAATTGGAGTGAATCTGTTACCCTGCTGGGGTTATAAATATATTTTCAAGGAAGGTGCTTTTTAAAAGTGTTTTTAATATCTGATGTTAGGGTCATTTCTATTTGTGGTTCTGCTCAGCCCTGGAGGAGTAACGCTTAGTATCGTCAGAGCAAGAGCTTGGATTCCACCTCAAGTCTGAGCCTGTAGTCTGCTTTTCTTTCTTTTTATTTTGTTGTTTCTGTTTTGTTTTTATAGAAACCCTGTTTGTTTTGCCCTGCACAGGCAATTAGTGCGACTCTTATTAAAAGGAGTGCATGATGACTACTTCTAGTGTATAAGATGCGGTTCAGTTTCAAGTTCTCAGAGACAACGTGTCATGATATTTATCAGGCTTCACTAATATGAGTAAAAATGACTTATTTAAACCACTATCAATAGAATGATTCAGGCTCTGTTAACAAGCTTAGCAGGTCATGATCAGACATATAGATGTATTTAGATTTATTAAGAGATATCTCTTTAGATCCCTGCCATCAGATGTTATAGCTAAGAGTCTAACAGAGAGCCTAGCACAGAGATATGGTCAGCCTTTTTCTACATTGTTTTATTTGACAAAAATGAAGAAAACAAATATGTTATTAATTTAGATTAATTTATTAATTAAATTAGACTAGGTCTCTGGCATGCATGGTTGTTATTTTCTCAAATTTGACCACCTGAACCTACAGCTTTGGCAAATAAAGGATACTCTTAAGTGCTTTAGTGTAACTGTTGAGCTTAGCAATGCTTCCATGAAAATGGTGCAAAATAATTTTTGCTCTTTTTTTCCCCTATAAGAGATAAGAACAACAGAAAAGTCAGATCCTGGTCTTTCCCTGAATATTAACATTCCAGTTCCTGTAGCAGCACAGTGAGCTGGCACAAAAACAGGTAAAGGGTTCCTGCTGCAGCAGAGAAATAAAGCAACCTTGCATCTCTGAAGCTTCCCTGGATGTCTCAGTTTCAAGCCCTCTGGCACAGTCTCCACCAAACCTGTGCTTTCTTAAGAGCTTATAAATATCTACAGACTCCTTCATCCTTCAGCCACACTTGAGACCATCCCAAGTCTTTTTAGTGCTAAATTTCACACAACGTGTCCCCTCCACAGCCCATCCTGCCTCACCTGCAGGAGCTGCAGCAAGATAGGCTGATGTTCTCCTCCCATCCAGCTCTTACACATACTGTTACGACCTTCTGTGAACTTTTAGAATATTTCAGAAGAACAGAATTTGTTACATCTGCCACAACAACAACAACAAAAGTCACCTCCTTAGATGCCCCTGCAGACAAAAGCTTCAAAGGAAGAAGGACATAGGAGCCAGCATTCTCTTTAAGTGACTGCATGCTTTGAATTTTGCTCTTCAGTGGAACGCAAGGATGCAGCACTTACACCCACAAGCAGAAATGTGGATGGGGTTCACTTTTCAGCTGCTATTAATGTTTTCCTGAAAAAGTGCAGGCTTCCTGTAAACTTTTGTCAAGAGGCAAAACTATGCTGGTTTTTAACACTATGCTTTAATATTTTCTACAATGAAGAGAGGTAGTGCAACACTTTGAATTTATCTTCTGCATTTTGTGACTTTCAATATTTGTGTCATATGTTCACTTGGGCTGAGTCCATTCCTTTATGGGTCCTGCTGAAGTCATTAGGAATGCTCAGGGAAAACAGATCTGCACTGTGAAATTGTGCTGCTCCAGGTTTTGTTATCAAGTCGTAGATATCAGATGAATGCATGGGTGACACAGTGACATCACGAGGCTAATGCTGATCACGTCACCTTGCTTTGGTGCAAAATCATGGAACACTGAAGTGTGTTGTTCAACAATTGTAATATTGAGGAAAAACAGGCCATGTATTTGCTTTTTCCCCCTTCTCAGTGTTTTTGCAGCCCAGAATGTTTGCAAGAGATAAATCTTACAGCTCCTTTTATGCTTCATTCTTTCCTATCAGCAGGAATCCAAACCCTTGCAAAGAGATATTTGGTTTTTTTTCTCTGTCTCTCACTATTTTTAGTAGAGTAAGTTACTTTTCCTTGCTATTCCTTGTAACATGCTTTGCATTGAAAAAGACTTTCTAAGAGCTTAGAATTAAAATAATGCTAAGTGCCTCTGGATTTACCTAATATTAGTAATCCCATGTTTGTGAAATGAATATGAAAAACATCAGAAATTAGTGAGAATTGTGACCTTCAATTAAGAATGGGCATGAAAGTGAGGAAAAAATTAACATCTCTGACATTCGTCTTTCCTGACTGCTCTTTGTTACTTGGGTGGCTGCAGACCTGCTGTGTTTCTGAGAGCTCTGGGCTCTCTCAGATGGGTTGACATCACCCTTGGCATTGCTTTCCTGTCTCCCCTGCTGCGTACTTGAAAATGCCCGTGGCCCAGTTCACATGGTACATTGTGGTGTGGGGCAAAGTGTGGGCGTTTCTCCCCCAAGTATGAAAGGGAAAATTGCTGGGCTAGCTCCTGGTGTTTTCCTGTGTGACCTTCTCTTGTGGTAACCCAGCCTCAGAGCCCTCTTCTTGAAAGCTACTGATTGTCTCTGTCAAAGCCCATGGCTCTCAGCCTTCCCTGAGATGCTTTCAGAGTGTTCCCAGCCCTTTTTGCCAGACAACTGGGGTTGAGCTGTCCTTGCCTGCCTCTATTCCCCTGCCCTCATGCTGAGACCCTTGGATTCTGCAGGCTGGAGGATAATATGTAGGGGGTACTTTTATTTTGGCTGGAGCATCAGTGAACTTGGCAGTGCTAGGTTTACAGTTGGATTCAATGTTCTTAAGGATTTTCTCCAACCTAAATGAATCTGTGGCTTTATAGCCTATTTGCTTCAGCATCACCTCAGCCCACTCATGGCAGCAGAGGAGCCTGTGGGCATCTTCCACTTGCAGATACCTGTCAGGCCTGGCCTTTTTGTAACAGTGTGAGTTCTCAAGCCAACATCCTTTCTGTTTGACAGCAGAAATGTTGAAGAAGGTTGTTTTCTTGTGAGAAAATGATGTAGTATCTCAAATTACCAGAAAGAAGGAACCTCTCTCCACAGGTGACACTGTGCATCATCCATCCAGGGTGTCTCTGATGCTGCAGGAGTGTGGGGTTCCCAGTGTGGGAAGGGTCATGAGAACTAGAACAGTAGAAAAATGAAAGCTGAGGTAGATTTGAATCATCTGTTTGCCTTCAAAATCCAGAAATGTATAAGAACTGTTGTAATTGCAGTATTTTGAAGGGGAACAATGTTGGGAAGTTGCCTTGCTGACAGTCGGTTAATCATGGGAAAAAGAAGATAAAGTGTTTCTAGGCTATTATCACTGTGACTTCTTTATGAAGAATTATGAACACAGACATGCACACATGCACAGACACCTCCACACTTCCCCAGGCAAATGGTTATTAAAATTAACAGCTTTAATAGCCATGGTTGGTGGTACACAGACAATTAAAAGTGTTTCCCCCAAAAGTTTAGCTACCCTTTACTGAGACTCCCCCAACACCAACAAATATTTAAAATGTTTTTGACATTTTGAAGACAATGGTCATCTATTACAGAAGATAATAAATTCCTCTTTTCAGACCAGATATAGTAAAATATTATGGAAAAGTAATTTTGGGAGATGTCATATTTTCATGTACCCCATAGGAATTGATGCAGTCTTAACATGCATTGGAGGGCGGTGAGAGGAAATGGTTGCCACCTTCCCACTTCTGCCTCCTGCCAAATTGTTTTTCTTTCTGGGGTCAAGGTTCTGTTTAGTGTGGTGTAATAACTCAGGGCTCTGCCTGAAATATGCCCAAACAGGTCTGGCAGTTCACATGGCTGTTACAGTGGCAGTGTGGAATCCTGAGGACCTTACGGAGTCATGGTGGTTCACAGTCCTGGGTGTTTTTTAGGAGAGGAAAGCTGAAGGAGAAGGAACTTGCCATAAATGTGTTCTGTTGTTCTTGTGCAAGGGTAGATCTTCAAAGGGTAGATTAACTCTTTTGATGGAAGAAGTTCTTGAAAATTTCTTTTTGACCTTTAGGTGCATTTTTGGAGCCGCATGTCTTAAACCTTTGGGGATTAGAGGCTGATATTTAGGTGAAGGATTTAGTGGCTATTGGAATGGTTACTTAAATTGTATTTTATACAAATATAATACTACAGTAGGAGAAACAGATCAGATTATAATTGTGCATATAAGCCCTAATTAAATCTTCTTTGAACAATGCAAGCCTGGGTGTAATTTTTTCTGGGTGTTTATTTTGTGTTGGTTTTTCTCTTTTCTTTTTTTTTTTCCCAAGTGTTAACAGATTGCCTGGTTAATAGCACCTGGAACTCTGCCAGTGTCAAATATAAACCACACATTCCTTTTAACTAGAAAATTTATAAAGATTTACAAACCTGTTAGATGGCAGCTACCAGAATTTTCAACAAATGATTCTGTTTTGAATTATTTCTGCTACAGAGAATTAATTTGAAAGGAATTCAGAAAGAAACATTTTCATCTTATTTAATTACTGGAATGCTTTATATGGCAGTTATTCTATTCAGTTTATTCCCTACTTTATATTCTAATAGGCTATATGGGCTTTCTGTCTTTAAAGAGCAGATTTCAAGGGGGGAAGTTGCTTGAAGAGGTACAGTTGCAGAGATGTTCAAAATTATGAGCTTCATTGCTTCTTTATCCTCCTCAAAATAAATGAAAAATAATACAGAATAGCCTTAATGTGTGTTTAAAGGAGTACCAAACGGAAGGGTATAAGCACTGTGGAAGTTAAAAAATCAAATATTAATTTAAGTGATTGTCACTCCTCTCAGTGCTAATATGTTCCATTTTTTTTCATGCTAAACAACCCCCCCCTCCCCAACCAAGTCATAAACCAGTCTGAACAATGACTGAGCACTAAATGAAATATAATGAGAGATGTTTAGAAAGCCATTAATGTTAGGAAATTCCATTCAGCAAAGTTAAAAGGTTAAATGCTCGTGCATGCAGCACCACATAAGGTAAGTGGCTTGGGAAGGGCAGAGGTTACAGTTTTTGATATGGGTCCTTTCACTCCCTTCACTGCTCAGTCCTGCCTTCCCATCCTGCCACCCCATCTCTGAAAGTGTGCAGTGCTGCATTGGATGGGGCTCTGAGCAATCTGCTCTGCTGAAAGGTGTCCCTGTTGAAACTTAGGACTTTTTAAAAACAAAAGCAAACCTAAATTATTTCCTGTCTTAAAAATCAGGTGGTTTTTTTTCTAAACCATACTGTTAAATTCAGGTAAAGTAGTAAAATCTGGAGCTTTTACTATCTATAAAGAAAGAAAGTCCAGGCTTGTTTTTATTATGACAAAATAAAATTACTATCCATCTTTAGTCTGCAAACTGGCTCTTCAGATTGATGTTACCAACATGCATGCTAACTCAGTAATAATTTTTCCAGTTCTTAATGCAAATGTAACATTGTTCCTCCATAATTCAGTCTTAGTATTCCTAAATTCATGGGTTTAGGATGTTATTGACCATTTTGGCACACTCACATCCCCACTATTGAGCTTGTGCTTGACTGACTCTTCCCCACAAGTCTTATAGGTTCCAGCCAAGAAGCCAACCCAAAGTGGTTCAGGAATGTGACCCTCAGGTTGTGCAAAGGTACTGTGTCCCTCAGCACATAGAGGAGAGTGTCCTACCTTTCTCCAAGGAAAATTCCACTTCTGCATTGGATGGGCTTGGAAACTGGAGCTTGCTCAGTGACAAACTGTGAAAATCAGCCTACTGGAAGATCACACAAGAAAATTGTTGTTGTTCTTGTCAAAACTTTCCCAAAGAAACTTCAGTGCATGACAGTCTCTCTCTCCTGTGCTCATTGTAACAATTTTCACATTTCTCAGTTTCTGGAAGCGTGACTTTTGTTTTGTCATATATATCAAGATGTTAATGTTGCCTTACAACAACTTCTGTTCTTCTTGTTGCTAATTAGGAAAAAACAATTCCAATCACTTTGGTTTTTAAGTTACTCAGGAATTGAGCAGCAAAATGTTTGTCCTTCTAGTGCATGTTCTTAGAAGCTACAAAGCTTCAATAGATGGAGATTAATTATTATTAATCTTTTCTGTTATTTGTGAAAGACGTATCTCCCCTCATTTGATCTTCCTCTATAGAACTGGATGAGGTTGTTGTCATTTTACTTTTTTTGAGCTGGACTGATGATGCTGTTCTTTGAGACTTAGCAAACAGACAGGTGTGTTGTGCTGACTAGCATCTCTTTTCAGCCCACATCCCATGATCTCTACAGAAAAATGTGTTTTCCATGAAAGGGCATTTTTCTAATACTTCCGAGGCCTCTGTCTCTTTACTGTACCTGCTACCACTTTGTTTTTAGCATATGTTTTAGATCACTGATCAAAAGATTTAAAGGACCAAATCAACACTTGAAAAAAAGAAGGTAAAGTGGTGGATGGAAAGTTATTTGTTTTTTGCTTTTTTTTTTTTTTTAGATAGTACTCAAATAGGCAAAACCTCAGTTTCCAGAGCATATACTCCTCTCTAGCATCTAGTCCACAGAAGAATTGTCCTTGAGTGTGCTGGTTTGACTTACCTTGTATAAACTGTACCAGTCAGCTCTCTCAAAGTGAAGCAAAACGTTCATGGCAGCCTGCTGAGAGGACAGTTTCAAATCCTCTTAAGATCTTGCAGTACAGTACTACTGGCTGGATAAATAAAGATTTTACAGGACAGTGCAGTTTACTATTTTCTGGGGATTAGTATTCTATTCCTGATGACTAAACATAAGTGATAAATGCACTTGGAAATTCTATGGCCCTTTTTGAGTGGTTGAGTTTAGTCTTGGCAAGGGTAGGAGCATAATGATATGATGGCTGAAGATGCTCTGGTCATCCCTGGATTTAGGGAAAATTTCAGAATAGTAATTCACATTGTCTTGAGTTCCCCAGTTAGTCCTGTAGCTTGCATACCTGCTTTAGAACTTTTCTTTGCATTACTTTTCTTCTGATTTAGGTAAGGTTCCCAGTCTGGGTGCTAAAGAGAATCAGGAACCTGAAATTGTAGGAAAAATACATGTGAACTCTTTTAGTATGATGGGTAGATATTCATAAAGATGGGGAATGGAGAGGGGGCTGGATAAGGAATCACAGATGTAATTTCTCTAGAGGGATGAAAGCAAGCAAGAATGAAAAAGAAGCCCTTGTCTGACACATCCTCCTAAGAGTCACTGGATAACCTTTGTACCAGGTTGTGCCTGTAATAAAGGTAACTGTAGGGCTGGTATTTTTCTTTTCCTGCTGAACTGCCTTGAGGTTTTGTTCTTGCTCACAGACATAGGGCGGGGTTCTGTAGCATGTACATTTTCCAAAAACGATCGTTCACTGAAGTGTTTTCAGAATGAGGTATTTCTCCCATTCCTCCCCTTGAGTGGACTCTGAATCTTTTGTATGGAGAGCAAACCTACTTATTACAAAAACATTGATACTGATAGAGGGGCTAACATCAGCTCAGGATGATGGAGCTGGCATTTATTTTTCATCACTGCATTAGCTCTTCATTTCTTTTTGAGTGCATTGTATGCAAATTCTGCTTGATTACAGCATCCTGCTGTTGCAGGAAAAATTGTCCAGAGGCAAAAGAATTATTTGTTCTTACTCCTTGGTCAGTACTGTGCACAATACCCCAGTTGTGGAAAGAATGCTCTGCTTAGATGAGGTTGTTTTGCACTGCTGGTGCGTTTGCCTTCTCACATTTCAACCCTGAACAGAGCAAGTCCAACACACTGGGCTTGGCTGCTGTTATCGCTCTAAAACTGACTAGCATTTAGGTTTGTGAAAGGCATTATAAAAGCCAGATTGCTGCTATTAATAGCAAATGTGATCTACCTCTGGCACAATGCAGGGATTCAGTTCACTAATCCATGACATTACACTTGCTTATGTTGGATTATTCTTCAAGTGGAAGAGTAAAGCACACAATGCGCTTTATATTACATTTGATTAAATACAGGGAGCTTAACTCAAATGAATTTTATATATGTTAAAATATATGTTCAAGATCTATCTGTCTATGGATAAATAATAAAATATAGTGGGAGATATCTGTAATAATAACAATATATAAAATATATTATGACCAATCCCTGGAGGTGTTCAAGGCCAGGCTGGATGGGGCCCCGAGCAACCTGATCTAGTGGGTGGCATCCTTGACCATGGAAGGGCAGTTGGAACTAGATGATTTTTAAGGTTGCTTCTAGGATATGGTTCTCTGTATATATCACTTTTATTTGCACAACAGAGTCTCTAATAAAGATTAGGAGGGCATTCTTCTAGGTGTTACACTAACACAATGTGAAATTCCCCTACTCCAAGAGACCTTGATGATCTTATCGTAACTCCTTAATGAGTAGAATCTGCTGTTGTGGAAAGAATATTTAACAACAAAAAAGGCAAGCTGTGGTTTCTCCAAAAAGATAAATATAAGCCAAATATATGTTAAACTAATTATGAAATGATTGTGTGAAATATTTCTCACGGAGCTGAAAATATGAATGTATCCTCTCCCGGTCTTCATAAAAAAGTATTTAAGATATGTCTTGACTTTTTTTGAGATTTCATCACAACTGTGTATAAAATGGTCACAGAAAGGGGAAGGGAAGGCAGGAGAGAAAATGTGACATTTTCATCTCCTTTTTGCTGCTAATATTTTTAACTTTTTGAAATAGAAGGCTTTATAAAAAGGTAAAGATTTTGCATCCATTTGGGCAAAACCAAGAAGAATGTGATTTTTTTTTTGTGATATGAAATGATGCTGAATAAGAAACACTGGTGGTTGTATCTTGTTCTAAACACTTGTGAGGAGTAAATTTAGTTTCAATTTGTCTCAACACTGTTTGTCAGAGGCATGTGGGGGAGGGGGTGCACATGTGTCCTGTACAGGAGTCAACTAGAAGATGGGAGAAAACCTTGTTTCTGGGGAGACTTCACCTGGCAGCACCTCAAACGGGACAGGCAGGGGGTAGGAGACACTGTTCTCCTCAGAGAGGCCTCTCCAGTGGATGGCAGAGAAAGATTGAACTGGACAAATGGTCTCTGGTCAGCAGGCAGACTTTGGGAAGAGCTAGGGGGTATAAGTAAGTGAACTGTATAGGTTATGCAGAAGTATGTAAAAGTAGGTAAAATGTGTAAGTATAAGTAAGCTAAATACAGAAAAGAGGTGATAAGTAGGTATTAAGTAAAAATTGGAAGATGTGTGAGTTCCTGCATGATTCCCAAAGAGGTGATGCATATTTTAGAGAGTTTTAAAGCTTCTGTGTAGTCATAATGATTCCTGTACAGAAGTGCTGAGTTCCTGCAATAATGTGAGCATAGAATAGAGAAGCAGAAGGTGAGGAGTCACCATTGTGCTCAGAAGAGCAGAAACAGAGGAATCCCAAGGACAGTTTCAGGAAGGACTGATTTATCTGGATCCCAACTGAGGTGTTGAATTGTCTTGATTATCTAAAACTTGGTTGAATTATGTCTAATTGAATGACATCCATATTTTCAGATACAAGCAAGAGGTCTTTCATTCTGCTTGGATTCACTTAGTTGTAAGGATGTCTCTTGAAAAGTATCCCAAAAAGTGAGTTTTTTTCATACTGATATTTTCCATCTTCTCTTTCATGAAGGCCCACGTGAGCTGGCTTGAATTTGTGTGTGCAGTTTCCTCAGCCAAAGCTAGATCCCTGGTAGCCTTCAAATCCCTTATTTCCTGAGCTGTCTCTGGTGAAGTTGTTGAAATACTGACAGCTGTAAGCCTGATCTGAAGCCTCTTGGAAATGAGGTGGGTCAATAGTCTTAGGTTCAGTATCCTAGAAATGTCAGTCCAAAACCTCTTAGGGTGGCTTTTGTCCTAAATCTAAAATTTAAAACACAGTTGTATGTCTAGGTTTAAGTATCCTAAACAAAATCCATTGTAAATTATATAGATGTGAGTTTAAATGATGCAACTTCAGGTATAACTGAAATGAAATCTGAAGTTAAAACATACTATAAATGCACCCCCACAACCTTAATTCTGCTCTTTGGTGGCAGATGAAGTAGCCACACTGTTCTTGTCATACAACAAGTGCTGTGATCCTTTAAAGAATTTGCAAAGGAGCACAGTAAAACAATAGCTCAGTAACACCTGTGCCTGGGTCTCTGTGAAAAGGGAACCTTCTGGATCAATTCACTCACCTGACAGCATTCAGGACAATAGGCATGAACTGGTATATAGAGCAATGACCATGTTTAAAATTCCCCACTCTGAATAGTAAGTATTTTTGTCTGCCATATTACCTATGTCCATCTCTTCAGCCATCTGTGGAAGTGTTCAAGGCCAGGTTGCATGGGGCTCTGAGCACCCTGATCTGGAGGAAGGTGTCCCTGCCTATGGCAAGGGGGTTGGAACTAGATCATCTTTGAGGTTCCCTCCAACCCAAACCATTCTATCTCCAGCCTGCATTTAATTTTCTTCTCATCATCACCACAAGATATATTTTGCAGGTATATGTTTATGGGTATATAGTTTAGGAAAACATTTCCCCCACTGGAAATTAATCTATTGAATGCTCTCCAAATGTTTAGCCAAGTGTCTGAAAAGCAGAGTGATTTTTTTCTGAGCTATTTATTAGAGAAACTGATAGAGTACAAGTGAAGCATTTTAAATTAAGTGGTTTCTTCATTCACTGAAATGTGAATGAAGTACAACTTGTTGCTCTTGAATTCTGTATCCAGATGTTAGCTAGAATTAGTTTTTATTGTGCTTTTTGAATGTTACTGCAGAGCAGAGGGAATGGATTTTTTTTTTTAATCTCTTTTTCCTGCAGAGATCCACACCAAGCTTCACTACTGCAACAATATTCTCAGGCATGGTTGTGGTATCTGAAAAATATGCCTTAGTCTAGGGAACAAGTGAAGATTAACTCATTGACATTGAGTTGGTTGGGAACTAAGCCACAAAGTCCATGAAGGGTTTAGTTAGCATCCTTGGCATTTGCATTTCTAACAGTTAAAGTGACATAGATCGAGGATCAGAGCAAACAAATCAGAGGAAGGAATGGAGTGGTGAGCAAGATGTAATGCTTGTACTTTCTTTTGAAAATTATTTGCATCAGCTGTAAACCACTTTGGTTAGATGAGAAACTAAACAGATCACTGAGAGATTTATGCAGCATTGAAATTTGCTTTCCTAGAAAGATTAGAAATGCAGGACATAAGGGGATTTCAAGGACTATTAAGTAAAGTTCCCTGTCATCATAGGCTCTGTCAGTTAGTTCTTTCTAAGACTGTAATTAGCCTTCTTTTGTATTCAGAAATTTCATTTTCCCACTAATTTGCCTAATTCATTGTTTGTATCCCTGTCCCTAACACATTTATTAATGTATTTTTGATATCATAGATACATTTCTGCTGCAACTGGCATCAGGCTGATGGGGTTTATCCTCAGAGATCTACAGTTAAATTTTATTCATCATTTTTATTTCAGTTATTGCTAGGAGATATATAGAGAAGAATTCTGTTGTCAAATGGAAAAAAAAATATTCATATATGAGTTCTTTGGGCTCTATAAGTTCTACATATTATGAAGCAATTCTTTTTGATTTGCTAAATTGCTTTGGAAAAAAATTTAAATTTATTACATCTTCTCTTTATACTTAGAACTCCTATATAATGCTTATTAGTTGCTGCTTCTTCACCATCACAAAGTCCTGTGTACTTGCCAAACTCTTTAATTCTGTTAGTTGTCATTTTTAGGGCACTTAACCACAGAACTATAATGGACAAGACAGTATCTAGAAAATCTTCTGGTTTTTTGAGCAACATTTGTGACACTGTTTCTACTCAACACTGTTTTCCCTTGTTAGTATTTGGTGAGCAAAGATAATTTCCATTTTTTTGCTGCTTGAAACTTATAATTGCTTCCTGGCTGCTTTTCTATGAATCCTGCACTGATTTTGATATTGTAGAGAATTTAAAGTATGAGCAGAAAAATGTGCCTGTTGAAAGCTCTTTCATCTTCTTTTTCTTTTGTGTTTATCAGTCAGTGAGCAGAGAGGTGCTAATAATTTGATGTTGATGATTACTAGAAATAATTTCAAATGGAGCAGAATATCACAGGAAAGGGTCCATCAGTAATAAGGAAGGAAAGAAGCAAGCAGGGAGAGTTCAGAAGGGTAAACAATAATCTGAACTGGCTGAGGCAAGGTCAGTTGTCTCTGCTTAGTGAAGTCCTAATTAGTAAAACTACTGATGAACTATGAGAGCAATACTGCTGGACTGATGTTAATCACCTGAACCTACTCCCTTAATTAGATTGCATTTTGCCACTTTGCAAGTCCTAATTATACAAAGAGGTTACTTAGCAGCAAACAGGCTTTAACTCTGCTTACATGCTTTTTTCCTCTCTCATACCCTTCTTCATTAAAATAACTCTTTCTCAAGAAGTCTGTTTCTCCCCAGGTTGGATGGCTTTAACGACCATGGTTATTGGGATTTTGTTGTTTTGATTTTTTTTCTTTTTTTCATCTTAAATCAATATTAACAGGTAAAATCTGGTCAATGGAGTGTTTCTAAAGAGGTGAGATGTATACGAAAAAATGTTGTCACAAAGTAGTTTTCCAGCCTATTCAGAAAAAATAAAGCAAAACATAATAATTCATTGCAAAGCAGGGAGAAGTGTTAAGATATTCTTCATTTTCAGCAGTCCAAACAGATAATATAGGTTTATCCATTTTGTTTTGGGGATGTTCCTGCACAAGTGATTACTAGATCATTAGTGTTTGTGTTCTCTTTGGGTTTTGTATGTCTAGTGGGTGTGTTTGTAGGTTGTGTTGATTAGAAGTTTCAAGTATTGGCATAAACTGGCTCCCACCAAAAGCAGTGATGAAGCTTCCATAGTGGCACTGGCAGAAGCAGTTAAGCTGCCTGGTAAATCATCCCAGTGCAGCTTCTCCCCTGAACATTTTTCTAGGAAGTGACTGCCTCGTGCAATGCACCACGTGTTTAGATGCCTATTGCTGAACCAGAGCTAATTAGTTCAACTCATCAACACCATTTCTCTGTGCTTATATGATTTAAAGGAAACCTCTACACACACCTGGCTGTGTCAGTGTGAACTTGCCCGGGAAAGCCAAGTTTCATTACTTTGATACCTCTTTGTTTCTGAATGGCAATTTTATTTTCACACAAGGCAGATGTCTTTTTTTCTTTTCCAGAAACAAAAATGAAGATGACAGCTGCCACAGACAGCGCTCTGATAGGTCTCTTCTGTTTACTGTAGAGAGCAAATCTATGTTTTTCATACACAAATCCCAGAATTCCTCGCTTAGATCTACAAAGAGATCTTTAATGGTTTATGAATATTTATGAAGAAACCCAAACAACCGTCAGCAGGTAGGAAAGCACAAAACAATTTATGTTTCATTCCTAACTGGCCAGCACACTTTTTTTTTTTTTTCTTCCCAAAGGAAAAAAATATTCTGTGAGTTCAAAAAGTGTATCCAAAAATATTTTAAAACATCCCTGGTGCACTCTGCAATCTCTTTCCTCATGATGTGCCCAGTCAAACTGGCCAGGGAGTGCCTCTGCTTATTCCTAATCCAAGTGTCTTGATTTTCTGCTCCTGAAACCTGAACAAAGTGAGGATGTAGGAGAGAAGAAAAGTGGTTTTGGTACAGTAAGTCATTCACATCTCATCCTGTTGGAGGGGTTCAGATACTCCCTTGCTGTCTACTGCCCAAAAAATATCTACCCTCATTCCTCAGGCAGATGCTGGGCATCTGTGTCTAATTTCATTTTTTTTCTCTTTAGGCATTTACCTTTCATCTTTAATCACATATTGCAAATCTATTCCAGTCCATGATATTTCAAAAGAACTTTCCACTGAAGTATTTGAAATACGTTACACAACTAGATGTGAGGAAGGGCCATGAGAACTACCAGTATAATGAGGTCAACAACTTGCACTTCCTTTGTATAAAACATTGTAGTTTGCTTGTTATGTGGAGTTTGGTCTCTGAGAATGAAGTGCCATAGAGCCCAGTGAGATCTTGGCAGATTGTTCCATAGCAAAGCTTCTGCTTTTACAAATGACCTGTCATCAGATGACAAACATCTGATCTTCTCCAGCCATGGGATCTCTAAGAAGTGTGGTTGTGTGTCTGGATTGGCTGATTCAAAAATACCAGAGTAACCTCCCCTTCCAAATCCTCTCCTGAGGAGATGAATTAAAAAAAAAGGGTTTTAAATTTTTTAAAAAGTACATATTTGCATGTAACAGTTTTATTGTAATATTGCTTAGAAAGTGTTCTGGCATTTTTGAAAATTGGCCAGTGGAAAGGAACTTCAGATCCACATGGACCAGCTGTGAATCCAGTGTTCAGGCCAAGGGGCAGCTCTACTGCTGACACCATTTCCACCCTGAAGTTCAGTGCTGGACTCACTGCTAGACCCACCTTACCGATCTTTTAGGCTATGCCCTAAACTCTGGAGTGGGTTTAAGGGCAGTGGTGTGCTGAATGTAAATATGACATCATATGTCTTTAACAGAGAACAGCAAATGCTGTGAGAGTATTGGATTTCTTAAAATTAAATCTGTGTTGAAAATGACTGACATGACATAAACTGCTCCTTCATTAGGTAAACAACATTTTTTTCATAACCCCAAAGCCAACAGGCTCTTGAGAGTGATAAATAACTTTGGGCAGAGAAGCTGTAATCATTGGCAACATTTTTGCCCTATTAGTGTAAAAAAGATAACCTATATGTAAGAGAAGTGGGCACCCTTGTAAGAGACATGACCAATACCTTAGGAAGTGGTTCAAAAAGACCAGAGCATAGGAACAGGTAGTTCAAAATTGTGGAAAAGAAGTAAATATGACCCTCTCTGATGGAAATTATTAAGAGACTGAGGGACTACCAGAGAGATATTTCTAAAGCTTGCTGGACCTACTTAAGGAAGGTGGATGCAGGAAAAGATGTTAATGCTGTATGAAAAATGAACTGCTGTGGAGAAGCTCAGTCAAATGCTTAGCTTTTGGCTCTTTCTCATTACAAAAGTACAAAGGGATATTGAAATTAAAGGCAACAAATGTAAAACAGATAAACACATTTTCATGCAACATTTATTTAATCTATAGACTTTGTCAAGGCAGGATGATGCTGTTGCCAATAGCTTGGCTTAGGTAATTAAAAAGATGAGACACACATGAAAAGGAGTTCAGTTACACAAGCCAGCAAAAAAGTTACATTATATGAGCAATTATTCAGGCTTCAAGGGAAAAAACAATGATCAACTGCAGGGTGTTCAAAGAAATATCTGAGCCTTAAGTTTTAAAGAGGCAAACCTTCTCTTAAATTCAGTAGAATTTGGTCTAATTAAGGCCTGTGTGATTGGCTTAATTGTTCCACCCTCTCTGCAGGATTTTGCATAATTGCCAAAAAAAGTATATTTAAATAAATACTACTTGGTGCCTAAACACAGGATTTGGCACTGATCTGCCTCTTCTGTGTCCTTTCCTCAGGAAAATATTTTTGTGAAAAAGTCAGCTTATGTTTGGCTTGACATGCTGGAGTTATCCTGCCCTGTGGTGTTAAAGCCAATTTACACTCATAGCTTCAGAACAGTTTTGGGCAAGGATCTGGTTATAAAGTCCAGAGTTGAGTCCTGCTACTAGATCAGGCTTCCTGCAGGAATGCAAAGCCACAGGAGTTGTATGGCAGACCAAGAGTATTTATTAGCATATTTTTGCTCCTAGGCTGCACAAGCTCTGTCATGTTGATATGATACCAGCATTTTAATTACAAAATTCGGGAATGGAGACTTTTAGTAATTATATGCTCTGGTATTATCCTTTTATTAATATAAAAAAATGCATTTACAATTATCTGATGCAAAATACAGTGGCATTACATTGGATGAATACAGGCCTGCCTGCCTGCAGTGTGTTATTAATAGCCAGTGTTAAAAAATATTTTTTAAAAGCTGCAATATCACAATTTTTCTCAATATAATTGGAACAAACCATTAAGTCAAAAAGACTGTCTCTTACTATCTCAGATCTCCTTCATAATATCCTACCTAATGTTTAAAACATAATTCCTTCATGTGGTAGAGTGTTTTTGAAGTTAAGCTTAGATCTGTAAATCATCTTGAAAGTTTTTAAGCATTTTTCTCATAAGGATCATTCTGGCTATTTTGTATGCTCTGATGGTCAGTAGCAATTTAGCTTTCTTCCTTTAAAAAGACTTTTCAGGATCTCATTTTGTGTATATTCATGATATGAATGTTGTTTGGATTGCTCGTGTGTGAATATATCTCAAAGATAAATTAGTCACCACTGGATTTTCTGTGTCTGTAAAACAAGAAGTCTCACATTTGACAGGCTGCTTACCTGGATTCTTCTCCCAGCTCAATTGTGTCCTGAAGTCTTTATTATCCTGCTATTGTCTTGCAGATTATGGAACAGGCTATGAAACAAATTATTGTGATAAATGTCAATAGTTTAACTTCCATTAAAATTTTCCCTGTCATAAACTTTAAATTAAAGACTAATGGCCTCTCTTTTATTATTTGTCATGGCAGTAAAAACAGGATTACATCTGGCTTTGGCTCACAGGGAAAGGGTGTTGTGACTTGAAAAACTCTTTCAGAAATACAAGGACAGAGCATGGTGACCTCCTGCTTTTGGTGATTATCTGATGCTCTGCCCAAACTTGAATTCATATTGGAATCACTTAATTCTTAGTGAAGTTTTAACTCATTCACTGAGGCTGGAGTGGAATAAATTTTTAAAATAATTATTGTCCACTGCTTTTGTGCAGTACCTGCCTCTGTTTGGAAGAACTATGCCTCAAGCTCTTTCCTTCTTTAAAGGAAATGTGCTCTAAAGGGGTGATCCACAAAAACTGTAGAACATGGATTAGAATGCTTGTGTGGAGGGAAGAAATCCATTAAAAACCCCTCAAACCCCTAAATTAAGGGAGATGGACAAGGAACATGTTTCTCCATTGGCACCTCTGATTTTGTGACTCCTCCAGTAACTGTAGCAAATTTGGAATTCCAGGAGAATGGCATGTGCTTTTCTGAGTTTAATAGGTAATGCATGAAATATTCAAGTTATCTGGTTTTATTGTTAGCCACTTGGAAAATTGTGAGTCTTAAGTGTGCGAGGAAGGCATTGCCTTAAAAAGTGCTTATTTTTCACTAAGAGTTTCCCTCACAGTAGGTACTGTGGAAGACTTGTAAGTCCACACTGATCATGAAGTATGATCAGGCACTTCCCTTGATTGGGAAAGTGTTATATGCCACTGGGAATGCAGGCATGTAAAGATGGTTATTCAGTGATCATTTGTCACTCTGACAGATTAAAGGACAAGGTGGCTGGTGCAAGTAATGCAAGTGTTTCTCTGTCATCTTTTGATTAGGTCATTAGGTTAGACATGGAGCATCTTGTAATTAAGTTTGTAGGAAGTTACATTCACTTACTGTTAATTGCTGACAGATGAAGATATTTTTGTAAGCAATTAACTGTCAGACAAAAGTAAATTTCAATTTATCTATTTGAAGTTCTCCATTTTTCTAACATGAAAGTTATTTTAGTATTTTTTTTTTAATTTGTATTAAAGGTTTCAAGTTGTCTTAAGGTCTTACCAGTTATTTTGTGCTTTTTCTGCCTATCTTGACAAATAAATGTAAGACATAAATGATTATGCTATGCATAATACGTTTTCATGTTTACTGTCTTTAATCACTAAAAACTCTCCAGGGTGAGCCTCATCAGTTGAGTCACTTTAACTTTTGGAGAGTCTGAAGTTTATAATCTGTGTAGCTCCTGTGTCACACAGCTGAACTCATCTCAAACTGGTAACCTGGTCAGCCATCTGTGGTTTGGATTTCCTTTTTTTGTATTGGCATACAGGAAGAATTCTTACAAGGTGTGAAAAAATATCACTGGATTCAATAATTTTCTTTCTCTTTTTTTTGTAAATGCAACATTATGGCAGTATTAAATTTTCAGGATGCTTTGAATATTTGATCTGAAAATGAGAAAAACTCATAGGCTTTGGAATGAAAAGTAACTGTTACTGAAAGGGAAAGGAAAAATAAGTACTGCAGAAATTTTGTTACATATTTTAATATTGTGGATGCAATACATATTGAGTTGTAAGTAGAACAAGAAATATCTTGGGATTTGATGATTTAAATTTCAGTTTGATGATTGATTTACTTTCTAATGTATCAAGTCTTTCTTCTTTTTGAAATGTCCAAAGAAAGCACTAAGGTAGCCACCTTTCTCCAAAATCTATCATTTGAAAATAGGCAATTAGGAGAGCAAATAATGTAATATTAGTCAACAGATCATTAGCCTGTAAGACAAAAAGTAAGAAAAGGCAGGAGCCTAAGGAAGCAGTAATTATTTTTGGAGTTAAGGAAGAAAAACCACTGGTCACAATTGTGAAGCAGGCTACAGGTTAGGCACAAGAAAGCAGAAAATTGCTGGTACACAAAATATTTTGTTCATGCCTTATTACGGACACTGAGTCAGCTTGAATCTGAACACTAATTGGCACTTGTAGGCTGCTCTCTGTACTATTCCTTCATGACCTGGACCTGTCATGGGGCATGGGATGTGCTGAGTACCTGTGTGAACGACAGCTGTGATGGGCATATTTGGACCTAATTTCCCAGAGGGCTGGGTCTTCATTAGGATGTGTTTTGAATGGTGGAAAATAGACTCAAGTCCTGGTAAAGATAAAATAGCCAGAAGATTTCATATGCTAAAATTGGGTTTATATGTCCTTCCATTTCTGGAGGGAGGGAGGAACTGGGGGGGATGTGTTGCAGTGAGCAGCTACGGACTGGAGCATGAGATCCAAATGGTAATTTCATGAAACTGAAACAGTAAGCCAGACAGCCCCATGAGTAGTCTTTTAAAACAGAGATTTTCTTTTAAAGAGTTATTTAGGGTGGTTTGTTACTCCATCCCAAACCTACATTCAAACTTCTTGGGTTTCTAGATAACATAATTTAGATCATATATTTCAGATCTTTCATAATGAAGGGGAGGTATAAAAACCCCCTACCCTACACTGAAAAGTGCTGCCAGACCTGTGCCTGGTGATACACCCACCACTGGTGTGCAAAACATTCCAGTAGGGAAGAGCAGTGCCAGCAACGGGAAATGAATGTCCTAGGACAGAGAAGAACACCTTTAGCAAAAAGAAAGGGGTTATGTAGCCTTCTTTCAGGAATTCTAGTGAGATCACAGCTAAGATCACAGCTAAGACTGGTCTGGAACTAACCTTTCACTCTCAGCAAATCCGTAAAATGTGTTCTACTGTTAATTTTGGGCAGGTTAATGGAGGGTATGATAAATCCCCAGCCAAACAGTGACTACCTGAAATGCAGTTCACTAAATATGTGGTTTTGGATGGCTTTTTAATTATAATTATCTATATTATAATTTTTCAAAGATTTTGGTTTTGCCTTTTTTTTCTTTTTAAGGAAAAAGCAAAGAACTTTTATATTAAATTAAAATAGAAGAAAAGTTAGTTCTTTCCTTTTCAGTGTTCTTTCAGAATGCTTACCTTTTGTTAAATTTTCTTCTCTCCCGACTAAAGGTTGTCTTTTTACTTAATTTCCATTTCTTCATGGCAAATTATTAGGAAGTAGAATCTGTAGTGGAGATTTAAACAAGTGTGAAGTGTTCTGTATTCCCTGAGAAACCTGGGTTCTGAATAGCTTAGATTAACATGCAGTTCTTGAGTTTTATCTAATGATTGTTGGGTTTTTTTTAAACAAATCCCTAGGAGAATAAAATCAATGCTCTCTTTCTTTATAGATTAAAGTCCCCATTCTGCAAAGACTTTTTCATAACAGTTTAGTAGCTGCTCAAAATTTATGAACTACATACCCTTCTGAGTTTGAAGTGCATTTTCAGAGAGGCAATTTGAGATATCTTTTAGATTACTGGTGAGATACCTAGTCATATAAGATTATTCTATAGGACACAGTTTAGTATAGACCTTAAAAATTATAGCACACATCCTTCCTTTAAAAACATGGGTATGGAATTTCAGTGACATGCTTAGATGACTTTGAATTGAAAAATGGAGGAAAATAATAAACAGTTTTATGGAGGAAAGACCTCTTTCTTGCAGGAGAACAAGTGAAACAAACTTGATTAAGTTTTGTAGGGAGCCTGTCCCTCTAAAATCTGAATATATTGTAAATATAATCCAGCACTTGGTAAAAAAAAAAAAAAAAAAGATTGATCTTGTAAGTCAAATGACAGCTGACAAAGCTAGGAGCTCTCAGGAACAGTATTCCATCTGGTTATTCTAATTTTTTCCTTTGTTTTATCTTCTCTGTGTATACCTTTTTGATTGCTGGAATCTGGAACTTCTCCAATACAAATATGTGATTCCCCTGATCTGTTTAACAGCCCCTTCAGTCCTGTGTTCTGTTTCTATCCACTGATTCTAACTTTAAAGTCCAGGAGCATACAGGATACCAGATATATGTATATCCTTCTTGTCAGAATCAGAGAAATGCATCATTCCTCTGATGAGGAATGATGCATTTCAGTATGGCAACTGACATTTTTAAAGAGTGTTGTCCAGCATATTTCACAAACTGCTTTTTTTTTCATTAATACAGGAGAGCAGAGTAGAGGAGTGAACTTATAACACTGGTTTTGGAGGAAATGAGATCATCTAAATACATAAGTAAAGCAAAAGTTTCCCCTACAATTTAATTTGAAATTGAATTTTTCAAACACAACTACCTTGGCTTGTGCTGTTTCTCAGTGAAGTGCTGGGTACATGTACAAACACATTAATGCATTCAAAAATGGCATAAAAAGTAAAATCCTAGGAGTTCAATTTTTATGTGTTTGTGTTGCCCATGTTTTCTTCATTATTTTGAGTTTTCTCAGCTACAAAGTACAGGTTCTGAGAAGTTCAGGGTACCCTTCAGATGGGAATTACAGCCACAAAATGGAACTGGGTTGGGATGGCTGAAATTTTCTAATGAGTGAACATGAACAGGGTTGCTGTGTACTTTTTAGCTTCAGTTAAGGAAAATAAAAGCTTCCTTGCCTGTTAATTTGTGAACTATAGAATTACCTTTTAAAGAAAGGGTAAATCAGACAACGCTGAAGAAATACTGTCTCAGCACTGAAACTTCCTGAGCTAATCTAAATGATAAATATTAATCAGTATTTTTATAATTATAAACTAAATATTTCAGGCCATGGAGATTTACTCTTTGGCATTAGCCAGTCAGAACCAGCCACAACAAAATTTAGTACCATTTAAAACCTCTAAATTCAAGCATGGACTACTGGACTCATTGCAGGCACAAATTCTCTTGAGGATACAATTCTCTTCAGTTCTCCACATTTTTCTCTGTCATAGAGAATAACCAGTTTCTTGTGTTTCAAACATCATTCATGTAAGAACTTTAAAAAAATGTAAGTGAATTAGTGCTTATTGTAAATAACAATAATGACATTTTGTGTCAAAGTAGCTTCACCACTGGTTTCTCTCCACCACATCAGAGAATTTTATGAGCTGTTAACTAGTGCCAACATTTCATGAGAAACTTTTGCAGTTTTCTGGAAGCCCTGACTTCTGGAGGGAAGACCCTAATTTTTTATTAGAAAAAGAGAAGAATGTGTTTTAGATCTCTTGGCTCATCTCTTTTGCATGGGAAAGACTGAAAATAGGATCTTAATTCCTCCCTAGTGTCTAGAAAACCCAATAAAAAGGGATCTATCAGAAGTAAAGTTTGTTTTTAGAAGGCATTTGAGGAAAGGGATTGTTCAGGAGGGGTGAAGGCTGATTGATGAATGTAAAAGCCAGGAATTGACAAGACTGTCTGTGTTCTGGAGCTGAACTTAACCTGTGCAAATGGAGGCACAGAAATGCTTCTTGCTTTTATCTTGCTTGTGACAGCTAACAATTTAATCTTCTGTGTTTGCTGTGTAGGTCAGATGCTTTTCCTTGTTAGGGGACTACAGGAACAGAAAGGTCCTGTGCTTGTGAGACAATTACTCCCACTGTTTGTGTGTTGTGAATTGAGATAATTTTTCAGATGTTAAATAGATGCATTTAGATTCTGAAGAATTTAGTGCTCAGCAGCATGCTCTTCTGATCACCCAGTTATGATTCCACCTCCACCTTCCACTTGGAGGTCACCTTTACAAAAGAAGGTGTCATACAAACAATACTCTGGTGTTCCTCTTTAATCATTCACTTATGCAAAGTTTCTTTATTTCCTTTTCAAAGAAAATTCAAGATGTGAAATTTGCAGGAGTCCTGGCTGATTCAGGGTGACTGTTGGGTAAAACAGTCTTGAGCACAACCATGGTGTTTTCTGATTGTTTTATCTTTTCTACCAGTGTGTAAATCTTGGGCAGGTGTGCATGAGAGGGGAGAAGTGGACTGGGAGAGAGATGGGATCTGGATGTTTAAGGCCAGGTTGGATGGGGGTCTGGGCAACCTGGTATAGTTGAAGGTGCCCCTGCCCATGGCAGGGGGGTTGGAAAGAGTCTTCAAGGTCCTCTTCCAATTTGAACCTTTTCAGGATTCTATGGTGTATTTCACCACAGTCCAGATGTAGGCTTGATAGTCACAGATATATGGTGTGGTGGTAGATGAGACTGTTCTTGGCCTCTGTCTCCTTTGCACAGAGCCCTCAGGGCTGCTGTCATACCCTTCCCCATTTACCCTCACTAGTCCCTGCTTCCCAGCACAGAACAGCTGCTCACACTGACTCACACAGATATGGGCTTGTGAAAGAGTGCAGGCCTCCTTTGTAACCTGTCACCCTCTTTGTCTGGGTTAGGTGCTTTAAAGGTAGGTACATCTGTATTCATTCATAGCTTGTTGCCTCTGCATCTCTTTATTTTTTAGCCTTTTTAAGGGTACCAGCTTGTGTGAGAAGAGAAAATGGACAACTGGCCCCATTAAAATCACTGCACAAATTGGCACTGTATCATTTCCTTGTTTGTGCTCAGATAAACTTTGATTTCTGCCAGTTTTATTACTCAAATGGTGTGAATAAAATCTGACAGTGTAACAGAGCATTCAAGACACAAATAGTGTGCTTTAACACCAGCCTGAATTCACTTGTTCATTACATAAGTGATAAAAAATGCAGGCCAGTCCAAAATTAAATTGCCATGTTTTGTAGAGCCTTGGGTGCTGTACTGCCTATTTCTCTGTGTGCTTTTCAGGGAACCTTTAGGTCACAGGAAAACCACTTGCCCACAGCTTGGCTTCCTCATTGCTTTGGATTTGTAACCCCAAGGTAGTTGGAGTTCACACATGCTAAGTCTAGCAAAACTCAATGTCTTTGTACCGTGCTTTGTTCTCATTGGTATGGGTCCGATACAGAGATTAAATGTCCAGATAGTTAGAAAGAAGCTCAGCTTTATGCAAAACTGTTTCTTGTTCTTGAAGGGTGATGGATTCATGTCCGCTGGCTCCTTGGCTGGCACCATCTCATCCTTCATCTTTTCTCCTCAGATATTGCACTGTCAGAAGAGGGAGTGCAGTAGGAACATCCCTGGTTGAGAATGCTTAGTCCAGAAAATTTTGGATTTGTACCTTAACATACAGTGCATTTAAGTCTATGTATAAAACTAATGAGGTTCCAAAGGTCTTGGGATATTGCTTAACATTGCTAGAAATGGATCTGTTTGAGTATGAGCCTCCCATCTGTCTCTGTTCTGCAGTCCTAGTGCTTTTGAAAAAAATGTTTGACATTTCAAAGAAAGAAGTAATACAAAATGCAGGAAAGTTTCTTCTGCATGTTGACTAGGGGATCTTGCAGACAAAGCAACAATTGATTTGTGCATTCATATTAATTGGTTTGTCACATTCATATTAATTTTTTATCACTTTTGAAGTGATTATATCCTTAAAGTAAGTATACTTGTTTCTAATATGTTTAGTTTCTTTAAAAACTGTTTTCTGTTTCTCTCTTCAGGTTTCATGCTTACACCTCAGACGCATTTGCAAGGAAGAAACTTGCTTTGTTCTTCAATTATCAACAATTCATCATCAATACAGCAGGATAGGCTTCTGACCTAATACATCTTTTATGATAGCTCTTGATGAAGTAGGTAACACAGCTATTTTTAGTAAGCTCCACTTAAAATCCCATTAAGTCTTTATTTCAGAAGCCTGCAAATGGAGATCAACTGAAATCGCAAGACTGGGGTCAGAATTAGAAAGAATATTAGGAAATGGAGACTTTTGTTATTTCCCTTAGTACTACAGAGCTCACAGGGAAGGAGACACTGCTGAGGCTGCTTTTCATAACTACCTTACCAAAGGCAGTTCTGAAATAACTTTAATTGTTTTTGTACTTGAAGACAGGGATTGAAAGCCTCTTTGCAAGTATATTTTTGTTAAGGAGGCAAAAGACACTCTAAAATTGCTTTTCATTTTCTCAGGGTGGGAGATGGGGTTGTTTAGCAATAATGATTACCTTCACACTGTTTCTATCTTAGATGACTGTAACTCATGGGAATTCACTGAAGTTATTCCTGATTTACAGTACTGTAAGAGAAGGGTCAGAGAATATTTAGCTTTAAGAAAATGGAACAGGTTTGCAATTCACTAATACCTGGCATTCCTAGAGCCTCAAATTTATGTGTGTTTTGTAGAAAGGCATTTTCTTGGGCAGAATGCTGCTGATGGAATTGATTTTAGAAATTCAGGAATCCACACCATTCAAATGGCAAACTTCCAACTCTCTGCCCCAGTGAATTTGAAGTGCAGTTGTGTCTGGAAAATACATTTTTTCTTTTAGCCTGTACTGCTTGCTTCAGGAGCTTCGGATTTCCACTACCAAGGCTTGCACATCAGTGTTCAAAGGAAACTGAGATATGCAGCTGATAGCCAAACTAGACACAAAGTTGTTGTGTGCCAATATTGCTTATGAGAATGAAATTGTATTTGTTTTGTACAGGACTCAGTTCCTTGCAGGTGTGGAAATGGTGGGATGTAGTCTTTTCTCAGCTACCACTGAAGTTGACTTAGTCAGTGGACATGAGCTTCCTTCAGAAATCCTTCATGAATATTTTTGGTACTATCAGTTTCTATCTGTTAGACCAGAGATTGAATTAGGCTGGAAAAACTGCTTGGGAATACTGCATGAGATGGGTGGCACCATATGCTGGCTTGCCATGCTGTTGCTACAGACAGGGAATCCTCTGCTCCAGATCTATCTGACCAACACAGATCAGATACTCCCCTTTCTTTTCTCTTTTCCTTTCTCTCAAGTTGTCTGTTTTGTTTGCACAAGCTGGGAGCCCTTAAGGAAAGTAACCTGGCAAGATCATCAAAACACTGACTTCTGTTAATAACAAAGTAAGAACCAGTAGATCTGTATTTTCTACCTCTGAAGGAAGTACATAGGGAGCAGAAGTTACTGACCACTCAGAAGGATAGCTAACAAAATCACATTCTTTTCAGAAAACAATTTCTCTGAGTAGCATCTGGTCATTTCTAGCATGACTCCTATATCCTACGGGTCATCTTGGTGTGTTTTTCCCACCTTACTTATCCACACAGTACTCTTCTTGCAGTATTCATGGAAACTTTTTCCCTGTATGCTATCTGGTTAGCCAGCTGTTGTTTTTTACGTCGTGCTCTGGGTTATACAGGAAGAAAATGTTAGTGGGCAAACTTGTGTCTTGTTCAGTGTCCCTTTAAGAATGCTGCTGTTGTTTTGTGACTTGTGTTTTTTTCCTACCTGTGGTAATTTATAGCAGCCGCCGCCCTTGAAAGTGGAGACCACCAAGATGAGCACATAATTATGAATAAAGGCAGATTCCTGAAATGTTGAGCTTTGGCATAGTGCTGTGGTTTGCATCAGAATTCCAAATAAGGCTAGTTCATGATATAGGAGAAACAAAGTGAGAGCAGGAGCCTATAACAATCAACTAACTAGCACAAACCCCTGTTTGATCCAAGAAGGGATCAGAGAAATGTAAACACAAAAGCCTTCTCTGGAGAAATGTTTGGGGATGACAGCTAGAAATTTTCTTGTGCCTTTGCATCTAAGCACAGCTTGTTGAAGTTTGGGGTTTTTTTTCCTACAGGAAGCAGATGACTATCTGATTAATCAGTGGTTCTTAAAAGGTGTCTGTCAACCTGCTGGGAATTCCAGATCAGAATAATTGCAGAATTATCCTAGCTGTGCTGGACGATGTTCCTTTCCTAATGCTTCCCCTGAGTTTTGTTTGAAGTCTTTTGTGAGTCTTTTTCTTAGATGGAAAAAGGGAAAGAAATACTTGTTTTGCTCTTCTAACAATCCCTAGATAGGAGAAGGGTTATGAATATTGAGTGATCTCTTTGCACATATTTCCATGCATTTACTGTTGCCACTTACCAATAAACACTTCATTACAATGACTTATTGAAAGCTCTGGCATGTGATCACTAGAAGTGGCAACAAATATTTGGAGCTTAATATTGAGCCAGTTTAAAGGAAGACAGTGTTTCTTGTTGACTTCAGTAAGTGCTCTCAGACTACTGATGTCCACTTCTCTTTCCAACAAGATCTTAGTAGATCTGAAATACTGAGGGTGTTTGAAAAGTGAGAATAAAAAGAGGAACTGAGTTATTTGACAGTAGATCTGATAGAGAAGGAAAAGAATAATGTTGTAGGAAAGCAACAGATATTGTCTTGTATAGAGAACCTAAGATCAATATCACTAACTTTTTAGAAGGACTCGAAGTTGTGCTTTTATTATATGTTATAAATAATTTTGTCCTTAATATTGGGCCAACATACAAACAAAACAGGAGCTCTTTAAGGAACAGACCTTGAATTCAATGTTCTCAGGTTTTTGTTGTCCGTATAAATTCTGCATATTTCCATATCCTAGTGGTGTTTGGTTTTTCCCCACTAAAACAATTTACCTCCTATTTGGGGGGGATGGCTGTCTTTTCTAGGGTTACTTTTTTGCCTGTTGTTCAGCTAGATATGAGTAAATAACAGCATCTCACCTACAGAATATTCCTTTTAGAGCTCAGCAGGGATACAGTGCCTGTACTGTAGAGAGCTACAAAACTATTTTTTCAGTTGGATTTATACTGCAACAGAAGTGGGTCCTGAGTTTTTTTTATAGCCACCAAGACCAGAACTCTTACAGCCTCCTTGGGCCTGGGAGTAGAAATTCTGGCTCCAGCCCACCCATTTAAAAGCACAGGGAGTTTTCAGGCAGGACAGAAGTGAAGAAGTTTTTTGTTCCACATCAACCTGTTTCATGTGTTGAAATGTTTCACAAGGCAGTGGTCAGTCTAACTCAGTGTGGTTTCCCAAGAGCTACCAGTGTCAAAGGACTGTAGTGGGTTGACTTTGGCTGGACACCAGTTCCCCTCCACAATGCGACAGAGGAGAGAAAATATAACAAAGGGCTCATGAGTTGAGATAAGGACAAGGAGAAATCAATCACTGATTACTGTGACAGGCAAAACAGACTTGACTTGGGGAAATTAGGTGCATTTATTACCAATCAAATCAGAGCAGGATAATGAGAAATAAAATAAATCTTAGAAACATCTTCCCCCAACCCTCCTTTATTCCCATGCTCTACCTTCTTCCCTACAAGCTAGGCAGGGAGACAGGGAATGGGGTTATGGTCTGTTCATCACACATTCTTCCTGCTGCTGCTCAGGGAAAGGAGTCCTTGTCCTGAGTCCCTCCCATGGGAAAGTGTTCTCCATGAACCTCTCCAGACTGAGTTCTTCCCATGGCTATACTTCTTCACTAACTGCTCCAACGTGGGTAATTCTTCCATGAGGGGAAGTCCTTCAAGAACAGGCTGCTCAGTGTGGGTCCCTCACTGAATCACAAGTCCCACCAGGATGCCGGCTCTAACGTGGGCTCCTCTCTCCACAGGCCCACAAATCCCTGCCAGAAACCTATTCCTGCGTGGGCTTCCCATGGGGTCACAGAATTCTTTGGTCATCCATCTGCTTCAGGGTGGTCTCCTGCACAAGCTGCAGGTAGATCTCTGCATCTCCATGGACCTCTGTGGGTTGCAGAGGCACAGCTGCTTCACCATAGGCTGCACCACAGAGGGGAATCTCAGCTCTGGTGCCTGGAGAAGCTCCTACCCCTCCTTCTTCACTGACCTTGGTGTCTGCACAGCTGTTCCTCTCACATGTTCTTACTCCTCTCTTCTCTGTGCAATATTTTTTTTTTACCCCCTTCTTACATTTGTTATCCCAGAGGCACTACCACCATCTCTGATGGGCTGTGCCTTGTCCAGTAGTGGGTTCATCCTGAAGCCAGCTGGCACTGGCTCTGTCAGACGTGGGGAAAGCCCCTGGCAGCTTCTCACAGAGAGCCACCCCTCTTTCCCTCCTGCTTCCAAAATCTGGCCATGCAAACCCAACACAGGGGCTCAGAGAATATGTTGCAAAACTCACGCTGGAAAACTTTTCCAAAGATGAAGCACAGCTTCTTTAGCTGTTTTCTATACATTATTGTTCCTTTGGTATATTTTCACATTGATGCTGGATCTGTTTAGGATTTATATGGAGACTGTTAGTTCCACATCCCATAACCTTTGTGCTTTATTTTGTCAATTAGATTTAAATATAAAGCACTCTGAGTGCCTATTTAATTACACTGTATTACTGACTAGTTTTTTCTGGCAGTATCCTGTCTCTAACTGTCCAGGCTGGCTTCTGAAGGGAGCTACTTATAAAAATATAGTCTCAAGGCAATAATTAGAAAGGGAGGACTAAAAGAAGGGTCTGTGCTGAAGGAGGAGTTAGTGATCAATACAATCAGAGGAAATTTTGCACATTGTCATGCAAAATTTGCCCAAGCTCTTGCATGCATAAAGAAGACCTCATTTACATACTCACAAATGTGAATTGAAAAACAAACTCCCTACTGACGCAGTTATTTTAAATAGCTTCATAATAATTTAAATAATCTGTGAATTTATAGCTGAAATATTATGCAAAAATAACTTATCTAGAAGATGCTTATTGGACCTCTAGGTCATGTGTGGAGATCGATTCGTAAGCATTACATTTATTATTTCTGATTAGCCTTAAAAACCCACCAAGACACTGAATTATAGCATAAAAGGACACATGTTTTGGGCTGAGTTTGTGCTTAAAGGAAAGACTCAGAATCTTTGTGGAACTTAAATCTCCCTGCGGTTGTGAATTCTGCCCCAAATTTCTGACCTATTTGAAGCCTGAAGGAAATTTGCAGGTAGGTAGAGAGAGCCAAACCACCCTCCTCTGCTGGGGCTTGCTTCCAGGATGAACCACTGCCATCATCCTCTTTCAGCTGTCAGCTCAGGCTTCCTGAGGAATGCAGAGGTGAATTAGCATCACACCGCTAGAGCTGTTACTGCCTGTATCTGCTCCATCCCAGCTTTGTCAACTGACTTTGATGTCAGGTTACCTTAATATGCTAAAGTAGGATGAGTTAAGAGTTGATTCATGAGTGGATCAGACATCCCTGCCTTGGGGGCAGCAACATCTGTTAGGCGGGGTGGGGGGGAGGAAGGCAGGGAGTGGCAGCAGCTTCAGCTGTCTAATTTTCTTCTGCTGCTGCATGGCTGCTGGAGTCCTGTGGTCACAGGTTGCCCTTCATTAAAATGTCCCTCCTGGACTGAGAGTTGTTGCTTGTTGTTCTCAGTAGGATTGAGGTTTACATGATGAAAGGTTTTAGCTTTGCTTGACATATGGCCACAGGCTGTATTTGCTTGCTGCAAAAAGTGAACTCTTCCTACCAGATGAGCCTGAGCTGTGCAACACTTTCTCCAGCCCTCAGCACATGGAGAGGGAGGGCTGCAGTTTGAAACTTGTTTCCTCCCTGCTTTTTCAGTTTTTTCCAACATTTTCCCCTCCTTATTGGGTTGGCACTGCCATTTCCTGACATGTTTCAGGAAATCTTTTCCCTGTTCATATCTTAAAGACAGTGCTCGTTCAGCTGCAGGCACCAGTAAACCATCCAAATGCTTCAAGGTTGGCCTGGTCACCCAGTTTTAGGGTATCCCAGTTGTTCTCAATCTAAGGATCAGCAGTCATGGATAAAAATTTGCAGTCAGTCCTGGACACTGTAAACAAAGTAGTTGACTTAAAAAATTAGCTGTAATTTGAGTTTGTTTGGTGGTTTGCTTTTTTCTGTAGTAGCCTCTATGTTGTTTTATTAAAAATGATAAATGAATGATTTACTGATGTCTTGCAGATTACAGGCTGAGGATTCCTGATCACCTGAAAAGTCTTGCTGTCCTCTGAGAAATTTCAGTCACAGCCAAGGTCTTCACTGGTAAAGAAGAAGTTGCTGACATTTGTTAATTAGGCTTGTATTTTTCTTGATCGATTCCCAAATTCAAGTAAGACAGAAATTGATTTGCCTGATGAAATTTATCTGTTGGCATACTTCAGGATTTTTCCTAAACTACATCTAGGCTACATACTGGATTCAACTATGTTGTATGCAGGTGTTTTATGTATAGAAACGGGAATTCAGGAGCAAAAGATTGCTTGGGATGCATGGAACTGGGAGAGGGTATGCACTCCTGCCAAGCCTGGTAACACAGATGTAGCTCAAACCTCTTCTGTTTCTGCTTACAATGACAAAAATAGCATTGCTAAAGAGTACTGCCTTTCCTCCTGGTATGAAATCCATTAAAAAGACAAACACTTGCCCTTTTCTTTTTTGCTGAAGAAGCTCCTTGGAGTGGAAGTGGAGCTGAAAGAATCTTGCTGTAGGATGTCATGGAAGTACATGCTCAGCAAACATGAATAATGAGGAGGAATATCAAAAAATAGAGGAGATATGGGTAAATGGGACAAGCCATACTGTGAAAGGTTTCATCAGAAACTGAAATTTTTCTTCTTGACTCTCTTCATATTTTTAAAATTGTTTTACAGTCATTGCCTCTTCTTTATATGTATTAGTTAGTGAGAAACACAGAAGAAATAGTGCTTCTGCCCAGCCCCTGCCAGAGTGTAAAGTCTGGAGAGGATGTCCTCTCAACTCCCAATCAGTCTGAGCACAATCAGAGCATAAAGATGCAGATGGCCAGAATGTGGAGGCAAGAGGGGAGTGTGGGAAATAGCAATAATCCCAGTGAAACACATCCTTACCCTCTAAAACTTTATTCTGTCAAAAAGCCCGATGCTTTCCTTACAGCTAATTCATACCCTGATATTTTTAAGTCACAAAATTATTATTCTTTTAAGATACCAAACCAGATATATATCTTAGCAAAGGTATACCTGATAAATACCTTCACTCATTTTTAGTCTGCTGAGAATGAGACATGTAGAAGTGCAGAACTAGATTCAGATTAGTTGTATGCTAAGTACACTTGCACAATAGGAAAATTCTGTGCTGGTTCTCTGAAATAAATGTTCCACTTCTCATTTCATTTGCTCACTTTCTCTTTCTTTTGCAGAACCCCTAAATGAATAAGGGATTGTTTGTTGCCAGTTAATTAAAACTATTAATGAGATTATTTTTTATCCCAAATTTAATGAATCACTTGGCTTCTAGCGTAAGAAGATTCTTAGATTTGATGAGGTTGGTATGTGTAGCTCAGGAAAATATCCATTTAATGTAGGAGTTGGCATTGGTTTACACCAAATTTTATTTTACAGTTTTGGTTTTTTATTTAGTACAAAAGTTGTATATAAAGCTCATCAGATATTCAATCTGTTTCTATCTCTCTGAAGTCAGTGCTATACACTGAATTAGTCAGGTGTGGTGTTGGGTGTGTTCTTCTTTTTCTACTGCTTTCCTTACCCACATCCTTCCAATTCAATTGTCTCTCTCTTGTTCCTTTTCAGATTACTCGATGAAGATAGCAAACATCTGGTGTCTCCTGTGGGCTTACATGGAGTCTAGCATGGAAAAGGCACACAGCCATGGACAGACTTGGACTAGGCTCCCAGCAGACTGCTACAAGACCTTTTCCGTGTAACTCTTGCTACACAACGTGTCCCAATGTGTCTAATTAGAACATACCAAGTGATTAAAATCCACAACAATGACCTACCTTGGGAGGAGAGTGGGGAAAAGGGAAGGCATTGCTATTCCAAAGTCCTGAAGTGCCTGGCTATTCTGACCCCTTTTCTCCTAGCCAGTCTTCCTCAACTTTCATTTTCCTACATTCAGCTTTATGTTATTCCAGCTTCCTCTGTAAGAACAGTTGCTGAGGGGCTACAGATGAATATAAATCAACCAATTGCTTTCGTTATCACCTTTCAAGCTTTATTTCTTGTGCTCCATCCTTTTTCTCATTCTGATCTCTTATTCTGAGTGTGTGCCTGGGGGAAGCATTACAGTAACATTTAATTCTACAGCTCCTGCCTCTCTTTCATCAACAAGCACCTACATGAGTGTGAGACCCAGGCAGTCTGCACAGAGCCACCCAATTCTGGGCTTTAAACAGAAAGAGGGTAGGTTTAGATTAGATACTGGGAAAGCATTTTTACAATGAGGGTCGTAGAACACTGGCACAGGTTGCCCAGGGAAGTTGTGGATGACACATCCCTGGAAGTGTTCAAGGCCAGGTCGGATGGGGCATTGAGCTACCTGGTCAAGTGAAAGGTGTCCCTGCTCATTGCAGAGAAGCTGGACTGGGTGACCTTTAAAACTGCCTTCTAACCCAAACTATTCTATGATTCCAAGATAACTAAGCAGGAGGAATTTAGATTGTGTTTGTCTTCTTCAGGAAAGAAGTTGTGAATGTAGTGCTTTCAAAAATCATGAAGGAACAAGATGACATCCTGTGCAGGCAGAACAGCAAACCTGTTCAGTCTCTGTTGTGGTGTCTTGGAAATAAAAAGGGTATTTCTGCTAAGCACTTTGCATCAATAAATACTGTAAGCTCTTGGCATTATTAATTGTCCTCACATTCTGTGAGGCAGGAAAACAGCCAAAGGTGAATAATCTTATTTCCCAGTAACTTTATCTAATTTAAACAGTATTCAGTGACCTTTAGCCAGAGAATGATTTTTCAAAAGCCTTTTCAAACTCTATTTTAGCATGACATCCAGACTTTCAGCTGTGCCTGAGATTTTGCCAAGCTTAGGGGAAGGCCAGGGCATTTTATAAAGCATACCAGCTTCTTCTAGCCATGTTCCAATAAAGAAATAAAATAGATCAATAAAGCATGTCGAAGTCATTATAATCCAGATTTTGGAAATTCCTGTTAGCAGAGCACTTGAGGGTATTAATTTAAAATGTGTTTTCTTTAAGGATGAGTGGCTACACTATCTGCTGTCCCTCAGTGACTGGGAGCCTTCTCTGCATGCAGATACCATGCCCAACTCAAAAATGTGTTGGAAAGGTGGCAGTCTTGATATGTGCCTTATTAAGGACACATTGGTAAAAGGAGAAGTATGTCAAAACTCTGATCATCCTTCAACTAAACTAACCCTGTTTTGGAAATCTGGAAATTTTTCACTCAGATGTTTGTATCTATGTAGTCCTGATTAGGCAACCACTTCTCTCCTGTCTGTTAAAATAAAATGTTAAATTATTTGAATTCTGTTTGCTTGAAGATATTGATGGGCAATAAAAGACACACAAATAATAATAAAATCATCACATTTGATATTATGTCATCAGTAATCCAAACGGCAAAATTAATTGCTCCTCTTAATAAAACCAAAATCCTTTCTGAATTCCTGAGCAAGGGAATTGCCTAGAGAAAAAGAAAATCCAGAAAGTGCTTAATGTGTGACTTGCTGTGGCATATTTCCTATTCTAATTATAAAAAAATTCCAGTTATCACCGGCTGTATTTTCTAGCTGCTCACCTTTTATAGTTCAGGAAATAAAGACAGAAGGAACAAAGATACATATTGGCTTTTTTTTTGTTTTGTTTTCTGAGTTTGAATGGATCCTATTATAAAATATGGTCCAGAAGTTGCACATATTGAACTACATCCTAGGCTGATCATCCATATTTCAAAGAAATTGAGAAGAGCATATAAATATGGATAAGAGTAATTGATTTACTTTTAAGAATACTATTCTATCACGTATTGCTCAGGTAAAAAAGAAAATCCCAGGTGTGAAACAGCTGCAAGAAAATGAAATTTCTTGTCTAAAAGAATTTTCAGGTTTTAAATGACCCTAATTTTCTATAGAAGATATTCTTTAAATTCCTCCCGTTGTGATGCTTGCAGAAGCAAAACAAATGAATTATATCTGATTAATTCTAAAGTAGATGAGATAAAGTTGTTATAGGACTATGCATTTATTTGTTTACAATGTTCCTAATCCAGAGTGTTTTGCTGAGCACTGACATGTTGGGTGTCTTGTGTTTTAGGGCAGGAGTTTGTTTGCTATAGCTCTGATAATTATAAGGGCATGAGATCTATAAGAAATAAAATTACTGCTCTGGCCAGGTGA
Organism: Lanius collurio; assembly: GCA_020086605.1. Taxonomy (NCBI): domain Eukaryota; kingdom Metazoa; phylum Chordata; class Aves; order Passeriformes; family Laniidae; genus Lanius; species Lanius collurio. Next base: position 1,075,481 of record JACBWW010000038.1, on the reverse strand, counting down.
GGACTTTTTCCAGAGCAAATGTTATACTTAGTTATAGTATTTAAAAGCTGAAGGAATGAAGCTTCCAGAAGAGACCATGGCAGTCTGTCAGTGTGGTCACCCCCAGCTCCTCTGGGAGAGCAGAATGAACTCAGCAAAGTGAAGAAGTCAGCCAGCCCCACCTGAGCATGTGGGCTATGGGCAGAAGTTGAATGCATTTCCCTGTTCCCCAATTCATCCCATTCTTCTCCCCCAGTTCTCATTACTCCTTGAAATCTAATCCTTACACATGGGAGAAGTCAATCCTAGAGGACATCTGAAGGATCAGGCATTATGTGATGTGTGACATCAGACCCTGATGAGGATGACTGCGTCCTTCCTCAGGACACAGCAAGCATGTCCAATCCATTTCTTTTTGGTGGTGGTCTGGGAACAAAATACATGACTTGTATGTTTGAGTTCTGAGCCCAAGGATAAGTTTACAGGACTGACAGTTGCTATAGGTGCTGTTTACAGAGTGATCAAGATTTGTTCTGGAAACTACTGACATGAAGTCAATTTTCTGGGGAAAGTCTCAACGTGACTGCAAGAGCCATGAACTTCCAAAGGGATTTTTAACTTACAATGATTTTGTTACAGTTTGGAGACACTCACAAAGTGCATGCAGTCTGATTTCACATGATGTCACATCCAAAATATATTCCTGAAAAATTGATACACTCTTAAGTAGAGGACACAAATGCAGACAACTGTTGTTTGCTCACCAGGTATTAAAAATGTTAACCTCAAATATCAGGGAGCTTTTAAAAAAAGAAAAAAAAAAATCAATAATGATTCTCCAGTAAGTCCTTCTTGGGTTCCTACACCCATAAGTCCTAAAGGAGATAGAAATGAATCTCATAAATGCCAGAGAGAGAAGATCAGCAAAACATTTTCTGTTGAAGTCACCAAATGCAAAATGTTTTCCTTTGAAATCACAACCAAACATAACAGCAGTTCCTTTCTCAAAAGGTAAAGTAACCTTTTTTTCATTTGAAAGACTTTAATTACATACTATTAGAGAGTGATTTGTCACTTTCCAATATTTATTTATAAGGACCTTTATAGGAGGAAAGTTTAGAGTTGTACTTTTGGTAGCATTTTTAAAATTCTTTATGGAGACCTTTAATTGTGAGGTCTTGTAAACCAACCTGTGTTTTCATAAAGTGATATGTAGGACTGCAGACCTCGATTTTAGAAAGGAAGTATAATGATCTATACATGTGAAGTTAAAAAGCTGTCAAGATTCTTAAAAAATGAAAAAAATTGTTTACCCTTAACTACTCAGAGATACTGAAACACAAGCTTTGTACCAGGTTTTTAAATCCAATTCCACATTTCAATGAACATTTATCTACTTTTTATTGTTGAATATTTTTTTAGCATTATTAATAATAACCTTTTTTCCTAGACATGTAAAATATAATTGGATCTCGACTATATGCCTGGAAGCATTCTAGCAACAATTAGTCACTATAAATAGTGCATTAGTGGGCCTTACTTGAAGCTAAATGGTATTGGATTGTTTATATGCAACAAATGGGAATAAGATGCCATTTTTTTTCATCTGGAGGAGCATTCCTTGTGAAGGTGGCTTCAGCAGAGCTGTCTGGAAAGCAGAATTTACTGTTCTGAGTGCAGCACTCTGCCCCTCCTGGATCCCAGGATTTAATAATTTTGCTCTATGGCTCTCTGTACATCTTGGTCACTGCCAGCTCAGGGACATTCACCCAACATTCCATGGGGCAGTGGGAGTTTCCCACTTTGGCTGGAATTCATTTGCTCAAATGTAGACCCTCTGTTCTGTGTCTCCATGTGAATAAACTGCTAGACTACATTTGCAAGAAGTGAAAAAAAGGATGAATGTCTGAGGCACAACTGATTTCATTCTAAAGGTAGATAAATGAATAGGGTCACATGGCCATGGTCCTATAACAGAGTCTATGATAAAATATTTAGTTGAACAGCATGAATTTTACCTTACATGACATGCTGAAGCTTAGTCATCTAAATTTAAATGTTGACAGATAATGATATGTTTTTTAGAAATTCAGAATGGTCATAAAACCAGAAGTAGTAGCCTGAGGAGCTGAAAGCTGTGAATACAAACATTCATGGGTTCAACATTCAAGGCTTGCTTGAAAATTTTGACCTTTCTTCATTTTCCATCTTGTAAAGTATAATAATACTGCTTTTTAACTGCAAACAATTTTGTGCTCTCCATAAGGAAAAGCAGGCCTACAACCACAGTCATGTAAGAAATAGACCATGAAGGTATGGCACTAATAATAACTTGATACAAACCTTGAATCTTAATCCTGATTTTCATGTGTATTACATCTACACCTACAAGATAAGTGAATATTAATTACTACAATAGCTACCCTTACAATAGCTACCCTTTTTCTGTAAAAAGAATATTTGGTCCCTCTTTCCCTTCAGTCTCTTTGGAAGTGTGTGTGGGGATTGGTCATGAATAGCTCCACCTAAAGAAAAATGGTGTGGGGAACTCTTTCAGGATGCAGCTGTGGAATAAGATTTGCATCTGTCTTATCTGTGTTATAATGAAGCTCCAGAGTATTGACCTTTTGGCTCTGGGCAATGTAAAAGATGTCTAAGAGGCCAAAATAAAAGAGGCATAAATATGTCTAAGAGGTTGAATTTCCTCCGAGATGAAAAACAGCAGCAGGATCTCAAGCTGAAAACACATCACTAATAAATGATCAACTGTTCTCTGTTAATAGATGCAGTATGAAGACCTTCATCCAAGTGATACTTGTAATAGAA
>JACBWW010000038.1:1043139-1057716 GCA_020086605.1 Lanius collurio | reverse complement strand
TGTTTTCTACTCTGTATATTAGCTCAAAATTTCAGCTGTATGTGTGTGTGTGTGTGTGGGTGTGTTAAAGAGGAGTGAGTCTTTTATCCCATTGGATTCCTCTTCATCACCATCCCTGTGAGGGGACTGTTAGGGCCCTGAAGCCTCTAGAAAAGTGTGAACAATACTGATTACACCCATTTATTTTAAGGCAAGAGCCCTCAAATTGTGCTCACTTACAGAGTCCTCAAAACTCCCCACTCTAAAGTGCAAGCAAGGTGTTAACAAAGAAAAATGAAACTCTGAGCTTAGTGTCCATTTTGTTGTAAAAGAGCCTATGATAAGAGTAGAAACATTTGATAGGAAAGACTCCTCTCTTAATCTTTGGGCTAGATTAAAGGTGGAAGGGATGGAAAAATGCTGGAAGCGGTGCTTTATGCACAGAGGGGGTAGAGCTGTTGGCTGTTCGTAAATTTATATGTGAAGCATGGGTTTGAAATGTGCTTAGAAATCCATGTCAGTACTTTTTGTTGTCCTAGAGACTGAACTTCTCAGGATCTGGGTAAACTGTACCTCCTCACAAATGTGGGGAGGGGGAAGAGGGCATATTTTTGGCATGGTAGTTGTTTTGCACAAAATTTTAAAGTCTAGAAGAGTCAAGTCAGAGATACCTCATCAAACCCACACACTGTGTCTATCTGCCATACATCGGCTTCTTAATCTTCTTACTAAATATCACAAAATATGATAAAATTACTGTGCTTTAATAGACAGAGTCTCTGAAGAATAGATTGTGAATGTTGAAAATAGGAACATCATTTTCAAAGTAAAAACTGAGGCTGAGCTCAGCATAAAATGCTCCTCTCTGTTGAAATGTGGGAATAAAATATGGAGCTACACGAGCATAAACTGCTGAAGCACCTTGGTAGTGCTCCAAGCAAGTGCTTTTTCTGGAGATTTTAATACTTCAAGAAGATATAGTATGTGTATTTAGATGCAAATAAAGTGATTCCATGTAGGACCCACAGGCTGCATTTCAACACTAAACTGCTATGACAGTGTGAATGATTGACTGTCAGCACTGAAACATTTCTGGGCATGTATGTGCTTTTGCTTATCTGCAGTTTAAATCCCTTCTTGTGGTAAACTCTATCACTGCTTCAACCCTTAATTGAGATGCCTATGTCCATCTCTATTGATGGAGATGTGCTATTGCTGCTAAAGAAGCCCTGACCACCCCAGAGCTCATCAACTGAAGCCTGACCTTCTTGCATTCATGACCTGTACGATGCCCCAGATTTGTTTGGTCTCCAGACAAAAAAAAAATATACATTAAATGAAGCAAAAGGGAAAAGCATAGGTGGAAGGTTGCTGCATATGGCAATTGAGACAGGAATGAGAACAAAATGGGACCTACAATTCCCATTACAATTATTCTTGGGTAAGAGTGTAGTTTTTTGCTTAAGAAAAATCAAATAACTTTGGATATATTCTCTATCTAGTCTGAGTTGTATTCAGCAGAAGGGGAATGAGCTTACTTAATCTGGTGGGATAGACAGGTGACCTTCTCTTTAGGGTGGAAGTAAGGAACTGGGCTGTTGCTGTAACCTCAGGTAGAGGCAAAAAACAGACTGCAGACTCAGGTCAGGAATGTACAGCCGAAGCAAAGCTTTAATGAAGTCTACCTTTTATAGCATAGGTCACTAGAGAAAATTCAGGATTGGCCTCTTGACCCACCACCTCTCAAAGGTGATAGGTCGAACGGTAAGACACCCATACTCAAAACATGTCTTTGTGTTCCCAAAACAATACAGTGAAAAACAACAAGTGCAAGGACAGAAAAGTAGTTTATATAATGTACAATCTGTTTTCCTTAGGCTGCATGTGAAAGAAGAGTTTCCCACACTCTTGTTAGAGAAAGCTGAAGAATTTCTCTGCTTTAGCCTTTTTGCATCTACACTGGGCTTCAGGTTACAACAAGGGATCAGAAAGATTCAGTAAGTTAGTAAAACTTAGGTCAGTAAATTAAAACTTTGCTTCTTGAATTCTCCTCTCCAAGATTTTGCATAGATTCTTTTCATAACAGAATTCAGCAGCTGAATCTACCTGTCGTACCTGTGAACTGGGATAAGTATCATTAACCTTTTTAAAAAAAGGAAGATTTGGTTTATAATGAAAAATCATGCTTCACAGAAAGTTCAGCACTTGATCAAATAGAAGAGGAATGCAAATGGAAAATGAGATTGTATAAATTGTATGAAAAAGACAATAAAAGTGAACATGGAGTTGCTAAAGAGCCAAGGTTAAATTTGACAATCTATGCAGTTGTTGTATGTTTTCTTTACATTACAAGCTTTTTCTTTGCTGAGAAGAATTCTCCTATGAAAAATGGGGAAAAGGGTTAGAAAACATTCTTAGTGCTAATTCTGTCTCTGTTTGATTTTTTCAAAGACTTTTTTTTCTGAAGTGCCAAATTCTCTTCACATGCCCAGCCTAGCCTGAGTCATCTCGAGTAAAATCCTGACTCCCTGAAGCTGCCAGCAATCTTGCCATCATGCCAGGTATCTGGCACAAACACTTTTAATGGAAATTTACCCTGAGGTGTTGTTTTCTTAAGTGCCATGGGGGTATCTCGATGTTTGCATCCAAAAGCTGAGGAAAAATAACACAGGGACTGTGAAAATTGTTGCCTCATTCTGCTAATGAGAAATGCAAACACAGAAAACTCAAGAATAATATTTATGTGCAGCATTGTTTAGGTTATGATTACATATATCTTGAATATGAAAAATGAGTTGGTATAAAACACACTCATATTTTCACATACACAGGGCTTCAGCGAGAATTGGCTTTCTCTCGTGGAGATTTCTTGTTTGATACCAGGTGCTAATGATTCCTGTCTGCTTAGAAAAGTCCCATTAAACTGTCAAACCATTCAGCCAAATTCATCATGTCTTTTGAAAGAGAGCTTTAATAGTGAGAAAAATAGGAGGGATTTCTGAAATCCCTTTTTCTTTCCTCCTTTTCCAGCTGATAATTGACTGGCAGCTATCAGCAAATTGAAGATGGGGAATCTTTCCGAAGTATTTGCCTTCTAAACTGCTGTTGTCTGCAGTCTTCTTGATATCAGATTTTTGTTTCCTTCCTGCATTTTGTTGGAAGCTTTTGACTGAGAATACAAGAAAAAATATTTCAATGGCTTTGGGATTTTGTACAGAGGTTTTATCTTATTTTTAAAATCTGTGCGCTTGATGTGTATTTCATTCCTTCTCATTTCTTTCTTTTTGGTGCTAAATATCATCTTTGTATCCCACACAAAATGGAATGTAAAATAATTGAGTAACTTGTAAGACTCTGACTACAAAATAACACACCCACCAACATTCTCAGTAACTCCATTTTTAATTAAAGATTTTACATGTAGTAGAGAGAACAAAGTGTTTTGAGATTCTCACAGTTCTATGTTTGCTTTAAAGTTTAACAAACCTGTCCCAATTTGCTGAGATTTTTGTTACTTCATGATGATTTATTCTCCATGACACCTTAGTTTTTAAATGCTTATAGATTTTTCCCCCCCCAATGCTAGTTAAACTCCTTCTCAACACTACAGTAGGAGCTAAAATCCCCAGTCAAAACTTCTCAATGCTAGATTATCTACATGAAACAAATACTTTTAGGTATTTTGCCATCCCTTTACATTTGAAACCAGACTACTGCCTTTCTACAGAACTGCTTTCTGAAGCTCACAACTTGGCATTACACATAGAAGACTCAGATCAGTTTTCTAAACATTCTTCATGCCATGCCACCCACGTATAAGAGTTTGGAGCTTTCACTGCCTTCTCAGTCTCGCTGTACTTCCTTGTTTATTCTTGTGTCTCCAATCAACCTGACAATGTGTGGCTGGAGGCCTGACTTGTGACTCTTTGGATTTGTTGGGTGCAATAAGCTGATAGATGCCTGGAAAGATTGTCAAGGTATGCTCACTACATCTATAAATTATGGAGTTTTTGTGGTCTTGAGAGGTTGGAACTCAAGTTAGGCTTGAACTTAAGGTCCTTCATTTTGCTGTTTGTTGTAGCATTACCATAAAGGGGAACACTTTGTGTGTGTTTTGTAGCATTCCCCAGGGGAAATATCAAAATAATAGCTTCTTTGGAAAGATACAGCTGTGCCCAGATGTTGGCATAAACTCTGTTAGTGTGATAAACGGGTGTAACACCACCGTGTCAGGCATGTTCAGCCTGAGGCACTGAGGTATTGTTATTCCCTGTGATGCTCAAGCACTGAGAGGTGAGCTGGCAGGAAGGTTTTTCACACCGTGAGAGGCCACTGATGGCATTCAGGCAAACCAGTCTGGGCTGCTGAATCTTCTGGCTGATGCTCTAGCTCTTTGCAGGGTGTAGGTGAAGGACTTGCAGGGTTTTCTGGTAAGGATTTTTGTTTGAAACACAGTGGATAGACTGATCAGGGCTGATGGTGAGATTCAAAAGGGAACCATTTCACAGTGATGATCTCAGTTATTCTCTAAAATGTTTGTTCAGGAGAAAATGTCTATGATTTGGAACAAGAAAACAAAAAACTGGAGAGAAACAATAAAAAAGCTATGCACAATGCCAGATGCCAAATGCGGCTGAAGTTTTATTTTCGGAACATTTTTTAGAAACATTGCTTCAAATAATTTCGTCAGTCTAAAGAAAATTGCACTTTATACCTTTTTGTTCTGCTTTTAGAGTGAGTTTTTATGGAAGAATGGGGCTGTTCTGAGTGTTGGACAGGTTAAGCCCTGTGCTTTCAGGAAAGCTCTTTGAAAACACACTGTATTGTTTGTTGTGTTTGCATAGTGGTCCTTGCTCTGTGTTGGATAATTGAAGTAAAAGTGGCTGCTGAGATACAAATAATCAGAAGAGATTTTGTGAGTATACTGTAAGTGGGATCAGCAGACAGTTATGACCCTCTTCCAGCTTCATGACCTCCTCAGGACTGGGCTCAGTTGATGGATAAATCTCATTAAATTCCCAGAATATAACAAATAATCCCTCAACACCAAATAAGTATTCTTTATCCTGAGTGGAACTAATAATTTCAAAGTAAGGCTGGAACTCAAAGAAGAAAAGCTCCTATTTTTCTTATTTTTAGTGGATAGCATTGAGAAGCAGTGTACACAAACATAATCCCTGGGAAGGCTACAAATAATGAGATCACTAGAAAGCTGGCAGGAGTTAGGAAAAGGCGTTTTCTGCATCCAGTCTTTCTCAGGTCCTACCTTCTAAATTTCCCTGGGAATTTCACAACTGTCCTAAGCTTTGCTGTGCATGCTATGCCCATACTACCGAAGGAGCAAGCACCCTTTTCCCTTCGTGGGAGAGTGTTAATTGCTATGCCCAAAGGGCAAAGATGTGTTCGTCAGGCTAGTAATCATATGATATTTGAAAGCCATTTTTCTGCCCAGCATTTGTACTGGATGTTTGTTGCAGACAAGTGGCTTGCTAGGAGCTGCCTCGGGGTTGTCTGGTTATTGAGCTTTAGGTTTGATCTTGGAATCAACTTCCTGTGTAAAGAAAGGGTAAACATCAATTAAGAATGTCTATCTTAAAGTAGATGTTTGAAGATGTCATGTGTTTCTTCATTAAAAGGCCTTTGAAAATTAAAATAAAGGTCACTAGCCCAACTCAGTTCTCTGGTTAATGCTTTTTGCTGGTTTGATTTGATCCAGCTGCCTAAGCTTATTGGGGGCAGCCTGTGGAGGGTGCATCAAGAGAAAACAACTTGGCACAACATGCCACCTAGCCCTGGCTTTACTTGTAACTAATGCCATGGAAATTGGCTGGGTCTGGACTTTGCGGTGACCAGGGAAGGTCCTGCCTGCACTCAGCCTGTGCAGTCACATGTGGGCTGTACAGGGAAGTGAGGGATCAGCTCTCGGTACATCAGTAGGTGGAGGCGGAAGTAGGATATGTTCAGACAACAGGCAAGCACTACATTACTGCTCTGCAGTCAAAAGCTACAATCACTTTGCTTTTTACTTGTGTGCATTTAAACCAGATAAACTTTTTAAACGCCTTCTTTTATCTCAGTGCCAACTATTACAGGTAAGTTATAACCGAAAATATGAGGCTGACATTTTACAAGTTCAGCATGTTGGTAGTCCAGGATTTCTTCTTTCTCACATAAATTTGAAAGCACAGCTGTGCTCCGAGCTCAGTGCCTGCTGTTTGAATGATAAAATGGTTTAACTGATCCTTTTTTTACCCCCCAAACTAGGTACTAATTAAGCAGTACCTGTAAGAGCAGTAACTGCAGCAATAACGTCTCACTACACTGATCTAATCTGAAGCTATTAGCAGCTGCAATAGTTATACCACTAAGAATTTTTCGCCTTTGGCACATATTATACAGGCTGTCCCTTGATTAGGTCAAAAGTGCTTGAAGGCTATTGATTTTTGCTCTGTTTTAGGAGAATGCATCTCTTTTTAACACTTTAATTGCTCAATTTGAATTTGAATGATCAGGTGAAGCAAACGTATTTATGAATCTGATTACCTGTTTATCTGGTTAGGGGAGCTCTGCGATAACGCAAAAATCCCATTCTGATTCCTGAGCTCCCGTGCTCTGCCGTGCTGCCCTGCCCGGTCACACATGCGAGCTGGCTGTAAACCCCTGCAGTGTATTTTAATAAGAAGTGGTGTTGCGGTGCTGTTTCCTGACATCCCAGAAAACAGCTGCGCCTGTGAAAATGCCTGTTCCGTGAAAATAACCCGAGTGCGCTCGTTAGGCTGGCTGGGGGGTGTTGCTAAGTAACTCAGGGTAACACCGGGGCTGTATGTATCCTTTACGTAAATTCTGGTCCTTTCAGACATTTCCAGGTAAGTGCCATGGAAGTGGGAGAGGTTGATCAGCTGCGACACGAGAAGTTCAGCCCCCGCAAACTTAACTTTTGTTGAAAGTTTTTCGAGAATGAAATTGGATTAGACCCAGGGATGACGTATCCTGTTTGATTTCTTTTCCCCTTGTGCTCTGACGAGCTTTGTGTTTAGGCAGGCTTTTGTTTCTGGCTCTGAGTTGCTTTTTAAAACATTGGCAGTGTATCTCAGGGTGTCGGGGGTGATATGCTTGCATTGATTGGGGAGGTTTGGCTCGGGCTGCTTGCGAGAGCTTTGTTCTTCTCACCAGCCTCAGGTCAGTTGCGCAACATGCCCCTGCGGTTTAAAAAGAAAAAAAAAAGGGGAAAAGAAAAACAACAACAAAAAAAAGAGGAATGCTGAGTAATGCCAGCGGTTTCTCAAATGGCTGATGCAAACCTGGAGAATTTGCATCATCATTCAGCTGGAGTAACTTGGTATGACAAGAGCTTAAATACAAGTCCATGCGGAAGCTGAGCTGGTTTCCAATGATAGGGCAGTACCAGCTCACAGTGTGGAAACACAGGTGTTTCTGAGCTGGGCTTGGATCGCAGGAAGGGCTCACATACCCTTTAGGAGCTTGTTACCTGTGCGTAGGAGCAGCTAGAAAGATAAGAGAAGACAGAGGAAGAGACAAAGTAGTTGGCTACACAGAGAGTGAGGAAAACCCCTTGAGTTTCTGCTGAAAACTTTTCTGCCTATGCTTGCCAGCAGTGTGCTAGTGGCATGTTTAGGAAAGCTGCTGTGCCCGCGGTCTCTAATGGAAGCTACTTGCAGGGACAAGCTAATGGCAAGTTGTCCTCTATGGACAGCGGACAGCCAGCCCAGGAGGGAAAAGTTGTGCTGAAGAAGAAAGTGACGCTTTTGAGGGGGATATCCATCATAATTGGCACTATCATTGGAGCTGGCATCTTCATCTCTCCCAAAGGCATCCTGAAGAACACTGGCAGCGTGGGCATGTCCTTGACTGTCTGGACAGTGTGTGGTATCCTCTCGCTTTTCGGTAAGTCCCTGAAAAGTTCCTAATTGGTCTAGAGGGGCAGCCAGTGAATTATTGTGATTATTTTTCTGATTTTACTATTGGATAGGAAGCCACAGTGCAGAGCTTAAGCACCAATGGGACTACAGAAGGTCTGTGCTGCAGGATGGGTTTTGTGGAGGGTGCAAAGATTTGCAACCCCTGTTGCCACTCCCGGCACCAGCCAGTGAAAGTTGGAATCATATTTTTTTTTTTAATGGGTCCTTAAAGGAACAGGAAAACCAAATGCCCATTTTTCACCAAAGAATGTGCTGTATGTATATTTTTCTCCTGTCTGTAAGACGTATTTATGGTTTGCTTGTAACGCCCCTGGTAGCTGGATGAACATGCTGCTTGAACACCGCTGAAATGTTTAGACAGCTCAACCTAGTTCCCTAGAGGATAGAGCAAGGTCTGAGAGCAATAATTCCCACTGCACGTAAGCTGTATTGGCATAAAGGGGAGTAAAACAATAATACTAATCACCCGTCTTCCTAGCTCTTTACTTTCTTCCCCCCCTCATGATGTTGCTTTAAAAGATCGGGCTACAAAAAAACAGTGTGATGGAAGCAAATTTTCTCTGGGAGTTTTATTGCTGGCCTGCTTATTGTGGGAGTTTTTACTAATTCTTTGTATTCTTGAAGAGTGTTTAATTCTGAAGAAGTCCAGTTAAGTTGTTCTGCACACAAAACCCTCATTCAGAGTGGAAAACCCCACCCTGGCCTCTGTGGGACAGAGGGTTCATTGACCTAGTTAATGAGTTAATCTCAAAGAAACTGAAGAACTAACATGAATATTGGCTTTATTTAAAAGGGAAACTGTGTACTGGCAGGAGGTGAAGATGAAAAAGAGGGACTAAGGTGTCGTTTAATAGGCAGAACATGCAAATGCCACCTTGTGTAAATTGGCTCTGAGCTTAAAAGAAATATTCTTTTCAGGCTAAACCCACGCAGGCCAAACAAACAGTCGGAGTAAGTTGGGACCCATTTGTGTCAAATGGTAAATGAATTGGTACCATGTGCAGCATAATCTCTTGTACAAATGTGGAAGTTCTGCCTGCAACAAAATTCCCCTACTAAGAAAAACCTCAGATGCTGTTTGTAACCCTGTCCAAAGACCTTGGTCTTTTGAGTTACTTAACCCAGAATTTGCTTAAGCACTACCTTTCTGGATGTGACTTTAGTAGTACTAATATTCTGGCTGTGAAGTAAAGTCTGTACAAAAAAACAAACCACAACCAAACTCTTCTATCAGACAGATTTTTTAGGTCATTTTCCAGACCTCTAGATATGAAGAACTGTGTAATTTGGCACAGCAAAAGATAGTGTCTCATTCTCAGAATGGACCTGTTACAGTTTGTTTGTTTTTTGCTTGTTGTTGCTTTTATTTTTTTTTAAATTTTTAAAAGAATTTAGTTCCCTTCATGACTCCATTGTAATTAAATCACATGTAGAGGTCACTTAAGGTCTTGCTGAAGCTGTGTGTATAATGTATATTAAAACACAATTTCATTTCATCCTGAACCTCCACAGAAGAGGCAGGCAAAAGAAAATGCAGAAACAGCTTTTTTTTTTTAATGTGGCTGTAAGGATTCCTTTAAGTACATTTTCAGGTAAGCTAAAGAATAGTGGATAAAACTTGCCACATTTTTGCAAATCACCAAACAAAACAAATGAACAAGACTGGAGAATTTGTCATCATGTGGTACAGCTTTAATGGGATTGTACACGTGATGTGGTTTTGACAACTGTAGTTTTTATCTAAAAGTGTTGTAGCGTGAAAGCAGGCAGGCAAGAGAGCTGAAAGGAGTTCATGTATGTTGCTGATCTTAACTCTGTGTGATGCAGTGCTAACAAACTTTACTACTCTTCATTACTGGCTTCTCAGAATCTTCCAAGAAGGCTGCCTATGTCTGTTGGTTGTGGAACAGTGTTGATGTGGTCTACCTATGGAACTGTGAATCCCCAGCTCTGTAACTGGCTGATGGTTCCTGACCCTTCACTGCATTTTTAGCACACAGAAACACTCCACCAGTGTTGAAAAGCTGTGACTAAGCGATCCCCTGAGTTTTGTATATAAAATGTTAGGAGTAATGTTGAGGAAAATTCTTATTCTGCAGATCCTGCTTCCAAATTTTGGCAATTTGGTTGCTTTTGTCTATGGCTGAGGAGAGGCAATACAGTTTTCAGACCTTGAGAGTTTGAGCCAGGCATCTCTAAGGCTGAAAAGAGCTTTGATGACAATCAAATGTGACAGAAATCTTTCATTTAGTGGTGCAGTCTGGCTGCCCGGGAAGTAGGGTGGCTGGTGTGACATCCCATTTTGTTGTCCTTCTTCCCAAGATGCAGAGAAGCAAATAGCTTGGCCAGTGGCTTTCAATATAACTGAATAAATGCACAGATTGGTTAACTGTATATCTAGCTGAAAGAATTAAAACTTACAAAATTAATTGGAAAAAAAATTAAAATACAAAAATAAGTAGTTGTGATACCATGGCAGCTCTGTTGGTTAGGCTATAAATGTTTTGATGGGTATTTCTGGATATTCCTCATATTGCCACTGTTGAATTCTCACAGGTGCCCTCTGCTATGCTGAACTAGGAACATGCATTAAGAAATCTGGGGGTCACTATACCTATATCCTGGAGGCCTTTGGCCCACTACCTGCCTTTGTGAGGGTCTGGGTTGAACTACTCATCATTCGGTAAGTGTATTGTGACTCCTCCGTTGCTTTTCTGATGGCAATGCACTTGTCAGTTGTACAGAAAAACCTGTGACATACATTGGGCAAAACAAATCAAACATATTTGGATCAATTAACTGTGTTCTTTTACTATGGTTGCTTCAGTGAGTTTAAAAATGTTATTTTGCTCATCAGCTTTGAAATGTTCAAGAAGACACATGTGCATGTATGGGGGGAATGAGAAAACTCCCTGCCACAAAAATTCAATTACTTGCCTTAATTTTGCCAGGCTTACGATGTCCACTGATGTCACTAATAATGTTGTTGGCCATACCTAGATATAGTACAGTGAAAGAGGGAAGTCACCTTTACATTTTCTCAGTCTTGGCACTATCTTCTGGAGCAATTGCTGTTTTCTGTGAATAAGGAATAACTCCTGGTGAAACTATTGTCCAGTACTTTTCAGAGCTGGGGCACCATACATGCTTTATATGTCAGACTGGGCCCTGATTTTTTGTTTTTGTGGGGTGTTGGACTCTTACTATGAAAAGCACTAACTGACCAAAAAAAGAAACATTGTCTTCACTTATCTAAAATGTCCAATATATTGCCTTGGTGCGTCAGTCTGTGACTCATGCAGCCTTTGACATTGTAAGGAATTACAATATGAGGGTGTTGAATCATGTAAAGTAAACTTTCACAATGTAAGTGGATCAACATATGAAACTCACGTGTAGCCTTTGAACGTCTCTTTTTATTTTTACAGTATTGCTGAGGTTGGAGATCTTGATACATGTAGAACAGGGCAACTCACTTATCCAAAATGACTTTGGGAATGCTCCATCCCTGCCTCAGGCTGGTTAGTACTTCATTCCCCTCTCTTCCGCAATCAGCAGATTAGTCACAAATGAGACACAAACCTCATTTCAAATCACAGCTGTTTACATAACATCGACATGTTCTAGCATAGACTGGTGAGTTTAAAAGTGCTGATGGTGCTGAGTCATTATGAATCTATAAATCCTTATGTTGTTTCCATCATTTTGTATGCCAGGTGGTCCAACACAACCTCCCCACTCAAACATAACCTTTGAATTAACTGCATGATTTCCATCAAATGTGATGAAAGGGCAGATGTCTCACCTGTATGAACCTTTTGCCAAAAAGGAAAGTCAGGCAGTGGAATGAGACCTGTGTTTTCACAGTGCTGTGAAAAGCTGTTTCATTTCATATCAGAGAATCAACAAAATGGAATAGTATTAGAAATCCCTCTCTTAATCTGCACCTTGTTAGGCAGAGGCACCTTATTAACTTAGGCACAAACACCCACGAGAATCCAGGCATCATAAATTCCTCTCCTCACAAAATAATTACTTTTTTACGTTTTACAGTGTCCCATGAGTGTTGTGAAAATACTCTTAGTCGTCATAATCTGCCCCACACCCAGAAAATAATCATCTTGCATGGGAGAGAACATCAGTGGATTCTTTAATCACCCAATCTGAGAGGCAGAGAGGAAGGCGTACATGTTGTAACTTGCGATGATCGGAGCAGCACTGCTGAAACTCTGTGTAGAGTTTTATATCTGGCTCCTGCATCAGGAAACTAATTGGCTGCTGCTATCAAAGAACTTGAGACCTCATATTTTTTGGTTTTGTGTTTATTTTTTGTTTTCAGCAGATGAAGTTGCACAGGTACTACTCAGCTAGGCTGGTTTTTCTTCTGGAAAATTGCAGGAATATCACACTCATAGGCTGATGGAGCAGTCACAAACAAAACAGACATTTCCTGCTCTCTCATAACTCTGTAAAGCCACTACTTCACAGTGGAGGACACACTTAACAACTCTGCCACGTACTGATTAGCTCTGCCTTACACTGCACTGCTTCTCACCCAGTGCAACTGTGATCCTTTTTCTCTCCTAAACCCAGGTTGGGTGTATTTTACATCTATTTATATACCTTTGAAGAAACCCCAACAACTACTTTTCAAACAAGTGGAGACAACAGTGTGAATGCATTGTCTGTAGAGCTTCACTGTGATGGTTGCTAAACACAGGCTGGGTGAGAGTGTGCTGCCAGGTGCCTGACTCGCCTGTGGTATATGATGGGACACTGCCCTGCTCCTCAGCTGGTGTCTGCTTGTATCCTTGCTCCTCAGTGAAAGCTGGTCATGAACTTTCTACCTGCTCCTGAACACACAGCTGTTGAGGGCTGCCAGCCTGCCTGTGGTACTGTAGTCAAAAGGAAAAGCACAGAATCAGTAAGGTTGGAAAAGACTTACAAGATCATTGAATCCAGCCATTAACTCAGCATTGCTGAGTCCACCCCTGAACTGGGTCCCTAAACACTCCATCTGTGCATTTTCTTAATACTGCTCCATTCTTTGAACTTCCACCTCCACTGATTGACTGCACTGCCAGCAACTTCTCCCCCGAGACATGGGAATGTCAGAGACAGAGCTATTTATTGGAGGTACAATTTAGGAGCTATGTTTTTAGAAACACAGTGGTGTGGCCCTCTTTAAAAAGGCTTTTCCTTGAAACGGGAGGGCAAAATTCAAGTTCTGGGGATGAAGAAAAAAGTCTGGGACAGCTCCAGAGATCTGATCTTTCATCTAATCTAGAACACTCCAAAACTACTTATGGCAGGCTGCAGTACTTAAAAACTGGAAGCCTGGTGATATTTTGATATAAATTAGAAATATTGCACTGAAGTAAAGTCAGTAAATGTCTATGAAAGTCCAGACAATATTTGCAAAGCCATTTGCTGGCCAGTGAGAGGAACATCCCACATGCAGCAGCCCTTGCTCGTCCATGCAAAAACTTTCTGAGGAAGTTATTTCTTTTCTGTGCTGCTCTGCATCTTGGTCCAACTCAGGGTGTGACTTCTGGGTTGAGTCATAACACAGAGAAAGTGGGTTCTGTTTCCAGGTTGCAACTCCCTTGGGGAAAATTCTTTTATTGTTTGATGGAGAACAACAATGTCTCTGTAAAATTTTTACCCTGTTCCAGAGAATTTTTATCAGAATTCTGTGAAGTGTTTAAAAAGAATTTGCATGGACTTTTGTTCAACTCAGAAATCCTTCAAGAATCATAAGACCTTTTGACCTACAGTGCATGTGTGATAAACCAGAGATGCCACCAACTGTCCTAAGAAGGGTGAAAATCTCCTCCCAAATGGAACATTCACAGTAATATGCAGGCACAGGCTAATTTGCTACTAATGTGTGTCAGTGCTAAGGCTTTTGTCAAACAATTAGCTTCTCTCAAAGAGAAAGGCTGTGTGAATATTATGAACAGTTCAAATTTGTAAATGCAGCAATTTTGTGGGGTGTTGGAGAGCTTAACACTTAATATGAAAAACACTGATTGGCCAAATAAAGAAACATCATGTCTTTTTTTCATCTTCCTTTGTTTCAGGGTATTCTATGGTGTATTTCAGGGATTTTTGCTCTCACTTGCAGTGCTAAGAAATTATAAGTCAATGAAAGAAACAGATTCTGTGTGTATTTTAGAAAATCTCATTTGGACTGTCTCAGAATTTAATAAAAGACCTGGGTAGGTTTTGGATACTTATTTCAGTAAACCAGAATTCTCAGCTTGAATGAGATTCGTTTGCTTGTGTCTCTGGAGGGGTGAAATATATCTGGCCACTAAAATTCACTGACTTTTATGCAGGGTTTTGCCCATGTAATCCAATTTTGGCTATGTTCGCTTCAAGTGAGTGAATGAAGATTTCTACTGATACTTTTCCTTTTTGATTACAACTGCTTTTGCAACATGGAAGTTGCAAGAGCCACCCTGGTAGGAATTGTTGCTGTGAAGATCAGAACCACTGAGCAGTGCTACGTTGAGAAACCACAGTACCTGTCAGCAAAGCTACAAGAAAGCACCAAAATTAAGGTTCACAATTCTCTGATAGTGAAGTTACAGCATGATCCCACAAGAATAATAACTATGTACTATTGCAGATTAATTTTTTCACTTTTTTTTTT
>JACBWW010000038.1:936874-1013149 GCA_020086605.1 Lanius collurio | reverse complement strand
GTTAAGAGGAAGTTAGACCCACTATCATGTGCTAAATAAAGCAGCTTGGAGGAAGTGCTTTGGATTTTGCCTCTGTCCCTTTCCCCTTCATTTCCATACTGGAGCTGGGTGCAGGCAGGTGTTTTGTTTTTATAGCCCTGTGTCAGGTTTGTTATTATGGCTTCCTTGCCTCCAAGCAAGCACTGATTTACTAGTGCTTCTCACCATAATCTATGCTAGTGACAGAGCTGGGAGCACTTCCAATAAATAGACCTCAGAAGAAAATAAAATGCTGGAGCTTTTGAGAGAGCAGAGGTGCTCCTTCCAGCTCCTTGTTGGGTGAGATCTGGGCAATAAAGGTAAAATCTGAGGTTTTGCCTCTCTTGTGGAAAAGGTCACAAACTTCCTTGAGGACATTAAGGTTTCCCACAAATGAAATAAAAGGAGAGTGATGTTAAATGATGATGTAAGATAGACACATAGAAGTCATTAATCAAACTCAGGAGTGACAATATATTTGTATTTGAATCCTCTGAATTAGCTTCCTCTTGTGCTCAATTTCTAGCTCCTAATAGTGCTCACATGCCTGCTATACAAGGAATGGCTAAACAGAGACAGATTAATATTTAGTGCTGTAATCTCAGAAGTCCTTTGTGGATTTAGCTGTCATCTTTGTTATCTGCTGTGTTGGTATAGTTTTCTTTGGGAATGCCAATAGTGCTATCCACCTCATGGAAAACTGTTCAGGATCCTGCTTGGCCATGAGGAGTGTCTCTGGCTGGTAGTCCAAGTTTCAGAGGTATCCATTCTGCTCTTCAAAGAAAGGTGTTCATAAAAGGTATTGACTTGACAGGGTGGGGCTTGGGCCATGACGTAAATGTGCTCTCTGGTCAGATCTGGCTTGACAATCTGAGTTTAAACACAAAGACATCACAGCCAACTTTAAATCTCTTTTAAAATAAAGCAAATCCCCTTGTGAGCATAACAGCTATTCTCAGTTTCTCAGGGGCTGTGAAGAGATTTGTTTCTTGAGACTTGAGCTGGGAGGGTTTGCCTGAAACAAGATGTTTTATGAAAAAGAGTGTTACCCTGGGCAATTAATACCTAAGTCTTAAGACAAGGCAGTATTTATGCTAATTAGTTTTTGAGGAAAACCTGCTGGAAAAACTGCTGAAAACATCTGAGAAGTTAATAAAATTTCCTGCCCTTTGCAGCACACTAATGCATTATTAACCCTTTAAAGTCAGTTGGTCATGGAAGATCCTATTTATGAATTGTAAGCAATTATAATCTGAACCAGTGAAGTCAAGCACTGGGAAGTAAATAAGTAATTAGCACAGCAGAAGCTCTTCTCTTGCTAGGTGGTAGAAGAAGACTGCAGACTGTAGCCTGATTCTTCACTCTGTTATCCCAGGGTCATGCTGCTGTGTCTCCAAAGTAAGAGCTATGGAGCCAAAGCATGGAAATGAAGGACTCCAGCAGTAGCACACATGGAGCATGTTGTGATGTAAATGAGAGTGAAGCTTCATGACTAGGCTTTTCTTTCTTTCATCCCTCCTCTCAAAATCAAAAAAAAAAAGATCACAGGATGATGAAGGGAAGTTATGTAATCAAATATTTTCTTAGCTGAAAGCCCACAGACTACAAGTTCCTCTTATCTGGAACATAAGGATGGGACATATTGGGAGGCAGTGAAGGGAAGAGAGGATTTGCTGATGGGAATCTTCACTATAATAAACAAAATAATAATAGCTTGTCACTGAAGTCAGCAGGTGCTGAGACACTGGTTAGCATCTACAAATATGTGGATTTGAGAGGTGCTGTGATAATCCCCACTGCTTTTGTGTCTCTGTTCCTGGCTTTGATTCAGTCCTGGGAGGTAGCCTCCTCTGAAGTTTTACATCCACCTTTTCTCCAAGCAGATGGTTGAAATTGCAGTTTTTTCACCTGTTGACATAGTGAGAACTATTTGATCTCTTTAGTGTAATGTCTTGTCCTATAGGCTGCTTTTTTTGCATTAAAAACCTGTCGGGGATAAGTGAGTTTATACCAAAATGTACTGCTTGCTGTCCAGGATTTGAGATTGCTGCAGGTCACAGAATGACTGCCTGGGAATGGTGAGAGGCATAGGCCGGACTCTGGAATACAGTGCTTACTAAGGCAAACCTGCATGTCTTCTAGTCTTGCACTGAAATTCTAGGAATATTAAATTTCTCTTGGCACTTTCTGTATTTGGTTATTTTTTTCCAGTGTCAGGTTATTTGGATAAATTGGCTCTTGTTCTGAATTTGCTCTTTTTCTGCCAAGCTTTGGTGCTATGGGAGTGCAGTGGATGACTAGATTTTTTTAAGAGTGCCAAAATCTGGAAAGAGTTCATTTGGAAAATTAGCAGATTGCAAATGGTGAGTAAATTAACGCACAAGAGGATTTTTGAAACGCCTCTGGTAGTAAATTTTCAACTAAAGAAATATAGAATATACAACATCATATGCATGAAAACTTACCAAATCCTTGCTCGTAAATCAAGTGAGGGAATTAAGATTTCCCCTCTCTCCTTTACTATTTTCAGTCTTGATATATATAATATAGATATAATATATATAATAATCTTCCACAATTTCCTTACTAGAGATGTCATTTCATGTAACTTTATCAGTAGTTAATTGATTTATTTAGACTTTTTTATTGATGTTTCCTGACTGGGTTCTGCTGGTACAGCTTTGTCCAGGAATGTTGACTATGATGAGCATTTGTAAAACCTGGCTATGAAATGGATGCAAGGAAGAAATTTTGGTATGATCTCTAAATGACAAAGAATGTGGCAACAAGGTGCTTCTCTGTTGTGAACTCAGCTGGTTTGGAGGGGTGTCTGACTCTGTGGTTGTCATTTCATAGAAAGAACAGCCCTCAGTGGTCACAGCTCTTAGTGCTCACTGATGTTATAAAAGTTGCCATTAACTTGGGATATGTGCTGTACATTTCTAGGAATGTTCCTCAGCTGATTTATTGCCATGGTTTTTCTCATCCTCAGGTTCTTGCTCTGGCTTTCTTTCACTTTTTCCTTTCATCTTTTTTTTTTTCTCTTTCCCCCTTCTCTTTCTTGCTCTGCTCTCTGTTTTTTGTTGCAAAAATATTTGTAGGAGGTAGAGGTGTACTAGAGCTGATTATCAGAGGATCTGTGATTCTGCAACACTGAAGGTTAAATGTAAAATCCAGTGGTTATCCTGGTTGACTGAACTGTATGGCCTAGCTCTGGTGCCTTTTACAGGCTCTAGAGGAAGGAAATTTGCTTCCAAGCAATATGCAGCACTGCTTGGCAATGATTTCAGCTCTGTATAGCACAGGATGGGCTAGCTGTATTCCCAGTGCTAAACTTCTCAGTGATAGTAGGCTCCTTGGTGAGTCATTTTTTGGGAATCACAAGGTAAATGTGCTCTTTGTTCAAGTGTGATTCTTCATTATAGTTGCTTTCTAGATAGGGCAGAAAGGGAAGATTTAGCTTTGAATAGTAACTAAGGATGGGTAAGTCTTAAAAGGTATGGAGATTCAATTCAATTTGAGTCAACATTCATCTGCATAGAAGATATCCTAGTTGTCTCTCACCCACTTTTTAAAAGACTCTTTAATTATATGGTCAATGTTTTCCTGATTCAGATTTCCTCAGAATCCTTTTGGTACTGATTTTCTTCAAAGTTTTAGGAGAAGACATGAGTATTTCAAAAAGACTTTCCTGGCAGCAGCTTCCCCTTCTAACCAAGGAGCAGCCTGCTTGAATATCATCTTGACACTGATGCTCAAGACATTTCCAAATAATTTTATAGGTTTGGAGCTAATATCAAGGCTAGGTTGGATGGGGCCCTGAGCAACCTGGTTTAATGAAATGTGTTCTTGCCCACAGCAGGAGGACTGTAATTAGATGATCTTTAAGATCTTTTTTCTACCCCAAACCATTCTATGATTCTATGATGATTCTTTGATCAACACCTCAAGGTCTACTCTGGCAAACAGCTGGTTTGAAAATGAATTGTTCTTGCTTTTGAAATCTTTTGAAATATCACTCTGAAATGGAGTGCAAAAATGAGAGTACTGCCCTATAGTAACAAGTAGCCACTTCAATGCAAGTCAGAGTCCTGGGATTGCTTTAAATAAGTGAGATATTGCAGTCTCCTCTATCTGAGCACTACAGTGCCGTGGTTTTTAAGCCATTGACCATTCTAAGGTCTTTATCAGTAGCATGAGATTTGTGTTTTGCTTCTAAGATTTTTTTCCAAAGAAATGTCCTACTTATATGGTCAAGTTTCCCATCAGAACTTTTAGCTTTGATGAATCAAAATCTTTAGAAAATAGAAGTGGAAAATATGTTTTTCTTGAATTTTCTCTGTCTAGTCCAAATGTCTCATCTAACTGTGAAGGCAGCTGTTAATTTGTTTTATATCAGAAACATGTCTTATCAGTATTGCAGACCCCCTCTGTTGTGTGTGTGATTCATAGAATGCAGAAGTGAAAAGGTGACAACTGCATTAATAGAGGCAATTCAGTGGAGAATAGAACCTAGATATGATTTTTCTTATTTAGAGACAAGACTTGAAAGTCTGCAGAATATCTAAAATATTCCAAGAAAATTAGTACAGTGATCCTCTGGGGAAAGGAGGCAGTCTTTATTGCTAATGGCATTACAGCTTTTATTCCAGCATGGAGACTGTAGTTTACAGCAGAGAGTCTGATGGGATCCTGTTGCAAATTAGGAACTGCCTCTTAAATTGGATGGATAGAAAAGACACAATTAAAGCTCTCACTCTGTGGTTTTACATATGGTTCCCACCTGTCTGCCTGTGATTTGAGGACCAAGTGTGAATCTGAGTGGAAGTGTCAATAAGAAATGAACCGTACTGTATTGCTTATCCCTGAAATCTTGAAACTGGCCTTTTATTTCTGTCTAAATCTGTCACTGGAAGCAGTGAGTAATAAGCAGCACTAGGAAAGGTTGTGCAGGCATACCTGTGAGCCCTCTGAAAGCTCACTCCTGCCAGGAGACAAAAGGAGGCGCAGCCTGAGCACTTGCTTCCGTCAAGAACAGGGACTTGGGGGCTTAGAAGTCACAGCATCCCTTGTGCTGCTCAAAGCTCTGAGTTATGATTTGCAGGCTTTTTAATGAATAGTGCATGCTGACTAGTTCTGGCTTGTTTAGGGGTTTTATTCTTTGGAGGATGTTTTTTTTTCTGTTGGTATTACTATCCAAGGGCGTTAGCGCTCTTCAGCATAACAAGGCAGGACTTGCAGTGCTAAGAAAATGGTCATGTTTGCAAGCATGATTCTCTCCCCCTCACTGCCCCCCCAGTTTTGAACTGCCATTTTGTTTTATCAGAAATTAAACTGGTATTTAAATTAGATGTGAATACAAGGTTTTTAGTAAGAGTTAGAACAAACAAAGAATCTGTTAAGTTTAACAAGATGCTTTCAGTCATTTAAATGGTATTTGTGAAAACAGTCCAAATTTGCTATCTTTGGCTGAAAACACTCGTTTTAAGGTTGGAGTAGGGACTGATTTGTCCAAAAGATTGGTGGTTGAAGCATTCATCTGCCATGCAGAAAATATAGATAAAATCATTGTTCTGAGAGGCTTTAAATCCATGTATCCCTACCTTGAGTCAGATGTTAAGAGGATTGAATTCAATTCACACCCTGGTCAGGTAAGAAGCTTAACCCAACTGATTGCAACACATCTGGCAACTGACCTACAAACCCCATTTTGTCATATGTTATCAACACACAGAGCTGCAGTATTTCTTGGGTCTGTAACTGTGGATTTTCCAGCAACACAGCACCTGTATTCTGGGCTCTTTGCTCTAGTCCTTGCTGTCATCTTCTCCATCAACAAACATATCCTACAAGTTGACTGGCTTCCCTTTTTCCAGTTTCTTCACTTGAGATATGTGGATGAGGTAGCCATGGCTTAATAGGGTATCATGATGTCTACCCAGTGTTGGTGTTGCATTACTGGCTTGATCCTCTTACCTACCTGTGTGTCTGGGTTAATGGGAGTATTTGACACCATGATTTCTGAGGTGGGAAAGATGTGCAACATTGATACTGTCCTGCTTTACTTATTTATAAATAAATACATTTATTTATTCAGTCTCAGGTTAGACCTTATTTTCCGCTCTATACAGCCATACTGATGTGAAGGATCTATTTGAGAAATAAGGACTGATAGTGAAGAAGATCCTTAAATTCTGACTCGGTTGTGTTTCTTTGAGAAAAATATCAGACAAGAATGGATCTTTGCATTGGTTTTCAAAATACCTTTTCCTTTGAGGTGATTACAATAGTCCTTTAGAAATGTGCTTTTGATCTCTTCTGGAACACCAGAATTCCCAGTTCTGTCTTTTCTTTCTTCCACCTGCTGGGGGGATCTTCACAATAAAGTTCTTTAAATATGGCAGCCTCTTGATCCCTCCAAAAGCAGCCTTAATATAGACAGCTGGAGGGACCCAGCCATGAAAGAGGAGCTCTCAGCTCTTCTCAGAGGGACTGTACACACCGTCACTCTCAGCCTTGGAACTAGAAGATTAGTTTCAGATCTGAGTTTTTCCTTGATGTGATGTAGATATCAATAATATTAAGTGGCAAGGGACTAGGGTAACTCTTGAGGCATCTGGTTTTTCTCCTTATTCAAAGATTTGCTTGCAGTGTGGCTTTGGACAAATTCACTGTGCCTCTATTCCTCCTTTTAAAAACAGAAATAATTCTGCTTTTCTGACTAGAACGACATGCTATATAAAAGTTTGGCATTATTATATATTTGTTTGTTATTGTTCTGTCTTTTAGCTAGGATGGCAGGAAGGTTGGGCTTTTCAATACCATTTGTGCTGTGCTAAATTTACAAATTTGTGCTGTTTCTATTTCTGTGTCATATTCTGTGCTCGTGTTCCTCGGAATAGTGAGAGCCATAAGTGGGATGTGGTAAGGTGTGTAAGGGAAGAAATACACCCAGGAGGAAAGGGCAGGATTTTGCATGCTGGATATTTTGATTTACAGGGGAAGATGTCAAACACCTCCAGGTGTTTGGGTTGAGCTTGCAAGTCAATCTCAGTAGGCAACTTAAGTGGGAAGTGGGGGCACCAGTGGGAAGCACAGACACAAGCCCCTTAGTGTCCCCCAAGGACTTCTCCCTTAAATGGTTTCTCACCTCTTCACTATAAACTTACTTCCTTTGCCTAGAGGGTTTTGTTTATTGCTTTTTTTACAGGTAGTTTCTAATGATGATGTTTTGGGATAACCAAATGTGCATTCTCCATCATTAGTGGCTTCTTTTCATGTTATTTGTTTCATGTTCAGGGATTAGCAACCAGATTGCAAAATAATGAGCTACCTTGTGTATTTCAGAAACATACCCCTCGCAATATGCATTTCAATGATTATCGTCACAGTTGGCTACGTGTTAACAAACGTGGCTTATTTCACCACAATCAGTGCTGGGGAATTGCTGCTTTCAAAAGCTGTAGCAGTGGTAAGTTACAGAAGAAAAATACAAAGATATATTCCTGCTGCAGTCATGTTTGTTGGTATTATTTCCAGGGGGGAGAAAGATTGGATGGACATATCCAGTCAGGTTTTGGTATGGTGGCACTTATTAGCATCTGAGTGAAATTTGATATTTGACTGATGAGTGGGATTGCACTTCAGGCCATCAGTAGCTTTTATAATACAACACTGGACTATATTTATTTACCTCTTATAACAAAGCCAGTAGGACTTAAATTTTATAGCCAAGTACATGCTTGAAAAATTCAGTGCTATACTGTAAGCTCAGCTCCTAGGAATCACAGATATTTATGGAAGAGAGAGCTCTGAACTGTCTTGTGTCGCAGAAGATGGTAACTCTGTCTCTGCACAATGTTTGTACTCAGTACTCTGGAACTGAGCAGCTGTGAATACTGGAGCTCATTTGGGAAGGAGTTGCAAGGCAGCCTGGCTAGGAAATACTGTTTTGATTGTTCTTGCTGAATTGTGGTGATGACACTGATCTTTATATTTATGGTATCTGAGTCACAATGAGGAAATATTTAGTTCAATTTATTTTTCAGTGGTGGCACTGCCTGTGGCTGTGTCAATTGATGTGGATTTTGAAAAATGACCAAATTCTGTAGTTAAAGGGAAATCTAGAAAGAAAACATTTTATAAACATTTTATAAATTCTGCATGTTGCCTGTGGTGCCCCAAACTCCAATTAAGGCTCTTCTGCTAACCTAAAACCCTAAAGTATGAATGGATGGACTATACCACTGGGTAGTACCAGCTGAGTGCAGTGAAGGCTGTAGAAAAAAGGTATTAGGTGTAGAGATCAGACCTTGATCCATTCAGACTTGATCTTCTTCTTGATCCATTCAGACTTGGTGGTCTTCTTTGGAGCCATAATGATCTAAATTGACATGAGTCAGGGCCTGATTCCACCTCCTCATCTTTGCTTCAGCTGGAGATCTTCCCCATGCTCTCAGGGGTAAGGGTAGGATGGCTTAGCTGTAGTAGCTGTGCTCTCACAAAGAGGCAACAAATGCACAGCACAACTTTCAGTGAGGGAAGCAGGGAAGGGGCATAACTAACACTGTGATAATTCACTAATAGAGGACAATTCCTATTTTATGAAAAATCATTGTGTGTTTCTCTCCCTTCTCTCACAGACCTTTGCCGAACGACTAATGGGAAACTTTTCTTTAGCTGTGCCAGTGTTTGTTGCTCTCTCCTGCTTTGGATCTATGAATGGCGGCATTTTTGCTGTCTCCAGGTGAGCACTGCTGATGTTCCTGGGGGGGAGGGCTTGGGAGACATACTGAAAGGATGGAAGCAAGGGGAAGGGAGAGTAGTTCATTCCTTTAGGAAGACATCATAAATGACTACAGTGTTTACCAGGTGTAGGGCTTTTTCTAACTTTGTTGGGGGTGCTGTTTTTTATATCCTTTGAATGGTTTGGAAATGAATTGCTCTGAGGCTAGCCCTTAATCAATGGCTGCTTCTTCTTATGTGAAGGAGGAAAATTGGAGGGAAAATATTAACTCATTCCAAACACCACTCAAGGGACACCTTCAGAGATGGTTTTGATTTCTGCACGTGGGATTCTCCTGCCAGTGCTTTCATTTAGAACACCTCAGACAAGACTAAGAAGTGCTGCTGTGCTCTGTGACTTTCATGAGCCACTTTGCGTACTCACAGTAATGAGAACATTTAAAGTCTGTCCACATTTATTTCCCACCAGGATGTTCTTCGTTGCATCCCGTGAGGGTCACCTTCCAGAAATTCTCTCCATGATTCATGTCCGCAAGCACACTCCTCTGCCAGCTGTCATTGTTTTGGTAAATCATACAAACAAATGTTCCTGCACTAGAATTCATATTACAGATTTGCTCTGGAGGATTCAAGCAGAATTTGGGCACTGCTTGAGTCTCATTTATTAATGTATACATGGGCTTTGGGCAGGGTGGAGGCCAGGAAAAAGAGGAGTGAGATTTGGGAGTTGTTGTTATTCTGTCATTTCCTCCTTTCTTTCTTGCCTGTCACTGCAATCTAATTCATGTCTTATTGCTCTGAATTTCTAAGGACCTCCTAGTGATGAGCTAGTTCCCTTTCAGAGAAACAAAATGTAGTTAAACAAACAAAAAAGGGTTTCAGTTAACTGGAAGTTGAACTAAACACCAGCATCTGTGAGTGCCCTAAAGGCTCATTATACTACCTTATAGTGAAAAGTGCAGTTTTGCACTAAGATAATGGAGGGGGAACCCTCAGCAGTAAAGCATAGTGGTGATTAAAAAGTGAGAGAACATATGCCTGGGAAATAGTCTGGGAATTTTCTAAGGAAAACCACTGGTGTTTTGTGGAAATCCTATTACTGACTTTTTAAATAGCAGCAAAGGTAAATGAAGGCCATGTGTTTGCTTTGCAGACTAATTTGTATGGTAAAATATTAGGACTAAGTGTCAAAATACCAACTTCAAAGTTCAGTTTGCATAGTGCCAGGAAGATTTTCACTTAACTTACAGTCTTCCTAATCATGGGTGTTCAGCCCCTCTTTTGGGATCAATGACTGCAATGTATGTGGATAGGCTGCTGCTATATTTAGGGACTTCCAGCCAAAGCAAAAGATGCACCTATGAGTCTATACTACTAAGATCAGATGCTTGTGGAATTTAAATTGGTTTTTCCTATTGATGACTATAAGCTCACTGCTGAATTGTTGAATTTTATATGTGTACATATAACCATAGTCTTTGAAATTTTGAAAATCAGGCAGTGTGATTATGGTGAAAAGTTTTAATGAAATGAATTTTCCATAAGCATTTAGTTTGAATTTTATTTCTTTGGGTTTAGTCATATCTTGTGGGTAAATTGCATTGACTGGTATTTGTGGAATGAAATCCACAAAATGTATTAATATATTTTTTTTTCCTGACAGACATTTTCTGCTATTACATATGGTCCTATTACACCAGTGCATTGATTTCCTTTGAAAAAGTCAGATTCTCACATGAAGATGGCTTTCCTTCAAAGATTGCAATTTTTTAGCTCACCTTATTGCAAACAGAGCCATTCTACATCAGGATACATTCTACATCAATAGTCATTTTAGCATTTCCCTGTTTTATTTCTCCTTCCAAATTTTGCACACTGCAAGAAAGGAAAGAGTTCTTGAGGATAAACTGAGAAAATGAGCACCTGTTTGAGACTTTTTAAGTTAAAAAACAAACCAAACCAACTCTTATTTGGGAATTAAGAAATCTGTTTATGCTGTGTGTGTTGTCAGAGAAACTTCCCAGTCTGACCATTCACGAGACTTCCTGGCAATCACGCTCCCAATGCCAGATATGTCAGTGCTGGGACTGGAGCCCCTTCACAGTGGTGGCTCTGGTGACTCGAATGGTCACTGCTGGACTCCCACTCTATATCCCACTCACAGGCCAGGCTTCCCCACCGCTTCGACCCTGAGTTTCCCATGGCAGAGTATCATTCCATAAAGCCACTTAGTCCCACTGCAGGAACACAGAAACAACCAAGCTGGTGCCCCTGAAGAGGGATCCCCAAAAAAGGAACCCCATGGCTTTTATACCCCACAGTCTCCCCACACACAAATCTCACTCTTCCTCCAGTCTGGTTTCTGCCCCATCTCCATCCACTTCACTGGCCTTCATCTGCTTTGGTATGCAAAGGGTTGGCAATTCCTGGCTCCTGCTGTGTCACTCAGTATCCGATCATCTGGCTGGAGTCACCAATCTTTCATACCCTTTGTTACTCCAAAGGTTGGCAATTCATGGCCTCTTGTCTTGAGCTCCCACACAGAGCTCAGTCTGCATTTCAATCTGCATCTCAATCTGCATCTCAATTTGCAAGTCAGCTACCTGGACCAGATGTATTCCTCACAAAACGTCCTGGTATTTGACAGATGTGTATAGTAACTGAGAGAAATCATGCAATCTGATTGTAATCCTGCTTTCTTGTATTTTTTCTTGATAGCTCTCCTTCACTTGCATTATTATGGTATATAGCTGGCATTATAGCTATAACTGA
Organism: Lanius collurio; assembly: GCA_020086605.1. Lineage (NCBI taxonomy): Eukaryota > Metazoa > Chordata > Aves > Passeriformes > Laniidae > Lanius > Lanius collurio. The sequence goes on along the minus strand of JACBWW010000038.1, from coordinate 1,001,614 downwards.
GATTTTAAACTTTTAGAGCCTGAGTCTTTAGAGAAGATATTTTGCCCAATATAATTCAGTGGTACAATTTCCTTTGACATTTACATTGGAGTTTGCTTAATATCTATGTGTAAGGAACCAAGTATTTTGTAAGTCATTAGAGGTTGGAAGCAAGAGACCCTCATTTGAAATATTGATCCTTCTGGTTCAAATCCATGTTGCTTTGAAAAAAGGAGAGAGGCTGTGAATCTAGATAAATAACACAAGTTAGTTTGCTCCATGTAAAAATTTAGCCCAGTGTTTTACTGCATCTGCAGTTGATTTCACGTGTTGACTTGTTGCAAACCTAAAGGCTCTCACTTCCAGGATCTTCTCTCTTGCTGAAGAATGAGGGATATGGTGAATTTGAATTATTCCTTCATGCCCAAATGCAAGGACATTTTTTTGTCCAGATACTACTTTGAAATAGATCCATGTAGGCTACACTAACTATCTAACTCATGACAAAACACTCTAGCTTATACATAGCTTTCTGCCTGCCTCACAGAAGCCTTGTATCTCAGACTAGCTTTTTTATGAGGAACTCTATTTATTATGGTGTTCCCTCTCCATCTTACACTTCAGTAGCTGCCTGAGTGACAGCTAAATTCTTCCTTCTGCTTATAAATACATGCATTTTTAATGTGCAATAAGTCTACACCCTGCAAGTCTGAAAGGCAAACCCAAGCTGGCACCAACCCAATGTGCCCAGGTGGCTTCACATAGTGCAGAGCTGCCCCTTGCTCTTTCCTCTTTGCTCTCTTCCCCTTTGAAGTCTGGGGGACTAAGACTTTTTCCTTCCACAAAACACTTAGAAACCTCTGCTTTTGTGTGATTAGATGTGACAAAAAATTAACTGTTCGTATCATTTCCATTAACAATGAGCAAGTAAACCTGCAGTGGGCTCACATCCCATGAAAATGCTGCCCAGGATGCTCCAGAGCTTTGGTGGTGAAGTGTGGCTGTGTATTTTGGTCTGGGACACAAGGGACAGATTTGCATTGACTATGTGTGGCCACCCAGGACAGATATATATTGATCCAAAGTGGTCTCAGGGGACAGCTAGACATTGATCATGTACCTGATTGCATGACAAAGGCAAGCCTGAAGTCTGTGGCACTCTGGTGTGTGCATAAGGCTGTGCTGCCTGTCCCTGTGGGAAAATTTGACACCACTGCTGTAAAATAATAGAGATTGATCTACTAAACCCCTCTTATGCTCTGAATTTCTTTTGCAGCATCCTCTCACAATGATAATGTTATTCAACGGAGATCTCTACAGCCTCTTGAATTTCCTCAGCTTTGCCAGGTGGCTTTTTATTGGACTAGTAGTTGCTGGGTTGATTTATCTTAGATATAAACGTCCTGATATGCCTCGTCCTTTCAAGGTAACATCTGCTCTCTATTTTTTTACATGACTCCCACCTCCTCTCCATGTAGTCAGATAGCAAAGGAGCATTTTCTGATGTAACAAGCTAACCTCTTTTTCAGGAAAAATAGAGCTAAGAGAAAAACTGTATTACAGTGGAGGCTTAGAGTGTTCCTGCAAGGTCCCCAGTGCTACCCTGTGTTCTGTTCTGGAAAAGAATTGTTTCCTCTTCCCTGTGCTTGGGGGGAAGAGGCTGAAGCTGCTGTGCTGAGATGAAGGCATTTGCTCAGTTCTGCTTGTCTGTTGTGTTCAGGCTGTGTGATGAGAGCTGTGTGATGCAAACTATGTGAAAATACCTTGAGCCCTCTGCAGTCCCAAAAGGTTCAGACTGCAAATATTTGGATTACATGTGCCAACATGATTTTCAGCCAATCCTCTATTTAATGTCTCTTTTGATAAAGGCCTGGATAATTTCACCAGCAAAAAGTCATGTCAAGCATAAGAGTTAATATAGAACATTTATGTCATTGCATATCCAATATCAAATATGCCAGTTTTCTGTGTAAGGAAGTGGTTAGTGTGATTATTATAATATTTGGCACTTGCAGTGGATTTGCAGACAGAGTTATTGTGAACCCAGAAAAAAAATGCTAATAGTCCAGCCCCTTGAATAGTAGCTATTTTGGCTTTGGTTCTACTATTTTTCTTGCTTGTTTTAAGTAATATCTTACAAAGTAAGCTGTCCCATTGCGTATCCAGAAAGATATTATTCATTATCAAAAAAGTGGAGAATTATATCCCTATTGAGATGCTGCCAAGGAGCTTATTTTATGAAGAACTAATAATGCATATTGTTGCATTCTTGTAGGCATATTAGTAAATAAGGAGGTGAACAGTACAACCTATTTTGCTTTGATTAAAAAAAAAATGCTTTGACAGTGCACAAAAGAGGAACAGTAATGCTTTGAGGCACGAAAGAAAAAGAACAACAAGGAATTCTCAATTCTCCATTACACTTAATGTTTCATAAGCCATGCCTGTAGGCATTTCCTTCAGAGAGCTGCTAACAGAGGGATTGTAGTGGTGTTCTTGAAAACTGAGCAAATAAATTTGATATGGTTACTTCGTGTGCTTTCAACACAGTGACACTGGCAATGCTATCAGTCATACAGTAGAAAGTGGTTTTCCAATGGCTATCAGGTTCTTAACACTATCAAATATCTTTATCACTAGTCAAATTCCTGTTTAATTTGCTCTCTTCCTGCTAGATTTTGATTTTTACCTTAGGAAGAAAATCAATATGTTCTTAATAGTTTTAAAGGGCGAGTTGAGCTCCTGGTTGTTTTCTAATGGGTAATTATCAAAGCGGAAATCTTTACTGTGGTTAGAGCTGCTTACTTTATGCTGGGGGATTAGAGGAAGAACTTTTACAATGTAACTTATTTACATTTTAAAGGATGTAAAACACTGGAGAGTTTTAGAGTGTAATTAAGACACTTCCGGGGTACTCTCTTCGTAGCAGTCTGCAGGGCTTGGCTTCTGCAGTCATTGACATTTTGTGTGCCTGTTCTAAATACCCTTATTTCTCCAGAACTGTCCTGTACTGCTGGGTCTTATCCAATTTACATGTTATGAAAAGTTAAATGCCTTAGTCATTACTTTACATTGACCTTTTTATTTAATAGTTCTTTATGTGGTTGTTTTTCAGGTTCCTCTGTTTATTCCAGCATTGTTTTCCTTCACTTGCCTCTTCATGGTTGCACTGTCACTTTACTCTGACCCAGTGAACACAGGGATTGGATTTGCAATAACCCTGACTGGCATTCCTGCCTACTACCTCTTTATTGTATGGGACAATAAGCCAAAGTGGTTCAGAAAGCTTCTAGGTAAGTCCTGGTGTGGGACTTCTTCATGCTGACTCCAGGAGTTTCTCAGAGCACTCCCCATGTTGTGAAATCCTTTGGATCGATGCTCTCAGCTGCTGTGAGCAACACAAGTTGCTTTTGGGCACATGCTCTGCCAGTGGCAATCAGTGTTCCCTAACTAATGAGGTACATTCACAGCAAGGCTGTTCTTCAGCCAGTGATTGACTTTAAATGACTGATGCTTCTTCCCCCCCCTCCCTTACAAATATGTAATTCCTTTTAAATCACCATCACCTTCTCCTGACTGTCTCTGTGCTAACAGAGACAGTACTGCACTCCTTGGAGAATCTGGAATCTTGAGCAAATAGCTGTGATGACAGGATGAGCTTGGTGTTCCCTACTGAGACTCTGTGTCTGTGGGCCACTGCGGAGTGTTTGGAATGGGACAGGTTCAGGCAGGTTGGGCATGGGGAGGCTGTCCTTAGCAGTGGCTCCTGACAAGGTGATAGTAACATATAGCATGGCTAATATGCCTCTATGGAAATTATTTCTGTGTTTCGTGAAGAATTACTTCTGTGTAACTTGGCTAGTAGTATTTCATGCCTGAAATACACTGGGAATCATTTCTGTACCATTTATGAAAGGTTTTGAAAGCATTTATGGAAGGTCTGGTGTGTTAGAGAACCATTATTTGGAACATTTCAATCAGAAGTCAGTATCATTTATTACAGCTCTTCATTCTCTATGTTTTGTTACTCAGGATGATAGGCTTCTAAAATAAAGGGAATTTTCAAAACAGGAAATAAGACTGTTGGCAAAATATTTCAGGAATGATGGATAATTTATTAAATAAAACCAAAAGAAAATTTCTTTTGCTGCAAAACTAAAACTCAACCAGTGAAAACTTCAATTAAAAATAGTTTATTTCTACAGATACAGAATCAAAAGTGCATATTGTCTTTTGTGCTTCAGTCTTAATTGATGATTTAAAATGAGCTGCTTGCTAGAACAGAGTAGTATTTTTGTATGTAACTACAGTATAACCAGTTGTATGTATTTTCTCAATATAAATATGTTAGAGTTATATCCTGTCTGCTATAGAATATGTGATTTTCCCTCTCAATACATGATGGGAAGTCCATGAGGAATAGGGCAGAAAGTTTTTACAGAAAAAGGTGTTAGTCTAGGAAAAGATTTAAAGCTAGGAAACTCTTAATTTTATAGCCAAAAATTATAAATTACTTGCAGTGTCCTGGAAATGGGTAGAAACCTTCAGTACAAATTAAAGCAATTGGATGCAGAAGGACATTCTATTAAGTAGTTAGGGTTTAGTCTGTTTGTAATTTCTCAGTCTTGACATTTGGGGACTAGGAATTTTTCTCTTATCAAACCCAGGAGCTTTTTGGCTTTTTGTCTCAGAGGTTTTGGAATACAGCTGCTTGAATCTTTGGCCACGGGATGCCAGTGTTGAACTGCATTACCTGGGTGAGAGAAAGAATATTCTCTTTAAGGCAGGCTGGATAGATGTGAAGATTTTTCTGCCAGCTGTGACAATGAAGGTGAATAATTTCTAGCTTTTGAGATAACACAAAACTCTCCTCCTAGAAAGAAGTCTTGGTGCCTGTGCCATATCTATGGATGGGCATGATGTACTGGCTCAGAGGAGAAGGCACCCAAAGCCAGTCAGTGAGGGAAACAGCTTGTTTGCTTTGCAGTTATTATCCCCAAAATAACAACAGTAATGACAGAAAACTGATGCTGACAGTTTTGAGGTGGAGCAGAATGGAGATTTACTTGTGAAATAAACAGATTTTTGTTTTCCCTAAGAAGAAGCAATAAACCTTCTGTGTGGAGTCATTAAGCTGGCATTATTTTGTGAGTGTTAAGGGATACTCATTGTATAGCCTGAGAACATTTATAAAAGGCACTGAATGAGGATAAATTTACTTAAGGTACCTCTGTGAGATATAGAAAAGAAATTGGGCAGCTGCAAGCTTGATATTCTAACCTTGAAACAATATGTTTTACATGGGCATGCAAGTGTTATTCCAGACATGAGGTAAAGGACAATATAAAAAAATGGGATTGTCATTTAAGAGGTACATTTTTGCCAGAGTAACTGGGTAACTTTCTGTGAGAAGGTAAATGATTTTTTTTGACAAAGGAGAATGTGATGAATCCAATCTACTTAGACTTAAACAACCAACTTAGACTGAAACAAAGCATTTCATGTGGTACCAGAGGGGAAGTAGGGGCCTGTTAGTCTGAACACACTGCTGTACTACCAATCCCATTTCCAACCTGCTTCATTTGCCCAGATCAGTGCATGGGCAGCTGGTGTGGGGCTTTGAAAAGTCACCTTCTTGAGGCATTGACTGGTTCAGCTTCCCAGCTGTGCTTCGGCAATGAGAGATGGCTGTTGCTCATAAAACCCCATAAGGTGCAAAAACCTGGGTACAGACCACGGGATCAGACCAGCCCCACATAAGGCCAGAGGCAATATCCTGAATAGGCTTCATAAGCATCAGAGGAGAGGGATATTGAGCAGCCAGAATGAGTAGCAAGATAAAAGAGCCAGCCTGAAGATACATGCATTTCTGAAAGGAGTTTCAGGCTGATTACACTGGAAGAGCCCTCGAATGGATTACCTAAGGAATCCTCTCCCGAGACTGAATCTCTTTGTTCTGTACTTTTGGCATTTACATTTCCCTTTCTTACAAAATTGCTGCATTGAACAAAAGGTAACTTTACAGTTTGACAGGTTTTTAGGTTCCGGGATTATATTTTGTTCTCTCTTCTTCCAAAGGAATTTTGCTGTAGCACTAGATGTGCTGGGACAAATAATTTTCAGCTAGTGCAGGCATCATTTGACCTCTGCATTCTTGCTTTTTGTAGAACTAATGTGAGAATGAAAAAAGTTGAGCCTAGCAAATCCTAAGCAGCAGATCAGTGTGTAAAAGGATGTGTCACCGGCATGAGAATGCTTCTATCTGCACTTCCTCAGTTGAAAACTCAACCTTATACTTAAAACATCTATTTCTTTACAGTGGGTTGAATTGTGAGGAGGTAAAAAGTTGAATCCTACTTTTTTTCTTAGCTGAGTCCTTGCTAGAAATGAGATCTCTTTACATAACAACATGTCTCCCCCAGGGTTATTTAGCAACACCAGAGGATGACACTTGCTTACTTAGGACAAAATGTTATATGCTCAATTTGTTTCTCTTTGTCCAGTTTGGGTTGGAATCCATGGGAAATTATCTCAGCATTTTGTTGTTACAGATTTTATGTCCAGTCAAATATTGGGTTAAAATTCATGCTTTCTTTCCTCACCTAAACTTTATGTGGTGCTTGTGTGGATACCGGGTCTGGGTTTTTTCATAAGGGGTGTCCCCTGGGACCCATTTGCAGTGAATTCTCCTCTTGAAAAGGGAAAATTAGGATTTAAAGTGGGCTGGGGAAGTTATCTGCACTGCCATGGTATGTTAAGTTGTCTCGTGATAAATGTGAAACTTGTCCAGTAACTCTAGGTACTGCTCAAAGCAGACAACATAGTGGTACTGAATGGAAACAGGTTGGAACATTTTCACTGGGGAAGATGCTCCTTATACTGATTTCTTCTGAGTACATTGCAACCAAAAAATGCAAAGAATACCAGCTCCCCAAACTTGTCTGCTCTGCTGTGGCTTCATCCCAGGAGAGAAAAACTGCTGCATTGAAATGGAGGACTGGGCAAGGTCTTGCTGCTCATGGGTCTTTCCACTCATGGGTCTTTCCACTTAGGTGAAGAAAATCACAGCCAGCTCTGGAAATGCCCAGAATTTCCCTCTGCTGTCGTGCCCTTTTCCAAGAGCTGTTATGACATTGCTTAGCTTCAAAAGAATTCTCTTTTTCCCCTTTGCTTGTCCTCCAAACTGGAAAGGGCTGGGATGGTAGCAGCGAAGCCCTGCTGGTTTCCTGCTGCTGGCTTTCCTCCTGTCCTTCATCCCTGCTCCACTCAGCCCAGCTCTGATCTCCCCACTACAGGTAGGGATGGCAGATGGGAGGAAAATGCAATGCTTGGAGACTCTCAGCCTATGTGCCTCTATCAATTTATAGTTGAACTGCAACCTGGCTTTTGCACTGAATTTTTCCAGAGAAAAGAGGAAAGGATGGTAAAATCTGCCTTAGAGAGGAGGTCAGGGAAGTGGTTTCAGTTCATAACTTCTGTGAGTGGCACATTTTACTTCCTGGGTTTTTGCTGATGTTAATGTCAACAATCATGCCAGATATTCAAGGAAAATCCGAACTTTCTTTCACAACAATTCCTGCTTATTTAAAATAGGATACTAAAAAAGAGTGATAAGTGAAAGGAATGATAAGAAAATGTTCTTTTACTATTCTGTATATGGTGTATATGAATTAACTGTGCCGTTTATGCATTGTTTATACATCTTAAAAGAAAACCACTGAAGGCACCAGAAGAAAATAAACATCCAGAGTGACAAAAAAGAAAACATGAAGTTGCTTTAGATGTGTGACATTCTTAGACACCTGTGAAGCTTTGTATCCATTATTTCCTTCTATTGTAGGGTTTTTTGATTTTTTTTTTGTTTTGGTTTGGTTTTTTTTTTTTTTTTTTTTTTTTTGTTTTGGGTTTTTTTTGCTTAGGCAGGTCCTGGCCCAGATAAATCAATTTATTTGAACTCTTCTAGACTTTTATTTCAACATAACACCTTGATTAAAACGAAGCAATTATGCAGAGTAGTAATTTTTAAAGATAGCCTTTAAAAGCATGCAGACTTTTATCAAATAAGATTATACATCCATACCCTTCCATTATTATTGTATATGCATAACTTTGGATCAGAGACAAAGAAAACAGTTAAAAAGAAGAAAATTTTGAATTTAAATTATATATGAATATGTGATATATATATGATGTCTATGTGCAAGTAGGCTCTATATAAGCTATTTTCCTGACTGCCTCTCCTTCTTCATCTCTCCTGCAAAAATCTTACCATGTGTATGCTTTTATCTTTGCAGGCAGGATAACCATAACATTGCAAATCCTCTTGGAAGTCATCCCAGCAGAGGAAGATCAGAAATCATGATCATCACGATCAGCTTTTGGCTTGGTGTTTCATTTCATCCTGAAATAGAAAGAGTGGGGAGATTTATCCCCCTTCCTAACAGGCTGCAAACTGGTGGAACAAGTCACAGTCGAGATGGATACCAAGCAAGTAATTTACCAGAATTGTCTGTTACAATGCTGTTGCAATTTTTTTTTTTTTTTAATGTGATTGGTCTATATGTAGAAAGCAAGTACTTGTGCTATGAGAAAACCCTTCACTATTTATTTTGGTACCATGTCCTATTTTAACAAACTGTAACTCCAACAAACTGCGATTTTGTTTGCCTTGTCACTGAAGATAGGTTTCAGTGATAGCTGGGTGTTCTGTGAAGAATGTATCTTGCTTGCTGTCCCTTGGAGATCCCAACTCTCACCAGAGCAAGCGTGAGATACAGCTGCTGAGTTTCAGATACTGCATTCTTCCCATCACTCTGTTTGGCAGCCTGATTTGACTTCTTTTGACTCACTGGAAGGCCCATCACACTGATGCAGCAGCACCACTCCCCAAACCTTTGATATGGCAAACTCAAGGTTTCTTCATTCTGGAGTTCTTACTATGTGGCCAACAGAAACATCTTTTGAGACTTAATATTTCTGCCAGTGGGGCAGGAAGATTTCAGCATGGGAATTTTAGCAGTAATTTTATGCATGTTACATTTTTTACCAGGCTGGAATTGATCACTGATTTTACCAGTGTTTCTTTGTGTACCTACACACACAAAATCCAGCAAGTTGAGCAATGACCTTCAAATGAGTCACAATATTTGAATGTCACCTCTATTGCTGTATGAATATTTCCCATCTGGAAGCATATGATCCTGCAGTTAGCAGTCAGGTAAACCTGATTTTAAAGTTTTATATTAGGGTTGGTGGGGAGAAATAAATGTCACTGGTGGAAACATGGTCTAGACATGACAATAAATGCAATACTTTTTTATTAATAAGGTATAAGGCAAGCTACAGCAGCTTTGCTGATTTGAGTAGGATGTGTGCCTGATCTGTGGGCTTTTCACTTGAGCACACTCCAGTTAACAGGGCTTTGGAACACCAAGGAACAGGTGCTTTTCCTGTCCTCTCATGACTTTTATCTCAGTAGAAACAGAAAAAGGCCTTCAAAACTGATAAAATCAAATGAAATTCATCTCCAGAACGATTTTTGAGCTGAGCTCCAGCTCAAATATGAGCCAAAATTTTGCCCTTTTTAAAAGATAGTTGTATAGATATAGAAGTTTCTTAATACTTAGAAATTGAGTTTTATATTCCTAATGACTATTCAACCTTAATGTTAAGGTTTATTATTGCTCTGTTGAGAACATAACACCTAACTATTGAATACATTAATATTTGAGCTGATTTCATCAAGTCACGTTCCATGAAAATTCTCATGGAACTAAACAACATTCAATTTCCTAAATTGCGAGAAAAGCCCAACCAGTAGCCAGACCACTACAGTAAAAGGGAGACTGTGTATTGTATATGTGTTGTATATATCCAGAATATCTACTGCTTTAAAGGTGTACAGTAATATGTCTTAAATATATACATATTTTTTGATTTTGTATCTCTGTGGTGGAATTTCATAAAAGTAGGGAAATGCAAGTAACTGATTATGTAGAAGAGCAGTAGTTTAAGACACAGAAAGAATTTTGCAAACAATGCTTTTCTATAAATGTTTTCTTTTTACAGTAACTTAAAGTGTTATTTGAAACGTTTTATAGGCAAACATTTTGAGAGAGTTTTTTGTGTTGACAGTGAATGTGTTTATTTAGTACTTACATTTGGGTCACAATTCTGCCTTTGAGACTGTCTCCTCCCATCCCCGTTCATCAGGATTTGGCCTCTGTCGTCATGGAGCATCTTCAAAGTGCACAAACTCTACTTCTCTCTGACAGAAATAAACTGTCTGGCACCCTCCAGGAGTGCACCTAACCCATTCCTCCCCTAATGAATGCAAAGTGCATGGGATCCAGAGCAAAACCACCTCAAGAGTGACAATGGACACGAGTTTTTCACTTGGACTGTTTCATTCCCATGTATTCATTCCTGTTGTGCCACATTACTTGAAAGTTTAATTGTAGGCAGTGTTAACTTGTAGAAATAAATGGGATCCATAAATATAACCGAATGTTGCTTTATTTTCCCATTGTGGTCTTTAAGGTTTAGAAATGTTTCTGAAGCCTGATTCAGTGAACATAATTTTACTAGGTTTAGTTCATGTAAAGGGTTAATTTATCCCAAGGGAAATCCCAGGACTCGTTGATTCTGAAGTTGTATATTTTAGGAAGGAAAATAATTACTTGCAAAATAAAAACCTGAGTTTTTTGAAGGTGCACTGGGATTTTAATTTCAGATTTAGTTTCTTTAGCACATGCACAAAATAATGAAATTGGGTTTCCCCTGTATTATGAAAATCAGTATTAAGGATGTTTATTACAACTGAAAGTGAGGCATATCTTCAGAGCTTTCTTAAAACATCAAGTGTGGGAATGGAGAATATTTCCCTGCCTGTTTTAAGGCATTTTACCCCCTTGTGCAACACTGAGGGGTAAACAGCTTTTAACCTTCATCCTTGGAAAAGGCTGCTAAGCCTCAGAGATGATTTAGAGTCTACAAAAGTGTAAGTTAGGTGATTGTATAATATGTAGTTTGTCATAGGGTGAAAAATTTAGAGATCTTGGGTTTATTTGTATAGAAAGTAGATAAAGCAGAAGAGACCAAGATGGAGGATTGTTGTCTTTTTCAGCCCTTCTTAATCGACTCCATATTCTGTGGCTGTACTGGAGGAAGATTATTGGAGAAACAATACCACAGCTCCTGTCGACGTGTCCAAGTATTCATTAGGTATTAGTAGAAAAATAAAAATAATGTATTGATGTGTCTTTGAGAAGGCTGTGAAATCTTGATAAATCGGCGTTTTGCCGCTTTCTCTGCTTCACGCTGTGCCTGGGTCACGCCAGTGCCTTGTACTCTGCTGATAAGACTTAATAAACAACCAAAAGCCAAAGGTCTCATTTGTCTCTTATTAATGGCAAGTGTTTACTCTCCCATCCAGGGAAGACTGTGGGGGTCATCCACCCTCACATTCCTGACAAGGACTCTAGAAGCTCTCCCCCAGTCCAAGGGGAGGGTTGTGGGAGTAGCTAACCCACAATCAAGTTCTCCTATGAGATTGTTAAGTATTTTTTTTTTGAGTTGTAAGGGAAATTCTTCTAGAATTTCTAAAGGATAGATTTTATATATACTTTTTCTTATTAGGGCCTGAGGTGGTCAGACCAATGAGACTATTTCTTTGCAGAACTTCAATGGTTCTTTAATTTTCTTTTGCAACAACTGGATGTTTCAAAAGATATTTCTTTTGGTTTAGGTGGTTGCAGCTGTTTTTTTTTTTTTTTCTTTTAATTTATTGCTTTTCTGGGGTATAGGTAAACTTATCACTGAAGGCAAGAGAAAGGAACATAGTACGTGAGTAGCAAATACTGCTGAGGTTTAGTATAACATAGAGAAAGAGTTCATCACCTGAAGCCTCTGAAGGGGCTGACCTGCCTTTGCATCTCCTAATCTGGAGCATCACGATTCCCCCATAAGAATTATTTATTTTCACTTCAAATTGCAATATAGGCTTCTTTTGACCACGCTACATTTTCCGTATTTTTCAATCTGTATGAAAAACAACCCAAAAATTTTTTTTCCAGAAGTTCATTTGCCTTTACTATGTGTATATAAATATAAGTCTTCAGCTGAATGTGTATGCTCCTGATTTTTTTATTTTCAGAGGAAAATCAGGCTTCAATTTAAGAATAGTTTTCAAGTATTTTTCTACAGAAGAAGGTAGTAGTTACCTATATCCACAAGGTGCATAATTGTGTTGATGTAAGGATTTCCTATTATGTTCAGTGCCTCCAGAATTTTTGACTCAAGCATTAGCCATATATCAGGAACCAAACTGATTTTAATTAGCATAAGTTTTAGAGAAATGGGTATTGATCTTTCTTAGGAGGAATTAGATATTCCATTTTTTTCAATGTACCTGTTAAATATTGTGTTTAATGACCAGCAGACCACAGATAGCTTGGACAGCAGAGCATGGAGCAGGTAACGAACATACTGAAATCCTGTACAGAAATTGTATTTATGTTCACAAAGGATGCAAAGTACAAAGTCTGGTATTTGAACCCAGGCAGGAGTGGTCAAGGGGAAGAGCAGGACAATGTGTGATGATCCCTGTTTGATTATAGGGCAGCTGCCTAAGGCTGGAGATTCTTCTGCAGGACAACCATCCTAAAAATGTATACTTGTGCTCATGCCAGCTTGTGTCCCACCTAAGGTGCTGGGGTGTCCCTTTAGCCTGGCTCTCCTCCTGGCAGTATAAGGCTCAGGGAAGGCTGGTGCTGCCAAAGGGAGATGGCAGGTTGAGATNACACCTCCGAGGATTTGTTGAGACTTAGCAAACTAATGGAGTTTTCTGGTTGTCTTCAGAAGCCTGTAGAATTTTTTGTGTGTTAGTCCATGTTTAATTTGAGGAATGCTGAATAAGGGATGAGGGAGCTGGTAGATGAACTTGTGAAGCCACTCTCCATCATTTACCAACAGTCTTGGCTCACTGGTGAGGTTCCAGATGACTAGAATCTGGCCAATGTGATGGCCATTTACAAGAAAGGTAGGAAGGAAGACCCTGGAAATTATAGGCTAGACAGTCTGACCTTGGTACCTGGCAAGGTAATAGAGCAGTTTATATTGAGTGCCATCATGAAGCACCTACAGGATGGCCAGGGGATCACACCCAGCCAGCATGGGCTTAGGAGGGGGTAGGTCATGTTTGATCAATCTGATCTCCTTCTATGACCAGGTGACCCACCTGGTGGATGCAGGAAGGGCTGTGGATGTTGTTTATTTGGACTTCAGCAAGGCCTTTGATACCGTCTCCCGCAGCACACTCCTGGAAAAGCTGGATGCCCACGCCTTGGACCAGGTGCTCTTTTCACTGGGTTAAGAACTGGCTGGATGGCCAGGCCCAGAGAGTGGTGGTGAACAGTGCTGCATCCAGTTGGTGGCCAGTCACCAGTGGTGTCCCCCAGAGGTCAGTGCTGGGGCCAGTCCTGTTCAATACTTTTACTGACGACATGGATGAGGATATTGAGTCCTTCAGTAGTAAATTTGCAGAAGACACCAAGCTGGGACCATGTGTTGATCTGTTGGAAGGCAGGAGGGCTCTGCAGAGAGACCTGGAATGGTTGGATGGATGGGCGGAGTCCAGTGGGATGAAGTTTAATAAGTCCAAGTGCTGAGTCCTGCAATTTGACCAGAATAACCTCCCGCAGCTTTATAGCTGGGGGCAGTGTGGCTGGACACAGAAAGGGACCTGGGGGTACTGGTCACCAGCTGATCAAACATGAGCCAGCAGTGTGCCCAGGTGGCCCGGAAGGCCAATGGCATCCTGGCCAGGATCAGGAATAGTGTGGCCAGCAGGACCAGGGAGGTCATTCTTTCCCTGTACTTGGCACTGGTGAGGCCACACCTCGAGTGCTGTGTCCAGTTCTGGGCCCCTCAGTTCAGGAAGGACGTTGAGATGCTTGAACGTGTCCAGAGGAGAGCAACAAGGCTGGTGAGGCGCTTGGAACACAAGCCCTATATGGAGCAATTGAGGGAGCTTGGGTTGTTTAGCCTGGAGAAAGGGAGGCTCAGAGGTGACCTTATCACACTCTGCAGCTTCCTGAAAGGTGGCTGCAGACAGGTGGGGGTTGGTCTCTCTCCAGGCAGCAACTGACAGGACGAGAGGACACAAGTCCTAAGCTGCACCAAGGGATATATAGGTTGGATGTTAGGAAAATGTTTTTCATGGAAAGAGTGGCGAAGTATTGGAATGGTCTGCCCAGGGAGGTGGTGGAATCACCATCCCTGGAAGTGTTGGAAAAAAGACTGGATGTGGCACTTAGTGCCATGGTTTAGTTGAGGTGTTAGGGCATGGATGATCTTAGTGGTCCCTTCCAACCTGGTGATTCTGGGATTCTATGATTCTGTAATTTGTTTTCTGTTGTATTTTTTCAAAGGAACTCTTGGGGAACATGTCAACAATTGACATAATTTCTATTTACATTTGCTTTCTTGTTTCTTTTTTCTTCAAAGAAACTTCTGAAATAATTTTTCCTTGAAGTTCAAAGATCCAAATGGATAAAACACCTATTCCAACAAAGGACTGACTTTATCAAGAGAGAGTTTCAATCCTCTTTACACTCCCTATAACAGGAATGTCTACTGTGTTGTAATGTATATCACAGCTTTGATATTTTCTAAATATGATGCTGGTGATGATCCAGCATGGTTATAAAAATGCTGTGGCTGCAGCCAGTTTTGTGCCTCTGTGGCTCAGTCTCTGCTCTCGACTTAGGCTACAAAATGCTCCCACTGCTAGGCTTTTCTACAGGCCTTTTTCAAATCCAGGAACTCACCTCCATTTCCTTTGAAAGGGAAATGCCGTCCCTTTCTTTGAGGTGCACCTCGGCACCTAGAGCTGGATGTTAGCAGGTGACCTTAGCTCTAGACAGGCTCTTTGCTGAGCCTACAGCTTGTTCTGTTCAAGGGAAGTTGGAGTCCTGGGTTTTTAAAAGTAGCTGGCTTTTGCAATCACCTCTCTCAGTGGTATTTAAAATGTTTTATAAATCTTTTACATAGGAATTTTGGTGGGTTTTTTTTAATGTGATTTTGTGTATGTGTGTGATTTTTATTTTTCCCCCTCCCTGTTAGTTATGAGAGGTTAAATATTATGAGATCTTTTTCCAGTTTTACCCAGTGCCTTTGGCTCTGCCTGAAGAAAGCCATTTGATTCAGCTTCAGCTGTCAAAATCTCTTTGCCACTCAGCCACTACAATGCAATTGCATCTAAAGTACGTGTATAATTTGCTGCTAGCAATGCTGGCTTGTCTTAATTATGACTTCCAGCTGATTTCTAACAATACTTATCAATGAATATGCTTAGCATAGCAGTCAGACTGGTGCAGATAAATAACTCTTCTTGAGAAGTTGAGTTTTCATGCTATCAATGTATCACTTATTCAAAAGCATCAGGGCAGGATCTCTGGCTTAAACTGGATGGAGGCTTTCAGAAGGGCTTATGACACAGCCCACCACACAATGAGTGCAAAGCCTGAGATGTTTTAGACTCTCTATATGTGTGCATTCTTCCACATTTGGCAAAATTTCTGGGAGAAAATTAGGAAAATCTCAGAGGTATAAAGGTGACCTCCTAGGCAGATGACTTCCCCTGTGCTTTCTTCTGCATCCACCCTGACTAAAGGCTACACATACATTTTCACTGAGAGCATTTCTATTCAGTGCCTCTTCTGAAAGCAAGCTCTTAGAAACATCTGTATTTAATTTTAAGCTAGGTGCTATTCCTGCCCATTTGCTTGTGATTTTTTTTAAGCCTCCTCTTTTTCCTCACCAGAAAACTAGTTTTCCATTTTTTTTTTTGTAACAGTACTTTTAAAAAGTAACACAGTCATGAATTAGGGTCACATAAACCTCTAAAGCTCTTCCAAGCAGCTCCTTCCTCACAGCCTCCTATAGTTTTGTTTGCAGATAGTAGTGGAAGAACTTAAAGTTTATCACAGCCAATACTCAGCTCCTCTTGGGTATCAAGGATGTGTTGTTTTAACAGAATCCTTGCATTTGCACTCCAACACCCGATTAGAGGTTCTGACATGGCCAACTTGGCTGTAGAAAATTTGGGCACATGGCAAGTCCTACTTGAGGTTATGAAAACTTCATGGAGATACTGAGAGATTTGGACAAGCTGAAAGACCACATGCACATTAGCCATCTATGTATACTTTATTACTTGCATATTTTCAATTACGAATAGCTTCATTTAAAAAAAAAAAATCTGTTGTACATTTCTAGGGAGAAATTTCAGGTTTCCTGAGTTTGGTTTGGTGCTTTTTGTTCTTTTTGTTTCTTTGTTTGCTTTTTTTTTTTTTTTTTTTGTTTTTTGGGTTTGGGGGGTTTTGTTTGTTTGTTTGTTTTGTGTGTTTTTTTTCCTTTCTTTCTTTTTTGTTGTTTTTTTTTCTAATTTTTCTTTCATTTTGTTGAACTTTATATTCAGGACAGCTGCCTCAGGTGTTCTGCTTGAAAGCTGGGGTAGACAAAGAAACTTTTAAGGCAATTCTCACTGTATTCTCACTACATATATTGCACAGTGCAATTCAATATTCATAAATTACTTTTGGCTGCTGTTAGTATTACCCATCTCTGCTAATTCATGTGCCAGATATATTTAAAATGAATCATTAAACATTAGGGAATCTGATGCTTGTTCCACATGCAACAGCTCACTATTGAACAAAACTCCAGTGCTTTGTACTGATACTAAGCCTTAGCTACCTTTGATTTTATAATAACTGTAAGAGTCAGAGGCAGAATAAATTCAGATCCTGCACTGCCTGGTTGGCAGAGATGATTGATCACACTTTTCTGACAGCACTGCATTTGACTGCAAGTCACATGCAGCCCTACTTTAGACCATACAAAGGCATCTGGATGATGAAAAACAGGCTGGCTTAGCATACAGTGCTGCACCATTGTCATATATATTTAGTGGCATGTGTCTGCTAAAATGCTTCAGGTTGTAGCTCATGGTAATAATTATCCCTTGTGTTGAATCCATCTTGGCCCATTTTCATTCCTTTACCCATATTTTAAACAAATTTCTTTTCAAAAACCTTTCAAAATGCAAACATAAAGCCTTTATCTAAAGCAGACGTGGGTAATAAAATCTCTGCATTCACTTAGAGTGATGTTTTTAGAAATGAAATCATTATGTGTTAGTCAAAAGGTTAGGTGGTCACCCAAATGCTTCTGTTCTTCCTGCTTTAGAAAAAAAATTGCTTACTCAAGTATCAGCAACTCTGTAGTCCTACAGATTGGAGTTTGATTTGTTGTTGTTTGGCTCTTGGTGATGGATGTCTGCACCAAAGCTTTGGGCTTAAATACTCAATATGAATCTGAAACCCAAAAATTTATCTGGGCAGAGGGAGCAAGGAGCCTGTGACTGTCTCCCTGTCCTGCCTTGTTGGTGAGGGGTCTGTGTATCTGTCATAAGAGCAGAGCTCATTTGGAAGCTGCTCTCATGGAGAAATTGTAGTTCATTCATGTTCTGAACATGCCTGCATACAAACTACACTGGTGCAGCACTTTGTGTTGGTTTTTCTCCCAATTTTTCAAGATGTTATTTGAGATGCAACTATGTTTGGCTTGTATGGCTTTAATTTGGCTTCTCTTTTATAATACAAATGATTTACTGCATATACATATACATGTATGTATGTATGTATACTTTAGGGTTAATGATGCAGAGCTGCACTCCTGTTTTGCAAGTTTAAGACAATCAATGAAGTATTATTTAATGCATTCCAACTTCTTTTTTTCATACTATTTCTAAAATAAATTGCAGCAAGCACACAGCCATCCACCATGGAATAATAAATTGATATAGAATGTGTGGGGAAAAGGCAATAAGCCAGAATCATTAACAGGCTTAGTACACCACTCCAGCAACACGAAGTAGCCGTAAAGCTGAGGTTGGAACTGCACACAGCAAATGGTGTACACCAGTAAATCTGGCCCTGGTAATTTTATTGCAAATGACATACAAGCCAGAAAAACATTTAGATAATTGAAATTAACACTTTTAACAATTATCTATAAAGCAGTGAATGATAATCAAGAGATTCTTTCAAGCTCTTTGTAGTAAACCTGTAGTACTTCACAATCTATTTTTCTCTGGTATGAATGAGATCATATTACACAGACCCTCTTTTCCTTAAGAATGGAACATCTTTTTTGTAAGGTATCATACCAGCCCCTAGTTTGCCAAACACCACAACTGTGCATGCAATGAAGGCTTGTTATTTTGGTCTTGGAACAAAGTTAGATAAAAAATTAAGAGATAAGGAAAAGGAGCTCTTGGAAAAACATTAAACGGGGTTTTTGGTTTTTTTTGATTGATGCAAATCTGCACCTGTGTTTACTTATATCAAAGTGACTGTGCAAACTGGATCATGTGAACATAGCCCTTGGGTAGGTAGAAAGGCTGCTGCAAACTTTGTAGTCTTTTGGAGGGTGTAACCACTACTGGAAGACTTTGGGTATTCTTCACCAATACTCTCAAAATTAAAAAGTTTTCTATTTTGTATTTAATCCATTCCATCTTTTTCAGTGTTGCTCTTAAAATACAACCATTGCCTTTCCTTCTAACTAAATTGATGAAAGAGAAGATTGAATCTGTCAGGCAATAAATCAGCTTTTTAATGTTGGATCAGCTGCTTAAATCACTGTTTGACCATATTATTGGTGACTGCCTCTCATTAAGCAGCCTCCCAAAGCCACCAGGCAGGGAGCCTGCCATCTTACAGAACCCTATCCAGGCAACAAGCCATTAAAATGAACCTGGGAAGAAGTCTGGGTGTCAGAGGGGACACTGCCTTGCATCATGTTGTGCACAGATTAGACACAAATCTGTGGATTAGAACTAACACACCACCAGAACCCTTTTTAATACTGAGGTAGTTTTGCTTACCTGAGTTCTGTGCAGAAATCTGGCCATCACTTTCCAGTCTATCAGTCTGAGCTCTTTCATGAATACCAAATTAATTAAAAAAAAACCCCAGATTCAGTAAAAGAAAAATCTGTAGAGGAAGCAGCAGTTGGGAGAGCAATGGAAATATGGGTTTGCATTAAATTCCCCTTTTTTTGTCAGATGATAGGGATGCTTCAGAGGTGCTATTGCAAATATTTTAAAAAAATCCCAACTTCGCCAAACTTATATAAAACATTTTTTTTTCTCAAATAAAAGCAGATAAGCATGTGTGTGTAAGAGAAGGAATAAAGCATTACAGGTGGGAGAACACATAAGAGCAATGCTCTGTGTACTAATCCTGAATCTCTGGGGAAGGAGTGGGTGCTTCAGGAGGGGAGCAGTGCTGCCAAAATTTTGGGACTCTGATATTCCTGTCTTTTCTCTCGAGCACTTCCAGCACCAATCTTTCAAGTGCTGCCACTGTGGAGAAATTTGGCTGTAGTGGTTGTCCCTGTCTGAGCGATGGAAAAGGTGCAATGTACCTGGGAAAGTCATCAGCCCCCATGGAAAGGCAGCCCCATACCCAGTGGGACTGTGGAATATGAGAGCAAAGTCTGGGAAAAAAGGGGTGGCTTTTGAGAACCCACCCAGAAGCCCATGTTTGTGACAAATGTAAGTTACTAGAAGCTCTCAAAACATGAAGTCTTTTATACCAAGCTACAATAGACTGTATAAAATAAATAGAGCCCCAGAGTGAACACAGTGGTGCTGTCAGTGTTGTATTTCTGTGCTCCTGTCTCTGTGGGGGATAATTAATTCAGCTCCCTGGAGAGGCAAACACATTTCAGGGAAAAAAAAAAAAAAAAAAAAAAAGAAGGCTCAGTTCCTAAGGGCATTTGTGAAAGCTGGATTATTTTAGGAGGCTGATAAATAGGAGAAAGATAACAGTAGGGAGACAGGCTGAATTGAGGATCAGGACAATATGCCAACAGTCATCACCTGTAGGAAAGAATGGGCAGAGTTTTCTCCCTATGAATTTCAAGTCCTGGTGTCTTGAAGAGGAAACTACAGGCTTAAAGTCTCCTTAAAGAGGGATGCCAAAGGAAACAGACCTACCTCTCCTTCCAGAGGAAACTGATGGCTGCTGAATGAAACCTGAGGGCAGGTAAGAAATTCTTGGGACAAGTTCTATTCATTAGGACTGAGCTGAAAAGAGGTCCAAGCTGTTGTAGTGTTCATTTCTATGAACAGAGAATCAATGTTCATATAAACCCTTCAAAATCTCTGATTTACCTTCCATGTTTTTCCCCACGTTTACCTTCAGGGAACAAATGCATTTGAGTGTGGGTGACCTTGTACCAATTAACAAACTGTGGTTTCTTGACAGTCGACTCATATTCAACAGTATTTGAGGAATATTGTTTTGAAATTCTTAGCCTACAACTGAGGAATTATATCCATAAATAATTGCGTTTGACTAAGATAGGTACATAATATTGCTTCTGTTCTGCTAAGGCACCTATTGATGTTGTGGATGTCCCCTCCCTGGAAACATTCAAGGCCAGGTTTGATGGGGCTTTGAGCAGCCTGCTCATGGCAAGGAGGTTGGAACAAGGTGATCTTTCTGGTCTCTCCTAACACAAACTATTTTATGATTCTATTCCAAACATTTATGTTCCAAGGGTAAGAGGAAGAACATGCACAAAGAGCTTCAGTTACAATTACACTTTGGAAATAATAAAATAATAAAAGGCAGCAACAGATTTTGGCTTTATTTTGGAACATCTAATTTGATATCTTTAAACTGAGTAAATGAATTTTCAAATTTAAAAGGAACTTCCAGAGCCATAATTTAGAAGTTGCAGACTCTTTTTGGAATGGTAACATTTTTTTTTTCCTCTTAACTGTCTTTGTATTGCTCATGGGGTTCCAAAAGTATTTTGAAATTTTTGCTTACAGTTCAAGTCCATTCCTAAAAGATTTTGTTCATTTTAAAAAATAAAGTGCTTTGCTTTTATTTTCTACACAGTTCATATTATTGCATTCTTGGCAATGCTAGGAGCAAACCAGGAGCTATCATTCCAGAAGCAGCTCTCTGAAGTCTAGGCAGACTTATGGATTTTACATTAACAGACTGTTTTGCAGAAATCCTTTACTCTTCCTTAACACAATATAGGTCTGATGAGTGTCACGATACTGCTACTTATTTATTTATGTTTTTATTATTAAAAAAATTGATTGTAACTCCAGTCAGTTTTCCTATCTATTATAATATGCCATATTAAATATGGTTTTTTTTAAGACAACAATTTATGTTTAGAATTTCTAGTCCAGGAAATCTCATCTTTCATAATCTCTTTCTGGTTTTCATGAAGTTTATTTGCAATAATTGGTAATGCTGAAGTCTTGCATTGTGATCTGCAGCTTTTTTGTCTTCCTGCCAAAACCTTCAGCATCATTCTCCTTTCCTTGATACCCAGTTTTTGTTCTTGTGAACAACTACTGAGTTTGCTTACAAAGAGATTATTGATAGAACAAGGGGGAATGGCTTCTAGCTGAAAAAGGGTAGGTTTAGAATAGATATTGGTTAGAAATTCTTTGCTGTGAGAATGGTGAGGACTTGGGGCAGGTTGCCCAGAGAACCTGGGGATGCCCCATCCATGAAAGTGTTCAAGGCCAGGTTGGATGGGTTTCTGGGGAACCTGCTAGTGGGAAGCATCCCTGCCTGTGGCAGAGGGGCTGAAACAAGATTTTAAGGTCTGTTCCAACTCAAACCACTTTACGATTCTATGAGTACCTCAGTAGAATACTTTTATAAATGTAAATATGTAGGAATTTAATTTTCTTAATGATCTATAGCTGGTTCAGCAATTAAAAAGCAGGAATGATCCTGTTAAGTATCACTTTATAAAGAACGTTAGGAAAGACCTGCTATTGTGCTGTGTTATAATTTCATCTCAAGTTTTCCTATTTCTTGTCCTGAAGGTTGCAGCTTGGAATATGAATATTCAGCTATCTTCCCTGGTGCCAAAAATGTTCTAGTAATTGTAATCCCAGAACACACTAAATTCCTTACTGAATATCTCTGTATAAAAATAATTGGTGTCACTTCACAGATTATACACCAGCTTCAGCTGGTGTGTAATGGTACACAGAGTACCTCCCCACAATACCAAAATGTTACATAGTCAAAACTCATATTTTTTTTTTTCATCTACAAACATTATAGTTTTCTTTTTAGTCGTTATAAAAATTATAGTTATAATAACTTTATAGTCTTCTTTTTTCTCCTCATGTCCTGTAGCAGAAACTTGCCTCTAACCATCTGAAAACTCAGAACTTAGTGCAAGACTTGAAGGTCTCTGTAGTCACTAGAGACAAACTGGTCTTTCCAGGAGGCAATGTGAGCTATTCTGGTGTATGAAGGATTAATTTTTTTCTCTGCCTGCCTTCTGCTTGTAGTGGAGTTGTACTTTCTTGTCTCTCTGTTGGACTTTGCTGCCTTTCACACACTTTGATACATCTCACCTCACAGCATTTTGAGAATGGTGGGTTTTCTCTTCAGCCTCTCTGGAGCAGTCTGGTTTCCTCACTGACCGTGGAGAACACCCTTAGACTATAGGAGAATATATGTCACACATAGGGTGCCAGGCACCTGAGAATTTAGAAGGGATAAATCCCACTCTTTGAAGTAGTACTGATAAACTCAACAAGGCCATCCATCCAATTAGCAGTGCACAAGCCTGAGTAAGAAGCCAGGATAATATGCAGAGAGAGGAAAACATTGGGGGAGAATGTGGAATAAAGGGTGCTTCAGTCGTACTCCAGAAAGTATGTTGGTGTCTGTCACTGGGGCAGATGGAGTGACCTACCTTTTGCAGTTTTTATAGCCATGGAGTTAAGGGAAAACATTTTTTTATTTTTTATTTTTTTTTCGCAGTAAACCTTGGATGCAAAAATTTGAAGGAGAAGGTGCCAAATATACAGTGGTCAGTGCCAGTGATGGGAGCCTCCAGTTCAGCTCTTCCCAATCCTGCAGTGTTGCTGGGGACTCTTCCCATCCCTTCTCCTGAGGCTGCTTCACTTCATCCTAACCCTTTTGAGTTCAGTGCAGGCAGTAGGAGCAACAAAGAGTCCAAGAGGAATGCTTTAACAGTCACGGCCATAAGGGATTTTTACTCCCATTCTCTTTCTCTCTGGTGCCATTCAGTTTAAAATGCTGCAGACAATGAACTGATGGTTTATTTTCTGAAACAAATAAGCACTTCAGAGAGAATCTAGTGTCCTGATCGGAAGAAAGGCAGCATTAAAAACATGCAAGCAGTAAGAGGAAAATCTACTGTTTGTTAGAAAAAGAATGTTTTGCAGCCCTAATCTGTTACTAAAAATTCCCATTCATCCTTGGCAATGAGATCAATCTGTGCTGAAAATTTAATCTTATATGTATGAATTGGAAGTGATTTTATAAGTGTTTTTCTATATCAGGTCTGATAAACTCCCATGTCTGTTTCATTTCAGCTTAGATTGATCCACTTAGAAGATCATTTTGACTTTCATTATTTTTGGGGGGGCTATTTCATTTGTCTCAGACTGAAGTTATGGAAAAAGTGTAATTTTACAGCTGGTGGATGCATGCACACTCCCACATGTGGATGCAGACACACAGACACCCACAAATTTATGGTGCAGAGGTGCCTGTGTGATGTTTTGGATTTACCCTCTTGGTTCCTCCGTTCCTGATACTGTATTTGAGTAAGACTTAGGTGTCTGAACTGCAATATACCTATGGAAAGAGTAATTTAATGGGTAACAGAGACTTTTCTCAGTTCAGCTGCAGTCAAAACTCCATCTGCAAGTCAGAAAGTGTAGTTCATCTGAAAGGCTTTGTTTCCAAAAGAAGGCGAAGGGTGCTGAAGAAGGAGACTTGTGAGGTCCAGACCCTGGATAAACGTCAACTGCAATAAGTTGTTGTTAGGAAAGAGGTTTCTTTCTCATTTTCTGCAAAAAAATATAGTCAGAGGGATGTAACACCTCTCCTGTGAGGATCAGCTGAGTTAGGTTGTTCAGCATAGGGGAAGGCTCTTGAGAAAGCTTATTGCTGCATTTTCAGTATTTACAAGGAACTTACAGGAAAGATGGGGCAGACTTTGAAGAATTCCTCCAGAATGAGGACTGTTGTTCTCAAGAAGGTTTGATTAGTTCTATTCATTAATGAAGGGTATCAGATATGGCCACTATTTAGTTGAATGGTCACAACAAATTTTTATTTTTCAAAACAATATGATTTATGATACATTTTAGTGGCGCCTGTAGGACAAGGCATAATGGTTTTAAATTAAAGCAGATACTGTTTAGATTAGCTATAAGGAAGAAAATTTTTTACAATAGGAGTGGTGAAACATTGGACAAGTTCCTAGAGAGGTGGTAGATGCCCTATCCCTGGAAACATTCAAGTCCTGCTTGGACAGGCTCTGAGCAATCTGATTTAGTTGAAGATGTCCCTGTTCACTGTAGAGGAGTTGGACTAGATGACCCTTAAATTCCCTTCCAATCTGAACTATTCTAGGATCTTTTTCAGGTATGCTAGGCACTGCCCATAAGTGGAGGGGAATAGGGAGGGAAGAACTGTGAGAAAATCCCCTTTCTCCAAAGTATCTGCCAGTGGTTTTTGGTCTGCCTTCCGCCAGTGAAAACAGAAATAGCTTCTGGAGATGTGGAATAGAGACAAGATCTCATCCCACATGAGAGTTCATGTCTTCCTCTGATAGGAGGCAAATACTACCCATTTCCCATTGGCAATGCATGGATCAGGATTGTGCCCCTTGTGGCCACCAGTACCAGGAGAAAAAAAAATTGTACAGGTGAGACACTACACTCATAGTGAAGTTACAACATTTTTTTTTTCGTACTGACAAGTGGGCATTGCTGCACTTCTCTGAAGGGTGTGAAGTCATTGAACAATCACAAAAAGAAGAGTGAGAAAGGCCATAAGAAGTACCCCTGCTGTGGTATATTTCCTCTGTAAAGATGTCATAGTCTAGTTCCTTTTATTTATAGCTATATTAGCATATACTGAACTCAGTTTTTCAAAAGGTATTTTGCTATAAGCCTACTCTCTGTCTTTATAATTGTTATTTGCATTCCATAGTCAGATGAAGTTATAAACAGAAGGCCTATAAATTCAAGTCCTTAAACAGAATATCTGTCCTTCAACTGAAAACAATTCAGAATAATAATAAATTGAAAACATTAAAACCCTTTCCAAACTGAGAGATAGACCTCTTGTCCAGAGATCTGAAGAGCCTGGGTCACCTAGTAAAGGCAACTGGCCAGCTACATCCACTGTTGCACTGTGAATTAAAAACTGATCACATTTGTCATGATTTCCACTGCAGCAAAAGAAGAGTCGTGGAAATGGAGTACTTGACCCAATGTGCAAAACCTCAGAAGATCCTTACTCAGGAGGTGACTCCCTATGGTCAATCTCAGCATTTCCATGGATGCAGGTATCCT
This sequence comes from Lanius collurio, assembly GCA_020086605.1. NCBI lineage: Eukaryota > Metazoa > Chordata > Aves > Passeriformes > Laniidae > Lanius > Lanius collurio. The sequence goes on along the minus strand of JACBWW010000038.1, from coordinate 976,170 downwards.
GCCTGTGCAATAAGGTTGAATTAATATAGTTGTCCTATTCCTAAATGCAGCAGATACAGTCTTGCAAGATGTCTTCTCAACAGAGGGAAACAAATATTTTTATTGTTACAAAGCTTGTAAAACAGCAAACAGAAGCCCCCCTTTCAAGGAGAGCCTGGCACAGGTGCTAAATTCTTTGGAAGTTACTTATTCACCACGATAACTCTCAATGGATGAAAAGTCTAAAGCAGAGTGTGAAATATCATGCTTTTCTAATACTCTAATTCCACTTGGAAAGGCTCCTAGTGGCAGACTGAGCATGGTTACTGGTGCAAGGATTGCTCATGGATTCAACAGGGAACAGGAGACCTCCTGGCATTGCCACCTTGGAACACTCTGCAAATTTATGCTTGGATGACTCTGAAATGTTGAAATATCCTGATGTTCAGAGCACTGTGAAACATGCATTAAGCCTACCTGTCTTCTTCAAATACTGCCTTATATATATTAAAATACAGTGCAAATTTTTGTGAAACATCTAATCCCAGAAAAAATCTCTTTAAAATCAAAACACTGGGGAACATTATTACTACTTACTCATAATTTCCACTGATTAAAATACTAATAATAGTGATTATCATCACCCTGCTGTATCTTTCCTTTCCGGTGCTATGGCAATTTCTGCACCACATGTGTGCTATTCAGACAGTTCCTCTTAAAATACTTACTCAAATTTACTGATAAATGTGCAATTTGCAAATGCAGTCCCCAGCTGAGTAGTGCATTCCTAGTTAGCAAACCACTTCTGCCTCCTATAAATAGGTTGTGTGCTTAAGTGCTTTTTCAGATGTGAGTTAGACACGTAATATTGGGCAGAGCAATGGTCCAGTAGAAAGCAAAACTTTTTAACATACTGCAGAAAGCCACCATTTATCTCCTGCATGCAAACTCTCTTCTGAGGGCCAAATTTTAGTTTAGCATAAGTGACAAACCACGTTAAGCAAAGGAGCAACGTTTCTGTCTTGCACTGCTGTTAAAAGTTAAACTTTGCAAAACTGGCTTTTCAGTTATAAAAAAAAAAGTGTGCAGATCAGGAGAAAGGAGAAAGAAGAAAGAAATGTTATAAAAATCTGCAAAGATAAGTTATGTGGCTGCTATAAAAGAAGAATTCTCCTGATGGAATATAAGTAAATAAAATTAAAAAATAAATAGAGAATATCAATGGAATAAATTTTAAAAGTCATCTGGTCTATATATAGGAGGAATTAGCACATAAATGCAACTACCTCCCTCAACCTTTCATTTCGGGGAAAGGTGAAATTTTAAGCCAGGATATCCTCCATTACTCATCTCATTAGTCATCTTACATAGGTATTGCTAGATGCCTGCATTCCAGCTTTTCACATCCCCTGTTGAAATCAGCTCTTTTAGGGCTAGCTGTCTCTCTCTGAAATGTCATCCAAAATCTGAGTACATTTTGGGAGGGGGGAAAGATATCATTCTGGAAGACTTCCCTCCCTGTTAGTGCATTTTATAAATGAGCCTCAGGAACCGGACATTTTCCTACTGATGTTTATGAAGTACTTAACTATCTCAAGTGGCAGAGGAATTAATCTCAGGATTAAAATCACCCTGGTTTCTTTCTCTAATGTTGCTTCATTTCTTCATAGGATTTTTATATTTGCATATAAGAATCACATGAGAAAACTTGGGTTGGAAGAGACCTCAGTGGATGGTTTGGTCCATCCTGGAATCTGTGTTATAGGCTGATACTGAGTGTGTGAGTAGGACAGAGAGAACTGAGGATGTTAGACATTATTACCACTGAAGGTCTGTGAATCTTTGGGCAGTGTTTGGTTTCTCAAAGAGAAAGCAAACCTCTCCTATGGTATGGCATGACAACACACATGGGCCCAGCAAATAAAAGCATTAAAATGGCAGAAAGAGCAATCAAGGCTCCTATTAGACTGAGGATAATAGTAAAATAAAATTTTACTTTTAGGATTTGACATATATATTTGACCTTCTCCCAAAGTAGCAATAAAGAGGACAAGATGAAATATCTTGAAATTGCACCTGGGCAGATTTAGATTGGATTTTAGGAAAAAATTCTTCATAGAAAGGGTTTTCAAGCATTGGAATAGGCTGCCCAGGAAAGTGGTTAAGCTGCCATCCCTGGAGATATTTGAAAGTATAGATGTGGCACTTAAGGACAAGGTTTTGTGATGGCAGTACTAGGTTAGCAGATGGACTCATAGTTTTAGAGGTCGTTTTCCTAAGTGATTCTATGATTGTCTTAAAAAGGTGCTACTGCTGAAGGAACAGTTAAGGCAAGTCTGGATTTTAAAACAGAAAGAGACCATGGTTTTCTTTGTAAATAGGCCTGGCAGTACAACCCACCCACCCAACTATAAGGCAGATTTTCACATCTCTTGAACTTTTGGTTTTTCTTTCTTTTTTTTAATTTTTAATTTTATTTATTTATTGATTGATTGATTGATTGATTTATTAACACAGACATGTAAATTTATGTAAATAAAATGTGAGTTGTTATTTGTGGAAAAGTTTTGGTTGGAACAATTAATTACTTTTACCTCCAAGCACCACTCTAATGACCAAACCCAGCTCCAGGTTTGTAGAAATGTAAAACTTTAACTTCTGGCGCTCCTCAGCAAGAACAAGCATGTATTTTATCTCCAGCTGCTGAAATTTGTAGCACTGAAATCAAGAGCCAGCTGAAAGCTGACTCAGCAGATTGCATTTGTGACAGGGGCAGAAGAATGCCTAAGTTATTTTTGTGGGGGAGTGTATGTAAACTAAATAATTACAGAGGAATTACCTCATAAGTCCTCTCTGCAGCTGCTCTGCACTGCACTAGTTGAGGACCAGAGTTTAACACTACACTAATTTTGCAGTTGTAGCACTGATTCATCTGATTTGGATCTTCATATCTTTTCACACAGACTGAATTTTAATGACTCTCAGATTATTCAGACAACTCCACTATTTAGGCCATTAAACCCAGCATTAATTTCAAACTAACTCTCCAAGGAGCCTACTTCATTTCATATGAGGCTGCACAGTGTTGCTGATGACTCCAGGGAAATATTTGAAATATAGTGTATTCCATCAAAAGAAAAACAAATGTGAGAAATACGTAAAAGCAGGCAACATTGCACAATTACTACTGGGGTTTTCTTCTGGTATAGGGACACCAAAGAAATTTCATTTTAAACCACATGGTCATCCTGGGTGTTACATTGTGTAGACCTGCATTTCATACTTACTGTGAGCTCTGTGGAGAAGTCGGTATTGGAGAGGAGAGCAATTGGAAAGCAGAGATTTCTTCTCACAGTCTTGAGGAATTCAGAAGCCTTGGGGCTTTGCAGATGTTTATTTATTTATTTTTTATTTTGGGGGAGGTTAAGAGGAGGGAAGTATGCGCGTTAAACCTGTGACAAAAAAAACCCCACAAAAAACTCAGGAAAACTAGGATGATAAAAACTTTTTGAGAAACTTTTATAGCCTCTTACATGTGGCAGCCAGCAAGTGGGATCTGCTACTGGGCTATGACTCATAGAATAATTGCTGGGCTTTCAACAGCAATGACATTTTCAGGACATACCCTAGGTTCCTGAGGGTTGCTCCATCTGGCTAGAAACCAGTCATATTCTCCAGGCCCCTCTCACCAAAATCATCATGTTTTAAAGAATTAAATATAAATTAATAAAAATTAATTTAAAAATATTTGATGTTTGGAAAATCCCATATAGTTCAATGAAAACCTATTTTTCTGGAATTTTCCTGACTTGCTTTGTTTGGGCTATTCTCTCAGAAAAGTGTCAGCGTTCATTAAGAGGTTTCTCTGGTCTGGTTTTGCTCCAGGTAAAGCATTTTGCTCCAGGTAAAGCATGGCATCATTCCAGCCTGATGTTAATGACAGTTACTGGAGTGACACACACCAGTCTACTCATGGTGCAGAGGGAAGAAACTGCACAAAATAGTCTATTTAGCAATAGAGAAAATAAGTGAACTTGACAGGGTTTGGAAGCAGACTAACTATAGGTAGGCACTGGCAAGTGTAAGAAACATAATGTAATCACATGCTCATGCTTTTGTTGAATACAAAATTCATTTGAGAAAGAAAAGTGGAGAATGCTTCACTCCTAAGTGGTATCTCTTGTAAGGAGATAGTTGATTTCTCCAGAGGGTTGCTTGAGGAGAAATTGATATTTTGCTCCCTCAGAGTAGGTTTGGGTTTGTTTGGGGTTTTTTTCTTTTTTTTGGTTTTGTATTGTTTTTGTTTTTTTTTTTTTTTTTTACAATAGAAATTCTTGCTCTCATAAATTATAACCTTCCCTTCCTTAGCTGATGTTTCATTCTTTCTGGTAGTTGTTCAAGGTTTTAGCTCTTTGTGACAATGCTTCAAAGACTTAAGAATATTCTCTGTAGCTCCCAGCATTTCTGTTTCAAAATTCATTGCCTGAGTGCAACACTGCCAGAACAGAGCTGAGATGCTGTTGACACACTTGAGCAAAAGGAAATCTTATGACCCAGGATGCTCAGTAAGGCCCTGAAAACAACTGAAATGAACCAGAGAAAGCAACAAGCTGCAGCTCTCTTTTAGGAATGGCTTGGTTTTGAGTCTCCTTTTCTCGAAGACCATGAAAAACATTGTTTGATAAATCAAAGAAAAGTCATCTCTACAGCATCTCCAAAAACTGGTCTAATTCTTGTGTGCTGTTTTGTGGGCTAGTATTGTAACAATAGTTTGAAGATGGTATTTAAATGATTTAGGAAGGGCAAAGAAGGGGAAGAAGTGAGTGTACTGCAGGGAATTAAATGAATGAGTTATGTATGAGGTGATGTTTGGAGAGTACATTATCTCCAGGCCTAGAAGGAAGGTGACAGAAGGGGGTCTAATTGCATGATGTAGTCCCTTAGGAAGTTCATACAATAGTGAATAACAGAATGTGTTCACACTTGAAAGGAATAAATAAATAATCCATAGACCTTGTTTGAAAGGAAGAAATGAAAAGTTCAGACTACCCATAAAGTCCTTGGTATTTCTTTTGGCTTTTGGCATAAAAACAGGCTAAAAGTGTAACTAATTTTACCAGGTTATATACATATGTGTACATAGACACACATATAGGTGTATTTCAAGATGGGATGCATTAGATGACCGGAAATGAAAAACTGTTTGTTAATCTATTGTAAATAATGCACAAGCATAGGTATTCCTGCCTATTGTTTACTAACATCTTTTCACTTCTGTTGTGCATGACTTTCCTTCTTTCCCTTTGTTAACTTTCTTACACAAGTGAAAGGGCAGAGGAGGTTGCACTTTCCACATGACACAAAGTTTCATGACCTGATGCTACCCAAAGCCTTTTTCTGTTCTAGTGCCTCGGAAATGCTGCAGGACTTGTAGAGAGAGGTGGCCCTTTCTGTTTCCAGGGAGAGAAACTGTGTGCCATGGACATACACAGTCTCCAAAGGAGGCTACCCATTGCCTGGAGCAGCATAGATGTTATTGTGTGCTCTTTTGCTTATTCTGCCCAAGAGGAAGAAAAAAACCCAGAACCCAGACCTGTGACAAGCATGCTGTGTGGAGATGAGCAATGGAGCCAAGGCTTCTGTGACAGTGAGGTCACACTATTGCACACTACACATTTTTCCCAAAGTGTAGACAAGTTGCTGTGTAATTATGTTCAGCTGCAACAATGACAGATATGCTTACAGAGACGGTAACAATGATGGCTGCAGGCAAAGCAGTAATGCAGTTTAGATTTTTGCACTGTGAGGTTACCCTGACTTTGTACACACCAGTGTACCCTCCAAAGCCCAGATGAGCCCAGCTGACCCACTGGTACAGCGTTTTCAGGCAGACCAAGTCCTGCAGCCAGAGACACGAAAAGGACTGATTGCATCTAGCATGACATTTGCCTTCAGTTGCTTGCCACCATTAACTTTTTAAACATCAACCAGGTGAAGCTGAATACTGCAGCTGTGAGGCCCCTCCCTCCATGAAGAACAGCAAAACTCCTTGGCAGGCTCCAGCTGCCTGGGCTGTGCTTGCTCAGCTCCTCTGCTGGCCAAGCTCCAATGGCCCAAACTTCTTGCTGCTTTGTGAGACTTGCACGTCAGACCTGCTTTTCTTCAAGAACCTCAAAACATTCCCCTTATGTAAGTGTCCTGGTTCAGGCTGGGATAGAGTTCATGTTCATCTTAGCAGCTGGTACAGTGCTGTGGCTTGGATTTAGTGTGAGAATAACATTGATAGCACACTGATATTTTGGCTGTTGCTCAGTAGTGCTTACCCTAAGTAAAGGACTTTTCATTGTCCCAGGCTCTGCAGTGAGCAGTTGCACAAGAATTTGGGAGGGAGCATGGCTGGGACAGCTGAATTGAACTGTCCAAAGGGCTATTCCATATCATTGAAAGCCATGGTCAGTATAAAGTGGGGAGGGTTACCCAAAAACAGGGCAATCACTGTTTGGGAATGAGCTGTGTATTGGTCAGTGGGTGGTGAGCAATTTTATCGTGCTGTATACTGGATTTTATTTCTTTCTCTTTTCCCCCCCCCCTCATTACTATAATTGTTTTTTATTGTTATTTTATTTATTTATTTAACTTAGTTTCCATTATTAAACTGTTCTTAGATTAATCCATGAGGTTTTTTTCCTCTTTTTCTGATTTGCCTCCCAATCCCACAGTGGGGAACAGGGAGTGAGTGAGCATCTGCATGGTACTTAGTTGTTGGACGAAGCCATGACAGTAAGATAGAACTCATCAGCCTTCTCTGAAGGCTCGATGGTATCAGAAAGATAGAATAGCAGTAAAATCAGGGAGCACTGATATTCTTCCCTGAGTGCTTTCCTAGGATATTTTAGGATGGTGTCTGTGGCACAGTGACTCAGTTCATGAAGATCTCCAGCCTCTCAAAGCAGTAAGAATTGACCAGTCAACACTTCTCCTCAGGTTTTACTCCTGTTGTAGGCTGTTGTGAACAACAGGGAAATATGTAGGGAAGAAGAACAGCAAAAGTTTGCTGTTCTAGTTATTTGGGTATCTCATATGGAGGGTGCATATGCATAGGACTACATTATAGGCATCCTGTATGTTGATCACGTTGAGCAAAATGACAGTGGTTGTGCAGAGATGTTTGTATTAGCAAATTTGTCCCAAAGTTACAAGGTTATTTACTCTGAACTATGCAGGTACTTTGAACCTAGAGGTGAATTTTCTGTGCTAGCACACAATCTATTTTTTTCTCCTTAAGAGGCTTAATTGGTTCAAGAAGTAGAAATGACCTTGCCAGAACAATGACTTGTTTTCAGATGTCGTGAGAAGCACACAGAAGATGCTGCTAACTGTTGCACTTTATTGGATAGTGCATCTGGATCTTGAAAGCTCAGAACTCATTGACTGTGAATCTTAGAGGATAGCTCTTCCTGCCTGTACAATACCAGCATGCAGAAATTTTAATCACTATCAGAAAATTAACTTTCTATCAAAAAGCTTTAAATGTTGCTTTGAGATGTATATCAAGAGAAACTGGATATCACATGTCACTGATATCCCTTTACATTGAGTATTTCTGTTCCTCAGAGATGTCACTGCCAAGTGTTCCTGTGCTGAATGAGGAGGACCCCAGTGCTGGCTAGACATCCACTGGCAGGGCATGGAGGGTGACACAGGAAATGTGTATTAGATGAGCTGCTGCCAGGTTATGTGTTTGGCAAAACTGAAAATCTTCTAGGGGCACTTTTAATACTTTTGGGATTAATCTAAACTGATGCACTGCTGGATGGGGCTTAGCAGTGTGGGGACTGTTTTGAGTGACAAAAATGAGGGAGTGACTCACACTCTGAAAACATGATTCACTTATAGAAAAGCTGTGCTTTATCCCCTATTACATGTTCCTGGAGGTGAAAACCAACCCTGCTAAGATGCTGGAGGTGTGTTGTGGCTTGTGAGTCAGCACCTTTGAGGAGTTTGTGGTGGGAGTTGAGACTCTAGTGAAGTGTGATGTACAAGAAAACAGAAGAGCTCCTGATACGTGTCCAGCCTGGTGAGAATTTATAACAAACATCACGTCTCCTACCAGTGGGTTGTGACTCCCTCCTGGTGTGTTGCAGCCTGTCTGTCTTCTGTACTGGGAAGTTCTTGGGATCTGTGATAGCCATAAAAATGAGCAGAGAGAACCTCTGAAATGATAGAATCTATCAAAGCCTTCATCCTACAGAGAGCTGCATTGTCTGTCTGCCCTTGATTTCCTCCTTTGGTCCCTGAGCCAGAATGCACTAACCCCTGTGAATGCTAAAAAGCTAGAAGAGAGCTTCTCACAAGCTTCTCACAGCCTTCCTGTGAAAGCTTTCATTCTCACATGGTCTGGCTGAGAAGACAGTTTGTGAATTTTTAAACTGTTTGCAGTTGCAGGTTGTTGTGAGAACTGTGCATATTGTTTTGGTAAGTGGAAAAATAGTATTTACAGATGGGCATTACACTGCTCCACCTATCACTTTGAGAGGTGGTGGATGAATAGGCCAATCATGTAATTTTTCTTTTGGGAACTATGCTATAAAAGACAGATTTTTCTATTAAATGTGGTCTTAGCTCTTGCTTCAGCCATATCATCTGACCTGATGTATGTGGTTCTTCTCGCTCTTCCTGGGGATAACAGTGACAAGCCCTTGCACAGATTTTTCTATGATGACACAGCTGAAAAATGGACTAGAGCATATGTTTGAAATCCAGATAACAGAAAGGCAGATTGTGCTGGAAGAAAGTCCATTACAATTTAAAGTAAGTCACACTGCTGTAAGGCTCCATCCTTCAAAGTTACATGATACAAAAAAAATAAAGTACAGATGACTTAGTTTTAATTTAATAGAAGTAATTTTGATTTGAGGTAGGCTGCATTCAATCTACTGAAAAAAAATAATTTATAGACATTAAGTGTAAAAAAGAGTGAAGCTTTTTGCTTCAAAGAGCCCATCAGCAAGCTCCCTTTCCTGTTTTATCAGTAAGCGAAGCTGAGAGCAAATAACAGATGGGTATGTCCCTTAGCACCAGCAGTGAATGTTCATGAAATATAGCACAGTCTACCTCCAATGTATGTTTTTAACAGTAGTAGTAGGCATGGGGCAAGATGAATAATTAGCTCAGATCAAAGAGCCCTTCTTTCCTACTGAGAAGATGGCAGCGGCTGGCAGTTGGGAAATGACCATATTATTTTGGTGTGATGGTTGAAGAAGAGACAAACAGCTTCAGCAGACACATAGAATGAATTTTAGGGAGTGATAGGAGCACGAGAAAGATTTTTATGGCTAGATTCAGATCCCTCCAAAAGAACAAAAGTGTCATTGCCTCATCAGGAGGCAAATAAACCTCTTCTAGCCATAGAAAAAACTAAGATTAGATTCTCCAGTGGACTTAGTACTGCAATGCAGGGAGATGATGCAGAGGGAGAGCCAGTTTGCATTGCTTGGATGGTTGGATAGAGCACTGAAGGGAGCATGGCAGTCTCCCTGGGCACATACAGCCCAGCCCAGTTATCAGTGGACTGTGTGCTAACACCCTCAGAGCCCTTCTGATACTTGTGTGGCCTTCAATAGCACCACGTGGATTTGGAAATAACTCTTAAAGGGATAAGACTGGAGCTTATAAAACCCAGTATGTTGAGCAGGAAGCTGTTTAGCCCTCCTAGCAGAAAGCAAGAGAAATGTTTAGATGCCTTACTCAGAAGTGAGAGGGAAAGGTCTCTGTGTGTGTTCGGGGTGCACAGCTGTGAAAGTTAGCCAGCCCCTCCCTGCTCTGAAAAAGCAAATGAGCAGAAAAATCCTATGAATCAAAGAATCACAGAATGGCAGGGACAACTTTCAACAGACTGGGTTGTTCAGAGCTCCATCCAGCCCAGCCTTGAACACTTTCAGGGATGGGGCATCCACAGCTTCTCTGGGCAAACTTCCAGTGTTTAATCATTCTCACAGTAAAGAATTTTTTCCTAATATCTAATCTAAACCTGCCCTCTTGCAGTTTGAAGCTCTTCCCCCTTTTCCTATCACTACCTGCCCTTGTGAAATATCCCTCTCCAAATCTTTTGTAGGTACTGGTACACTTTAGGTACTGGAAGGTTATTTAAGGTCTCCCTGGTGCCTTTTCTTCTCTAGGGAGAGCAACCCCAGCTCTCCCTGCCTTTCTTCACAGAAGTGGTATTCCAGGTCTATGATCACAATCCTGGGCCTCCTCTGGATTCACTGGGAGAGGTCAGTAGTGCCATGTCAAGCTTTCTGAGGGCTTGAGGGGATTTTGGTTTTTACCACTTCTGAGAGAGAGAGGTTCTATCTCCTTGAGCTGGGGTTCCTCACTGATTTAATACTGAATCCATTTTTGCAAGCAGAGGCACTTCAGCAGGAGAAATTCAGCATATCCCTGAGTGATGAGGGAAACACTTCCTGGTGAACACTCCAGGGGATTTGTCATGGCATAAGGGCTGGGGAGGTCTGTGTGTATTCAGCCTGAAAAATTCTGTGTGTCAAGGTAAGTTATAGTCCAGTATTTTCAGCATCTAAATTTCAGATGAATGAAGTTTTGGTGCAAGATAAAAACTAAGTCTCATCTGAAAAATCTATTTCTTACTTTCCCAATTACAAAATGGACAACTGTTTTGCATGTGTTCACTATCTGTTATTTATGCTTACTGTTACTCTAGCTCTATTTGATAGAAAATGCCAGAGGGCTAGATTGTTAAACAGTGTAAATTAACCAAATCCACTGACATCAGCAATTTTCATAAGCAGGAATTTGGGGCCCTTAGAGTTAATGTGTTCATATTCCCACTCCTGGGTGGGTTTAAAAGAAAAGCAGTGATTTGTTTGCAAACAAATAGAAACTGAAGTTAAGCTTCAGCTGTGGTGGTTCAGACTTTCAGCCTGTGAAATGTTCCAGGGCCATGGGACTTATTTTTGCCTGGTATTGAAGTTACCTTAGAGCTTACAGATGTAAGTGAAGTTGTGCTTGTTCCACCATTCTAAGCTTCCCAAATATTTCAGGTGACTGCACTGATGGTGAGTTGAATGTGAGTTGAATTTCACTTGGTTTAAAATTCTGGAAAAATAAAGTAGTTTGGATAGAGGCGATGTGAATTCAGAATAAACTCAAGTTCAGCTAGAGTTTCACTAGGGTCAGATCTTTTGTGTGCTTGTGAACAATAAAATTCCAGGATATCACATTCAGATTAGACTTGGAAGAATGTTTTACATAATCCCCTGAGAAAGCAAACCAAAACTCCATGAAACCAAAAGCACAGGCTTCTAAATTCTCCTGGAATGAAAGGTGAAGAATATTGTATTGAGCTCATGCACCCATATAATTGCAAACAAGATGATGTATTTGTAAAAGTGAGATTCTGGCATGTTTTGAAGTATAATGCTGTAAAGAAGCCATTGAGGAAATAAGAAAATAAAACCCCCAAACCAAAGAAAAATCATTATCAGATGACCTAAATATAAGTTGCATACATTACTCTAGACAGAAAATATGCTCTGGAAAATAAACAGGAGGTGCTTTAGCAGCAATACCCAAATACAGAAACAACAAGAAAATAATAGCTAGAAAAAGAAGACAACAACATAAAAGAGGCAAAAATATTTGGAAGTCTGATAACCAGATATACATAGAGTTTCTTTGGGCTTTATTTCTGCAGTGATTTTTACACTTATATTGTTGAATGGCTGTAAAATTCTGGTACATATGTAGAACTGGGTTCTTTGGAATATTCATCATCCTGTCAGTGGGAAATCCTTCCAAATTTATTTTATTAGCTATTTTGTTTACTTTAAATTTTTTGTTTGTTGAAAGGAATATTAACTTCTCATTCATGTGTGCCAAAGAGTAACAAGGATTAAAAAAACAGTTTCCCTGAGGAAGAAATAAAATCAGACTTTCTTGGTTACTGGTACTATATAACTAAGTATTACAGGAGTAGCTGTGAGAGCTATTTGTATCCATTACATATAAAAATCCAACTGAGGAAAAACTGAAGATAAACCACTATGTCGCCATTATGGAGTTCTGGTAGTAAAAAGAGAAAAACATGAGTAGTTTATGATGTCTTCAGACTCCCAGGACACTTATATACCTGTGTCATGTTTTTCTAGTTTCAACACTTTCATTATCCTATACCACCATGAGGAGCAACATAATTTTCCCGTGTTTATGGCTTGTAGTGGCCAGGTGTACACAAGCTTCTGAGGAAGAAGGTCCCCATCAGTGTAATATTTTGTGTATTTCGTCTATAAAAATGTCTTCTCCTTGTGTACTAAATCCCAGTATTGGGAGGAACCAGGGAGCCTGAAGATATTTCTTCCAGAACAGCAATCCTCCTGAAGTTTAACAGAACTTAAGGAAAAGGAAAAAAGAAATACTGGTCATATTTATTTATATTAAAAAGCCCAATTAGGTTTCACACCAATAAAGTGATTTTATGCTGTTTTCATTTGTAGTTGTAGTGATAATATTTCAGTGGGAGACTCAATAATAAGAAAATACTGAGTTTTGTTTGCAGATATGGAGCTGTTTCTCATAGTCCAGAAACAGTGAATGGATCATCCTTGGCTCCCTGTGGATGACAGACTCCTGACTGCTTTCCAAGAGTCCTGACCTTTTTTTTGTTCAAAGAAACTATTTTCTAGCAAGTCTTTCTGATGAGTTGGGGACCTCCCTGAAAAGCAGCAGGCACTGGTGAGACTGCTAATTTGTAACCCTTTTCAGTGTGATTCCAATCGAATTGCAAGCGGGTTAGAGAGTTGGGAAGATGCTGGACTCGCCTCAGCTGCTTTTTCCTGCCTGGCCGGTTTCATTCTCCCAGACATCCCCACTAGATGGTAGTATCAGCCCAGCTCCGAATTCCAGCTCCTCTGGCCCTCCCCCGGTACGCCTGCAAATTGGCGCTGTGATGGGGTTTTGCCTTTGCTTGGTTTTGTGGAAGGAATCGGTGTTCTTGCTCTTCGGGGTGCTTCATGCTGCTTCTGGGGTGGTTTCTCAGCACGAAAGGTGATACCGGCATTTATTATATGGGGTCAGGGCAACCCCCAGTGTCCATCCAGGCTGGAGGATGAGCAGATGGAGAGCAGCCCTGCAGAGGACTCGGGGTGCTGGTGGAGGAGAGGCTGGACATGTCCTGGCCATGGGCACTCACAGCCCAGAGAGCCAAACATGTTCTGGACTGCATCCAAAGCACCGTGGGCAGCAGGGGAGGGAGGGAGGGGATTCTGCCCCTCTACTCTGCTCTGCTGAGACCACCTACTGCATCCAGCTCTGGGGTCGCAGCACAGGGAGGACATGGACCTGTCAGACTGAGTCCAGAGGAGGCCACAAAGGTGGTTGAAGGGATGGAGCACCTCTCCTGTGAGGAAAGGCTGAAACAGATTTGCTCAGCCCGCAGAAGACTCTTGGGAAACCTTTGCTGCCTTTTGATACCTGAGGGGGCTTATAATAAAGGTGCAGACAGAGTGCTTACCAGAGCCCATTGTGATAGAACAAGGGAAAATGGTTTTAAACTAAAAAAGGTTCAATTTAGATTAGATATATGGAAGAAGTTTTTACTATGAGGGTAGTGAATCACAGGAACAGGTTGCCCAGAGAGGTGGTAGATGTTGCATACCTGGAAATATTCAAGGTCAGGTTTGATACATCAATTAGAACAGCCTGACTTAACTGAAGATGTCCCTGCTTATTGCATGAGGATTGGACTAGGTGACCTTTAAAGGTCAATTCTAACTCAAACTGTTCTATGATTCTCTGCTTAGGGGATGAGATGATGGTCAAGACTAGGGATGCACACATGGCAGCTTCATGCAGATCAGGCTGAAGACTGTTGAGAAAAATAAAGGAAATAAGAATCATATCTCTAACATTTTTTTTTTTTTTACCCTCAGATTTATTACCTTGTATCTTTTGCATACTCTAATTTTTCATTGCAATATTTAACATGGATAAGAGGAGTTAAGAGGAGGGCCATTAATAATGTCTCAGAATGAGCTATATTTTAGCAGTTGTATTTTGTGACATATAGTCCTTACTGGTGTTTAAATTTATCTCTTGTTCAGATGGGTCAGAAATCCTGACCCTTGTTCTCCATGTGTTCTATACTTTTATCACCATAACTATTCAAAATCAGTGTTCTCTCAGAAAGTGTTGTGTTAAAATGGAGCTAGGAGTACAAGCTCCTGCTTTTCTTCTTGGCCTTCAGAGAATATCTAGAACAATGGAAAAATGAACTTCAGTTTCCCAAGCCAAATGTTACCTGTCTTGCTTTAAGACATTTATCTTTAAATCTCCCTTTCCCTTTTCACTGTTCTCCTGACCTTCTTAGTTCATTTGGGGTGGCAGGTATAGCAAAGTATTTTGATGAGGGTTTTGAAGATGTTTGGTAAGTTGAACAGAAACTTTTCAGAGGGGAAGACAGGGATTTTTTTAGTCCGTGAATAAACAAGTAAAGCCAAAAATGTACTGAAGATTAGTGAGGAATAAGGAAGGATTCTTGTGTGTGCAGTCTGTATATTGCAAAGAGCATAGCGAATGAGACAGGGATCAATATGCATTCTTCCAGTCATGTCTTTCTAAAGTGTTTTAAATTATGGGATCTTCTTGTTTTCAGTCATACTTTTTAAAGATAGAAAATGACATAAAGACTAACAGTGACAGTATGTTAAAACCCCAGATATTTTGCTCAGAAGGCAGGTAGTGATTAAATTAAAGCTTTATGTCAGCCATACCAATGAGATGCAATGGCATTGCAGTCTGTAATTACATGATCACTTGGATCAGATACTCAATGGATATAAATGGCTGTAGCTCCATCCGAGTCAATGCCAGTGCACACTAACAGAGAATGTAACTCCTTTTTTTGAACAGTGATTTTCCAGAGAAGATCCTTCATTTACTTGAATTAAAAGAAATTCTATGTGTGTAATACTTTAATCTGGTCTACTTACCCACAAGTGTAGGGGGTTGCACAAGCTTATCAAGGGCAGTACACCAGGAAATGTGTTGTTATTATATTAAAGACTGATCATATACTTAAAACTAGTATCATCACCCATATGGGCAAGGCACAGAGCCCTGGAACCCATTTTTTGGCTGCCAGATGCTTAAATGTGCAGTCCCCATTCCATTAATATGTAATATTGTAGGGCTGCTCTAGAGCTCTCTCCTAGTATTATTGCAGCATTTCTTTCAAATATCTCTCTCATGCCAGGATGCAAATATATTGGTCCTAATGCTTCAACCTATTTTTGTTTTGCATCAGCAGTTAAGGTAAAAAAGCTAAATCTAGTATTTCCATTCCTCCCCCTACAATTTCCTTGATTATAAACACATAATTGTTTTAGATTCCTTGTGCTAAATTGCTGCAGGTTCCCTGTGAGCATTAAAGGTTTCTGTTAAATGCTGACCAGTTTTAAATACCTCAGCAGGCATTCAAAGCCTAATGTGAAGGTAGTGACTTGGCCACATCTCTCGGACAGTGGGGCTGCAGTGCTGGGTTTAAGTAGCTGCCACCACAGAGAGGACCCAGGTATACACCCTGCACTTGCTGCCATATGCAGACTCCTCTTGCCTTGATTTTTCATGAAAACTGTTGTGGTTTTAAACTTCCTGGAGCTTAATTAATAAACATGACAAGGAAGTGAGACTTGGCACAAAGCCCTTTCCCATCTAGCACATGGGCATAGTAGGGTAATTGCAGTTATTTACATTTGGCATCCAGCTGACTGAACTAACAGAACACTATCTTTTTTTTTTCCCTCTTGGAATAGAGAGGCTATTAAATTAAACAGGTTAATGTAGCTGCAGCATTTCATCCCCTGCTATCCCTGCAGCCATATTAAATCTGCCACCCGTTTATTTCCATAAAAATTCAATTACAGTACCACCAGTTTATTCTTCTTATGTGCGTTGTTAACTTCAGGCAGTTTCAGACTCAAAGTGCATGGCTTGTTCCTTTCCAAAGCTGTTTTTCTGATGCTTCTCCTTAGCTGCTAGCTTTTCATTTCGTTAAGTATCCCAGCCCCACACCCCTTGAAAATGAGAGAATAGATTTCTGCTGTAGTGCCTTGCCTTGGTGGTGCAAAAGGCGAAGCAACATGTGCACATACACCCACATACACCCATCTCATCCCACTGTGGGGCACAAGCAGAGAACTGGCTGTAGGCTCCCAGCAGCAGCAGTTAAAAGAGGTTAGCAAAACAGGCTAATGACTTACAGTAAGCCAAATATCTTTTAAAATCGTGTAAGTGTTCCCTCTTCCTTCCTTTTTCCTGACTTTCTCATCTGAGGGATACAAACACATCTATCTGTAGCAAGGAGGTTCTGAATGAAGTGCCCCTTCATATTTCGTATGAAAGTAAACCACAATCTTTAAAAGATCATCTTTGGGACTCTTGTCATTGAATCAGAAGTGGCAAGTGGCCTGGACTGGCTCTGTCTGTGCTGGCTGCAGGCGCTCATTTGGGTGCAATAAGAACTGGAGGTGGGTGTCAGAGTGAGGAGGGAAAGGGAAAGGCATGAAGATAAGACACCTGGCAGACTTTTTAAATCACTTCATCCCCTCAGGATCCCAAAGGGAATGATAGCATTTCTTAATATACAAAGTTTAGAGAGCTTTGACTGAAATATAAGCATTGCTGGTTTTTATTTGTTTTACCACAAATCATACCATTCCTGCAGCTGACTGCTTCAAAAACTATCACAGCCTTTCACTCCCTTATTTCTGATGGAACAAATAAGTTGGAAATGTTATTCTTCCAACAGTCTAATTTCTGGTCAGATGCTTTTCCATTTCATAAGTGTTCCCTCCTCTTCCTCCACTTCCACCTGATTTTGTGGTCAAGGGCTTTTGCTTCTGTCAAAAGCAACAATTTTAATGAGGAGACTGAAGGTCAAAATTCAGAGAAAGAAACAGCATTTGACTCAGAAGCACATGAGCTGTCATCCTTGGTTCTGGTATTGCTGCTAAGCACAGGCATTATGGGAATGAAAGGATCTTTTTCCATGTGCTGTTGCTGGGAGAGCATTTAAGTGATTAAGGAGAATAGGAGCAGGGTGCTCTTACTACAAAGAAGGGAAAACTGCAGGTTTTTTTCCTCAAGGGGTGGGATAGTTTCATTTAAAAATTGCAGCAACTAAAATTGCCTCTTTTAGGACTTATACCGAGATTCAGAGGCTGATTTCCCCCTGCTTCATACCCTGCTGTGCCCTGGGACATTGTAAGTGGCCACCAAGCCTGTGATTTCCCTAGAACATCCCTTGTGGCAGCATTTGACAGAGGCACAGACAAATCTGCACTGAGCAGAATAGTTCACTGGGCTTGTGGAGATCTTGAGAGAGAGTAGATTTATTAACCCTTCTTCTGTGGTGAACACACAGGTGTTTTCCTCAGAAAAATGCCACACTCCCAAAAGAACATTGGCTTATAAAAATATTGACTACTATTTATGCCTGTTGCACTACTGGTTTTGATTTTTACAAATACAGATGTGCTTACTCTGGACACGTTTTGTGACTGGCTTTTTCCTCCTGAAGTCAGTGGAGAGAACATGCTCCAAGGCCACCTTCTCATCCTGCACTGGCTTGAAGGCTGCTGTGGGGGAACCTCTCATTGCACCTCTCTGAAAGGGAAGATGCATTTGCTTCATCCCACTTTCCATGAAAATACTAGTTATAAATCTACTGTGTTGCATTTGTAAGGGAAAACTGGGGCATAAGGAAATCCTGCTAATACTGAATTATATGGGTTTTATCTCATGTGTTCAACAGCCTTTGACACGAATACTGTGCATACTTTCATGTACTTTTTCTGAGTTTTGTACAATTATTTATTAGGTATACGTTGCTGAGGTTGGATTACACTAGCAGTTTTTGGAAATGTCCCTCACTTTTTATTTGACTGTTTTCCCCTCCAGAGTTATATCCTTAGGAGAAGAATGGCTACAGAATTCTGTAAAATTATTTAAATTTGGAATGACAGTATTTGCAAAGGACAACTAAGAGAGGGTAAATGGGGTTTATATTTATGTTATGGTATTTTGTCAGAACCAGACAGGCTAATTTTCTTTGGGTAACAATTTACTCATCTTTAACACAGTTAAACAGTGGTATTTTTTTTTTCTTCTGGATGATTAGAGTCTTTTAAGTAAAAATTATAATTAATTTTTTTTTCAGTCTTGACTTTCATCTTAAGCAAAATTCAACAAGGAATTAATGCCTCTGCTTACATTTAAGAATGCAATTGACTTGGGGTTTCTTTACATGCCAGAGTTCAAGTTTGCCTACTGGTTCAAGGATTTGCATAATCATGTTGAAGTCACAGTAAATGTTTGGGCAGGAAGGAGTTCTTGGCAGGAGCCAGAGCATCAGAATCTAGTCTTTCTGCAAAATACAAGATAGCAAAATGTTGCTGTTTTTGTTGTTGAGTAGTAAGGGCTTATTTAAAAAAAAATGAAACTGTGGTGATGTGTTTGTTTTTGCTGCAGATGATCTCATGTGGTTGTTACAAAACTCCTGGAGTCATAAGGCTGTGTTATTTGTATTAATTGACCACAGGCTGTAATTGAAAGATTGTTGAGGAAATGATTAAATAAACCCAAAGAACACTGGACAGTTTCCAAATCGTTCTCATTTGGGGGTTTTGGGGTTTAACTGGCAGTTTTAACAGCACCCCTTCATAAGAATGAGTAATAAATTATTTTATCATTGTAGAGAAATTGTCGTCATGGTGGAGAACTTTTCCACATGACCCCTGAGAAAAGAAAAAAAAAAAAAGGTATATCTTTATATTTGTGCCTTGTATCTTTTATAAGGAACAGTAGACCAAGTACCCTTGAAGCTTTAAAAGCTTGAGACCCTTTGCAAGCAATACACAAGTGCTGTTCATCCCTATTGAAATGTGGCCTTTTGCAGGGTAAAACGTGACAACTCTTTGGTACATAAGTAAATGACCATGTAATGAAGCTAGATTCTGTGGGCTGTAGTAAGGCAGTATGTAATTACCCCAAATAATAAGGGGTCAAAGAAGCCAGAGTCTCATTTTATTCTAGAGATACTCTTTTTCATTATGAAGAATGATATAATTTTGGTTCTATTTTTTTCTTTTTTGTTTGGTTGATTTTTATTTTTTGTTTTGTTTATTATATTGCAAATATTCAGTTTTGGGTTGGTTGAGTCCTTTTTATTATAGAACACCATAATTTTAGACTCTTTTCATGTCCCTTTATATAGGTTAAATTTCTCAGCCATTGTCCTTTATGCAACATAATCCCCTAAAGAAAGTTTTAATGCATTTAATAAAAATCTTAGGCATGGTTTTTATCTTAATTCAAACAGGTACTCCGCCCTGAATCCAGGACACTGGATTCAGGTGACCTGATTTTACCAATTCCTTTCAGAATTTTCTAGAAAGGAGGAATGTTAATTTATTGTGCTGAACTTCCTGGAGGAGTATTAATAAATATTACAGAATGGAAATGTGTTACTATTTATTGACACTATCATTCCTCAAGTTGCACAGGAAGGAAACCTTCCTTCCTGTTATCTTCCAAGTTTATTTATTTTGGCCTAGCAGATGCATTTCTTATTTGCTGTCTGCATCTTCTTCGTAAGAAAAAGATCATTTTATCAGGACATACTTGATATTAACTAAGGCATACTGAGTGCTCTTTGTCACCATACAATTTGGATTTATTTGTTTGTAATTTATTCTCCTACTTTTGTGGATGGATAAAGTTCAGTGCCAGATGGACATCAAGTGCTATTCTGATGAATAGGTGGATTCCATCCAGAATGGAACAAATAGGGCATTTAGAAGAAATAACATTGTAACATCCTCAGCAGATTTTACATGGGAAAAAAATACTTGGAGACTGCCTCTTATTGTTACACAAATTATTTGGAAAAGGGAAAGGTCTTCTTTCTCTTTACCATACCTGCAAAATGAAGATGGATTTTCCCAGGTTATGTAAAGAGAATGCAATCAATGGTTTATCAGTACTCCAAAAATAAAAGAAGTCTTGAAATTGCTGCGTTTACCATTCAAGAGGAAGCCAAGAGTTCACTGATGATATATAGCTATCCTTATTTATGTAACCTGAAAAATAACTATATAAGAAATCTACATTAGTGGAAAAATTGTATTTTGAAGAACATCGTACAAATATTTAAAACCCGATAAGTATATACATGAGGAGGGAGGGAACTATACTTTTTCCCCTTTTCTTATCCTTTCTTTCTCAATTTTATATACTTTTGGTGACACAGTTTACCAGAACTAGTAGAATACATTGGGAACATGGGAATAGAACACTGGGAATGTTTCCTAATTTGACTCCCTATATAATTGTGAAATCAATGAAAGCTAAAGTTGTGTAAGAAAGAATATGGAAAAGGCAAAATTTCCAAACTGTTGCTGTGCCCACAATTTTAAGAATTATTCTTGTTCCTATTAGTGTTAAATTTTCATATAAAACTTTGTTTTAGCAATTGGCCAAGAAAAAATTGCTGAGAGTTGACAGCATTGCTCAGTCTACCCTTTCTTTCTGTGATGAACAGATGTCACTATTCTTCTTAAGGCGTAATTGTGAATATACCAGTGAAAAATTACTTGGAAAAGCATCCAAATTGAGTATCCCATTCAAAAAACTGCAGGATGACTGCCAGCTTTAAAAAGTAATCACTGACAGCCAGAACCTGGGGTGTTTGTGGGCATCATCAAGGTGTCAACAGCCTAACACAGCTTGTCTGTCATTCTAAATGGAGATAACACATTTGGAAACTTGTGAGCTTTAAGGGGTAATGACTATAAAGACTGTCTTGGATATCATTTGCTCTTTGTGTCTCTTCCAAGGATAAGCTGAAGGTTAAACACTGGTCTCCCGTAATTTCTTGACCAGAATTTGGAGGTGTGCAAATGAAGAACAGTGTAGTGATTTTGTTTTAACCCTCTGGTTGAATTTTACTATTTGGAAAACAGGAACACGGCTCACTTCAGAAGTTCAGATATCATATGAAATTCTCTCTTTTCTTCCCTCTCCCCCTTAAGTTTCATTAAAGCTTTTCTACCAGTGGTAAGATTCATAGTGCAATTAAACTGAGTGATTCCTGTGTGCTCTCTAGAAGCAGTGATTTCAGGACTCTTAGGTTATATTTCATGTGAAAAATCAACGGAAACAACCCCCCTAGTATTTAATTTTTCCTTCTATTAGCACTATTAGATTTGCTGTTGGCAGAAGTATCCCTTTAAGCTCATTGGAATACAGTGGCTTTTTCCTCTTAATATTTCAGTAGGATAGCCAGGTGGCTATATAATAATTTACTGTTAATTTCAGGGGTCTTTTTAGCAATCATCAAATAAAGAGCATAGAATATATTTATAAAAGTGGGTTTTGATCAGAAGTTTTCGTTTCATGTCTTGGATGTGATTGGCCACAATGGGGCACGGAATATAAGTGCATAGTTCCATAACAGTGGGTTTAAATAAATCGAGTTAGGTTAGTCTAGAGAAACTTGTATTAGTTCATCTCACTGAGATTTATATATTTGTGTCTTCTCATTAGATGTTTGTGTGAAAATTACTTGGTGTTTGCTAACGGAAGATTGTTTTGTAGGTATGTAGAACTTTTTATTTTTAAGGATGTGAGCTGCAGGGAAACCTTGAAAGGTCCTATTAGTTGTGTTTGAAGACAGCAATTTCACATGAGCTGCGCCTTGTACTTGAAGGACAGTGGGACAAGTTGAAGTCTATCTTTAATTGATAAAATCAGATAAGCTGTGTTTTCAGTGTTCTTAACCTTCACTGATACTCTGAGAATATCAGTCACAGTTTACCAGTTGAAGTCTTGATCTTGAGCATCACATAAGGTCCCTGATTTTTTGCATGAATTAGTTTTACTGTTTATTATTGCTTTTAATAAAAAAATATCTAAAGAGAATGCTGTACACTGTATTACCAGAGTTAGTTACCCTCTGTAAAGTAGAATAATCAGTTCTTATCATCTATCTCCTGCAACATTTTATGGACTACGTAAGAGAAGAAGCAGCAGTAGTGTGTGAGTGTGAGAGCTCATTACTTTTAAAGGTGGTTTGCAATTCTTTTATTGATGTAATTAAGTCAAGAGAAGAAGTTGTGGAAAAGCTATTCTAGATAAGGGCTGCAAATAAAATACAGATGTTCAGTGACAGGTAGGAGTGAGTAGACAAGGGATCAAGTACAAAAGCGGATATCCTTGCAAACAAATGTATTGAGGTTTTACAACCTGCTAGCAAACTAATCTTGACAAATGAGGGGGCAGTGGAGCTGTATGAGAGAGATGTGCTCTTCAAGTCCATGTGTTTCTGAGGTGTGAGCAGCTCCCTGGAACAGGGAAAACCATAGAGGAGGGTATATCACCACTCTGGAAAGAAGAAATTAAAACACCATGTGAATTTTTCTGCAGAAATGAAGTAATTGCAGAGGTTTGTGCAGGTAATGCAATGACAGGGAATACATAAAGTCTCTAAATGAAAAATGAGTCCTTTCATTTTAGGCAGAGCAGATCTTTTACTGCTTTTCTTAAGGTGAGAATAAAGTCCAGCATTGTGTATTGACATCTGCTGTTCTGTAAGCTGCAGGAATAAGATGCCAATAAGCAACTTTTTTCCTGATTTGGGCATTGGAAATTTTGGATACAAAATATTTACTTTCTAGCTGATGATAGATGTTTATTACTCTCAGTAAGATTTTGAGGGTAATGTTACTGATATCATCCTTATTCAATTACAAACTATATATAAAAAGAAACTTTAATATTCCAAAATATCTTCTGGTTTTGAAGTCTGAATAACTTTCTAAATTTCAAAAAGGTTGTGATACTTTTACAAAGAACAAAAAGCATTAGAAACATATTTTTGATCAAAATTATCATTTTTACTTGCTCTAATTTATCCCAATATATTTTTGGTAATCAAAATGTGTACAATCAATCTCTATGTGTACATTGTCCTATCATCCATTCATTCTTTCAATTTTTTTGGGCAGGATCAAGGAAGAAATGTGAGGGTACCAGGAAGAGACACAATTACAACAGAAAGAAATGGGCTTGTTACAAGCCTACAGGCAGTTAAAATGTTAGTTGTTCTGCTGTTAAGCAATTAACAGCTAAGACTGTAGGAAATTTTTAATTGAGTATTGATTTGAAACAAAAGCAGTGCTCACTTAAGTAGCTGTGATATGTTGAATTGCTCTCATCTTGGCTTAATATAGGCTTTCAGACAACTGTGTTAATAAATCTGTAGATGACATTTACCTTTTTCAAAACCTTTTGGAGAATCATGATAGGGATCTTTTGGGCAATTAAAAATGGCAGTGTTTGGAAGATGCTACTATAAGGTTATAGGTGACAGCTATGAGAATTCTGTTCAATTATATAACAACATTGAAGTTTCACCTTCAAAGAACAAAACTGGCATCTGTATTACCTCCAGCTTCAGTTGAAGGCCCTTTGTAGTGTTTAAATTTTAAATGGTATGTGAGGATGTTCTTGAATGTGTACTCAGGAAAAGGGAACCTGAAATAGGAGTCCTAATGGAGATGTTTAGTTGGAAAAGTTTCCCATGTCTTAGAGAAGGATGTCTGTTTGTGACTGGGGGGACTTTCATTCCCTTCATTCCCTTCTTAGCCACAAAAGCTAGTTTTCTGACAACCTTTTTTTTTTTTTTTTTTTTTTTTTTTTCCTCCAGGGACAGAAGCAGCAGGTTCTTTTTCTGCACCCATTGGGGTTTTTTTTGTGTGTGTGTTGTATTTGTCTCCTTTAGTTTTACATGGTTTCTTGTCAAATAATTCTCTTTGCACACCCTTATCTAGTACAGTTTAATTTCTACTTTCGCCTAAGAAAGCAAATACCTAGTTTTAGTCATAAACCTTAAAATATTGATAACAAACACTAATTGTTGTTGATTATAGTATGCACATGAATCTGAAGTAAAATGTCTTTGGAAAAATATTGCCTGGTGGCATTTATAAATGTCAAAGAGATTGATTCTCTCTGTCTCTCTTCTCAACATCCATATAGATTTTAACAAACTCCCTGTATCTTTCCTTTTGCTTCTATTTCTCTGCATTTCATCCTCATTGATAATAGTGTCAGTACAGATGAAAATGTAAACTATGCTCCTATGGAGCTCTTTCCAAATAGCTTCCTACACAATAGGCTGACCCAGAAGACATTTCCTATCCTAAACTACAGACAATTAGATTAGCAATTTTATTACTAAAAAGTGTATGAATTGCAATCTTATGTTACTGCCTACTTAGAAATTAACTTTCTGTGTGCACGACTGGTTGCTACTCTAAACCAAATTTCTCATGATATTTAATGACATTTACTATGGTTACCACTTGATAGATACCACTCAAGCAGAGTGGCCCAAAATTATGCAGAAATATCTGAATTTATATTTCAGCCTCTTCCCTGAACAATTTTAAAAAAAGGAGTCTGGGGAAATTTGACCCATGTGAGTTTCTGTAATGAGCTGTCACAGGACTGAGGGTGGAACAGTGAAATTCTGGTGCTCAGACCTCTGCTGTAACCATTTAAATTTTTCTTGTTAACAGCAGGCTGAATAATACACTGACTCCTCCTGTTACTTATAATTCAACAGACACTGCAGTAGGATGACTGTTGCTAATTATGATGAATTAATGTTAGGCTAGTTTTATCTAAACTGGCAAGTCAAAAGATTAAGAAAAAGCATAAGCTATCTTTCAGACAGACAGAGGAAAAACCATTTAGCAAAAGTAAAAATCCCAGACTTTTTCTCATATTCCATTTAATTTCTCAAGTACATTTATTAAGTTCTTTTGCCTCCAACATCTCCAGAAAAGCACGTTTGACCTGACTGAATTCACTAAAAAAGCTGAATATACGTTTCTGTCTCTGAGAGCTGGATATATTCCTGCCTGAAGCACCTGTCAGGCTTGTCATGCCTAAATGGAGGGAGACTGAATAATGACTTAATTTCCTGAAGAGCATTAATACAATTATTTTGTGATTCTGAATATTTTGTAATTCCCTTAGCTTTATTCATACACAGCTTCAGAGTAGAAAGGCCTTTTTTTCCTATAAAGTATGTCTGAAATTTAATGGAAAAGGACTAATGTTCATTCTTACTAATGCATTTTCATAATACTTGGAGCCTTTTGATTTTAGGTGCCCACTCTGTTTCTATTACAAAAGCAAGAAACTCAGCATAAATTATACCTGTTCAGGAAGGCAGTACCTGTGCTTCTGACCATGCATCCAAGTGTTCTTCAGCCTAACTTTTGAAAACAACTGTACTGTCACATACTGAGTGATGAGGAATGACAAAGGCATTATAGGAAAGCATGTCTCATGTCTTCATGTCATCTGGGACCATCTTGCAAGTTAATGTGGGAGCACATAAGAACAGTGGCCTGATACTTTAGAAATCACAATTCATAATTTATAATGGAAAATACATGAATGACAACAAGCCCTGATAATCCAAATATCACTTTTCTTTTAATAGTCTGATATGATAGTCTGGTGAAAGGTCTGTTAAATGGGTAAGAAAGTGGTTGGACTCTGGTAACAGTCACATCCAGAGTGTTGTGGTTTAGAGTCCCAGTGGACACTGATAACAAGTGATGTCCCTTGAGTCTGTATTGGGCCAGTGTATTTAATATCTTCATTAATGACATAGGCAGAGGGATCAAGTGCACCCTCAGCACACTTAAAGATGACACCAAGCTGAGCGATGCAGTTGTCACACCTGAATGATTGGATGCCATCCAGAGGGGCCACAACCTCAGGAAGTGGGCCCATGGGAATCTTATGAGGTTTAACAAGACCAAGTGCAAGATGCTGCCCCTGGGCCAGGGCAAACCCCAGTGTCAATCCAGGCTGGAGGATGAACAGATGGGGAGCAGCCCTGCCCAGAAGGACTTAGGGGTGCTGGTGGAGGAGAGGCTGGACATGACCCAGCCATGGGCACTCAGCCCAGAAAGCCAAACATGTCCTGGACTGCATCCAAAGCACCGTGGGCAGCAGGGGAGGGAGGGAGGGGATTCTGCCCCTCTGCTCCTCTCTGGTGAGACCCCACCTGCAGAGCTGCATCCAACTCTGGGGTCCCAGCACAGGAAGGACATGGACCTGTTGGAGTGAGTCCAGAGGCAAGATACCAAGGTGACTGGAGGGAAGGAGCACCTCTCCTCCGAGGAAAGGCTGAGTGAATTGGGTTTGTTCAGACTGGAAAAGAGAAGGCTTCAGGGTGGCCTAATTTTGGCCTTTCAGTACCTGAAGGGAGACTACAAGAAAGATGGAGAGGGACTTTTTATAGAGACATGTAGTGACAGCACAAGGGGGAATGTCTGCAAACTAAAAAGTAGGTTTGGATTAAATATTAACAACATATTCTTCAATGTGAGGGTGGTGAGGCACTGGCACAGGTTGCTCAGAGAAGCTGTGGATGTACCATCCCTGGGAGAGTTCAAGGCCAGGATGGATGGAGCTCTAAGCAAGCTAATGTAGTGAAAAATGCTGTCCACAGCAGGGGGTTGGAACCAGATGATCTTTAAGGTCCATTCTATGATCTATTTCATGGTTTTTCTCCAACCATCCATGTGACATGTGACAAATACACATCTTCAGAAAGGCTGAAAAGATTTTTGATTGATTATTTATGAGACAAAAATAGTCTCTACACTGCTACCAGTGGTCCTTTATGGAAGAAAAAACCAGCAATGTTCAGTGTTAGTATCTGAGCACAAAGTGATATAAATGGGCACCTCAGTGCTGCCCATGGGGAAATGAAAGTCCCAGGCACAGATTGCCTTGGTGTTGTATGCATTGGCAAGGGATTTACTGTAAGAATTATTGATTGTGGCAAGTCTTGGGGTCTTTTCCCTCTGGATAGGTAGATTCCGCTTTAAAAGAGAATGAAGTACTTTAAGCAAAGTTTTAATCTGAAGGCAGAAATGTCACAAGGACATTCGAAAATCCATTTTTAGTGCACAGGACAATGAAATGATCATGAACAAAACTCTTTCTTCTCTCCATGCCAATTTTCTACCATTGGATGTATTGGACTTCTAAATAATTTTATATAGTATACATATAAGGTATATTTGCTCAAGTGTTCATGAAGGGAAGCTACTTATATATATGCACTAATTGTATTGTAATGCATCTCACATGTAATAAAAAATATGCAATTCATGCTTTCTTGATTCCAAAGTAGTTGTACTATAACCTTATAGGTGCAATTTGGCTGGAAAGGAGTTGTAGCTGAAATGTTAAATGCCTTTAAAAAACATTACTTATTTCTTAACAAGCTACTTTGTGTGAAATTTCTCTAATTTGCTGAGAAAGAAGTATAAATTGGAGTTTGTGTTTGTCTAAATAATTTCATGGAGTTGTGAGGAAACATTACATCTTTGTCTTTACCTGATGTTTAGGTTCTTTGGCTGGCATGTGAGCACAGCTAATTTTTACTACAAAGCATGCAAGTGGAACTGGATTTGCTTGTGAGGTATGGGGTGGTTCTTTTGTGATCAGATTTGTATTTTCCATTAGACCTACCCAAATGTCAGAAGATACAGAGCCATGTCCCTCATGTGGGTTCTCTTTGTCTTTTCAGGATTTCTTGGGAACGCCAGAACTGTCCTTTAATGCCCTCTGTTTTTCATGTCAGGAAAATCTGCAGCCTTCCTTCCCACCTTGTTCTGTGCTCTGACAGATTTCACAAGCTGCTGTAATCATGGATTTCCCAGGTCTGCGCCTTGGTAGGAGACTTCATGCTCACGGTAGGGGATGGCAGAACAAATGTTGCTGGTGGTTTGGAAGTCCTGATTCACAATCCTCAACAAGTCTCCAGCCCTAGGGAACTTTTTTTGTTTTTTTTCTCTGGGGGATATGCTATTTTAGTCAAAAGAAAGATGTTATTTGTTGAAGACATTAATGACCATCTTCAGCT
This sequence comes from Lanius collurio, assembly GCA_020086605.1. Taxonomy (NCBI): domain Eukaryota; kingdom Metazoa; phylum Chordata; class Aves; order Passeriformes; family Laniidae; genus Lanius; species Lanius collurio. Next base: position 948,158 of record JACBWW010000038.1, on the reverse strand, counting down.
TTAGGGGATTATATAGCTTTAGGCACTGAAGATTGGGCTGCTTATATTTGGTGAAAGATAGTCTACAACCAAATTTCTCCTCTTGATTTTGTATTGCTGTGGTGGGAAAAAACTAACTATGTAATAAAGAAACATATGCAAAGTAGCTTTCCAAGTACTTTGGGATAGCAGACTCTATTGGAAGTGCAGTATTTCAGAATTTTAGTGTAATTTTCCCCCTGCTGCTACAGGAAGCAAAATAGATTAAGCTAATTCCTTCAGTCTTGTGAAGTTTTCAAATTTACTTTGTTGTGTAGTTTAGGCATTTTGCAATTACTACCTTTTTGGGGGGGTAGAAGTCTTAAAGTTATGAACATAGCTGAAAATTCACTCTGACTTCTGATTGGTCCAGTTCACCAAAACTGGATCCCGCCTCACAGATTTTTCATTAGGATGTATATGTTAGATACCCTTGTGTTGTACAACCCTTCACTTACAGCAGCTGACTGAGCTGATTGTGGCAGCTCTAAGGTTTACATGATATCCCACTCCTGATAAACTCTTAAGTCTGCATTTCATTTTGGTCAAATTGAGTGAAATAAAAATGAAAATGAAAAATCAGAGTGACTTGGTAAAAAGGATGGACATCCATCCCCAAGTTACTGAGGAGTGTCAGAATTTAGGTTATGAACTATCATTATTACACACCCTTTCCAGTTTTTCATTCTTTTAGATGTTCTGTGGCATGCCTTGTTGTCTTGTGTCAACATCACTTTCTGTCATTTTGGGGAGTAGTCAGGTGGAACCAACAATTACACTGAAAGCTGTCCTAAGATTAAAAACATGGGTAGTCTCCTGCATTTGGTGATGTTAGTGAATGCAAAGGTGCTGTTACTTTTCTCCTGCTTATCTTCTCTTTTCAAATAATCGTTGCTCTGAAAATTTAGATGAAGTTATTTTTTATAATAAAAGAACTACCATAATGTGGGAAATAGTCTTAATGGAGTTTTCTCACATCATTCTAACAAGATAATGCACACCATTTGACATTTCAGAAAAATTTCACAGTATAATTCCACATTGTCATATATGAAATATGAAGGTTGGTCTTCACGTATCAAGTGTTTTTAAGTGTTTTAATTAATCCCCAGTTAATTACCCCGGTTAATAAAGTTTTGTACCCTTTTTAATGACTCATCAGCCCAGATACTGACCATCCAGCTAATTCCCAAGTCCTTATTAAAAGGTTAAGCAGTTCCCAGATCAAAAATCCTTTCCTAATAAAGTTTCCAAGTTGTCACTTCCCAGTTAGAACATAAGTAGGGTTCTGTAAGTTCCATAGCAAGTTTCATATTTTTACACAATTGTTAACTGTTCAAAGAATGTTTAAATGGTCGTTTTGTAGTTTTCCAAGTATGTTTTATGCCTTTACAAATGATTTTAACATCCAACCCAACTTTAGAAGGGATCCAGGAACCCAGGTTCGTGACTGCCACAGACTATTTTTAGCTCCCGGCCAGTACCCTGCAGCTTGGCTCCATGGCAACCTGAATTTCAATGAGGGGACTTTCTCGCCTTTGGAAACAAGTAACATCACCCTCTGGACAACAGTGAGCCATTGGTGGACTGATATTATCTCACTGCTATACCCCACCTATGACCTTGAACCATGTGGGCAGGCTGTGGGAAGAATGGGGTGGAGCTCAGACATTATAGAAGTGGATGCACAGACCCAGGAGTGGCGCTTCGCTGGAGTAGCCAGTGGAAACTTGTGTTGAGAGCATGCCAACTTCTTTTGAAGGTCTGTTAATTCTATTGGCTCTTGGGCTAGCCAGTGTTGAGTCACCTCAACACTGTAAAGGTGTTCTTGCCCTGGTGGTTCAGAGCATGGAAAAGGGCCACAAGATCATCAAATCACTGCGTTCCTGGGGCCTTTAGACTGAGCCATTGGATCCCAATTTTAATTTTTAACTATTTCTGTTATTTTTCCTGTTTTTAATACTTTTTTTTTATTTTGAGAAAACGAGTTATTTTTTCTGACACACACGAAATTGTTACAATGCAGGTGACAAACACTTAAACATTTATACTATTTCTCTGCTCTAATCTCCAACACACAAGAAGGAAAAGAAATTTTGTTGAATAGTGTTCTATAGTGCTCAGAACTACATTATCCATCTGGTGTCTGTATGTTCATGTCACACTGTCTTCTCATAGCTAATAATTTTACTATGCTATGGAACACATTTATTTCAATGACAGGATGGTTTTGGTATGAGATTTTAACTTGTTGGGGTTTAACACTGGCTAAAAGTACCGGGCACCCATAAGAACCATAACAAAGAGTTCATGAGTTGAGATAAGGATTAAGGGAAAAAAACATTTTGAGGCAAAACAGGTTCAAAACTTATACAGTATAAAGAAAATTTATTATTAACAGAATTAAAAGCAAAAAGGGTAATGAGAACTAAAATAATCCTTTAGAACACTTGTTTTTTTCCCAGCCCCTCACTCTTTCCCACTGACTGCGCAAGGAGACAAAACACAGGATTTTGGTCAGTCTTTCAAATCCAAAGAATCTTTCTTCAGCATGCTTAGGGAAAGGCATTTCCTCCTTCCGCTGTGCTGTGGGGTCCTTCCCAGAGGAGACAATTCTCTGCAAATTGTCTAGTGTGGTCATAATTTTCACGAATTTTACTTGCTGTAACATAACTCCCCCTCACAAACCTCCCAAAACTGCCTAGCTTGGGTCATTAGTTCATGGGGAATCGTTTTTAAGGATAAGCTGCTCTAGTTTGGAAGCAAGGGCTCTTTATCTCTGGAAACAAGAGTCTTCTCTCACTGTTTCCCACTAGATAACATCTTTGTAGTATCCACTCTCTCCAGCATGAGCACCTTCTCCTCACGGGCTGTGAGGGGATCTCTGCATCCCCCCATGCACTTCATGGATTGTAGGGAAACAATTTGTTGTATTATAGTCCTCACCACAGTTTGCAGAGATATCTCGACTCCAACCCTTGGGGCACCTCCTCTCTCTCCTTTTTCTGACTTCGGTGCCACCATGTTGGTTCTCCTCACGTGTCCTCACTTCAGCGAGTGTCTCTGTGCTGGACATAGTAGAAGCTTTGAGTGGTTTCATGTTTCAGAAGCTGCACCTGTGACTTCCTCTGCCCACTAAAAAAACTAGACTGTTTTAAACTAACGTATAACCATAACCAGATGATATCATAAGCTTAGGCATACAGTGATAAATTTACCCGTTTTAAGTGTTTCCTTAGGTCTTGTGATAACTTGGATGAATAAAGCAATCACCGAATCTTCATATTTGTGCTTTTTTTCTTTTTAGTAGAATATATGCTATAATTCAGAGATAATTTCAAGAAAAGAAGTACATGCACTAGGTATGCACACTGGCATATTTTGGGGAAAAAACTAGTTCCAGAGTAGTCCTCAGTCTTATCTTAATATGCTTCACTAGAACAATAGATCCTTGTAGTTCACAGATGAAAAGAGAAATGTTTCAAAAGAGTTTTCCAATATGTATGAATCACAACCAGAATATTGGTAGTTTGATGTTATACTTTTAAGAACCACATAAATGGTTTTTATTAGGCTGCAATGTAGACTGATCTATGATTTTAGACAAACCATGAGGGTTAAGGTGTGGCTTCACTGGTTCATAATCTGTGCCATATTTGCATCACCTAAACATAAAATCTTCAAGGTGGTTTGCATTTAATTCTGGAGTGTCTGGGGTTTGCTTTGTGAACACAGTAAAACCTTTTGGGTATAATCCAAGGAAGTGGTGGGTGGGCTCTGTGCAAAGGCTGTCTTCATTTGGGATAGGGGGCTTGAGATTGGAGGCTTTTGGGTTACTTTATTTAATGGTCTTGTTCTGCAGCCTGAGGCCAGGATGCTTAGCAGGGGGAGAGAGTTATGTTCCTTGCTTTCCTTCTGTAAGCGTTTTGCTTGTTTGATTTGAAAACAGTAGACTTCATGTCCAGTGAATGGAAAAGGAGTTGGGAATGAGTTCAAGTGCATTTTGTTATATTATAAAGGAGAAAGCACAACTGTAGGAGCAAGTGGAGATAGATCCTGAGAATGGATGTGAGAAACCTGCAACATGCCTGTGGTCTCCCCTGTTGAGGAATTGCACACACTTATCAGCTAGTCTTCTCTGCATGTGCTGGAGCTTCTTTTATCAGAATTGACTCTTCCATTTTCTTTTTGTAAGGCTTTGGCATAATGGACTATGATTTAAGTTTTTTTTTTTTTTTTTTTTTTTTGTGTGTGTGCTTTGCAATATCTGGAAGCAAGGTTATACATAGCCAGCCTAGTCATTGCCTCCTTTTTACTGAGATTGGTATGAGGATATATACACGCTTCAGTTTCTCCAGAAAGAAATTCAGTTCAGTTCCATAGATGTTACTGGGGTCAAATCACGCATAAATTCCTCTGCTTTCCAAATAGCCCTGAGGAATTCCATTGTGTATGTAAAACTCATCAACAAAGGTTTAAAGTCTGTACCAAACCAAAAGTGTAAATGTCACTTAAACAGCAAGTTTACAAAAATCACAGGGATGTTAAATCCAGGAATAAGTGTCCACTTTCCCAGAAGCTTTTATTATCATGACTTTGGGTCCTGAGCATTGGGCAAACAGGCCTGTGGACTGTATGGCAGGATTGTAAGCTACCACTTGAAACTGTGCTATAGTATTTGCTGAAAAAATTACATCTTCCCTCAATGTAACTTCTCTGAGTGTCCCTTCTCTTCCATTGCAGAGGTTCCTTTAGCTCTGAGAGCTTGGTGACATTTTGGGAAAGTTTGCAATATTTCTTGCTTTACTTGCTGTCTTGAGCAAGGGCCGGTTAAAGCCTCTTCTCCAATTCAAATTCTCAAAATAATTAAGTGACCAAATACAAGGGAGAGAAACTGTGTTAGGTGCTTATGTGGATACTAAGAAGCTAAGGCAGAGAAATTCTCCAGCTTTTCTGCCCATTCTGTGAGAGCCTTGCTTTCACATGCAGACTAGATGAAAGAAGTGAAAGATGGTTTTGTAAACTAATTCTCTATCTCTGCGTCTGCAGTTTGTTTTCCAGTCTTGTGGTGGAAAAATATTTTGAATGGGTGTTGTAGCATTCAGCCAATCATTCTAAGAGGTGACTCGTCAAAGGACCAATGATCTCCTGCCACACTTTTGGACCAAAGTATATAAACCGCTCTGTAAGCTAATAGATGAAGCTATTCTTCCCTGTACTTATGGCGTGGTTTTTGTTGTCCCTGGAGACAACAGTGACATCTGGCGGCCAGCTACATGTACTACAACCGCAACTGAACTCAGAAGGCGTGTGCACTCTGCCGCCCCCGCCCGGAGCTGCAGAGATGGAACCCGGAACTGAAAGGATGGTACCTAAATTCTCAAATGTAAATAAGGTACTTTCTGCCTTCAGATCTGTGATAATCCTCGCAGGGCGTTTCTGACATGTCTGAGGATGCTCTGTGTGAATTGCTGAATTGGGTGGTTGACCATAACGTTGCTGCAGACCCTGACAAAGCATTTAGCGTGGACACTTGGAGAAAGTTAGGGGATGAATTCATGAGATCGTATTTGGGGATACAAGCATGGTGGAGATGCTTCATACATGGGGTTCCATCTATGCTATCATGCAAAATTGGACAGACGGAGGAAAAGCACAAGAATTGCCTGGTTCTGTGGGCTCTAAGGGGATGGCGGGCAGGTCTTACCCCTCCCTGCGGGAATATGTCTCCTCGAGACGTGTCCCTTGACAACGGAAGAGACGGACCATTTTCCATCCTTTGCTCCAGGAGCTCTTCCTCCCTCCTCCGTGCCACAGCTGCCTGCCCAGCCATCTGCCCTTCCCACAGCTCCACGACCAGCCTGACACCACCCGCCACTCCATGGGCGGCTCCTGCACCATTAGCTCTGCAGCAGGGTTCGGTGCTGCTGCCTGAGGTTACGCAACCGGCCGCACTGACACCACAAGCCACCCCCATACCATTTGCCCCACAACTGGGTGCGATGCCGCTGCCGGCTGCGTCGCCACTACAGGGACTGCCCGTGCTGCTCCCGGGCACAGGCATGCTGCCCCGGTCTCCTGCAGGCCCGTATGTAGTATCTTTCTGTCCCACACCAATTACTGTAGCATTTGGCTATCATATGCATGTCCCAACAGCCAAGGACCTTTTAGCGCAGGCACAGAAGCAGCTGCAGTCCCCAGTACCTGATTCTCTGGCGGAACAGATTCTGGCGGTTGTGATTCTTGCCGTCCCTGGAAACAACAGCAACATCCTTACCTATACTTGGCAGACTGTTGTGGGTGTTGAGTCCACCACAGGAGTGACCACAGAGGAGCCACAGAGCCCCAAAACTGTAAGTCCGCTGGTGGGGAGGCTCAGAGGTCTTAGACCACCCCCCTTTACACCTTTTAAGTTAGTTCTAGATAGTTCTTCTTTCCTTGATATCCCACTGGCTCCCAGTTCCCTTGTTCCACCCCTCACCTTCCGCAGTAGTCACTGTCCTGTCACCCCACAGCCTCTCAACACCCTGGCCCCCAGATGATATGTTCTGATGTTCTGCCCTCCCCTGGTGCTGCTCCGGATAAAACCCTGGACCCCGCAGTGTTCTCTGTTCTTTGTCCCTGTATCCCTTTGAGCAGGGATCCCAATAAACCCCTCGGAACTCCGTACAAAGGACCCTTCATGCCTCTTTGTCCCCGGTGCCGCTGCAGGAGCTGTCTGACTGTGTGTGAGTGGCTGTGAGTATCCACCAGCTCCGGGGTGTCAGAGTGTGTCCGGGTGCGTTTGTGCGGCACCCCTGGAGCTGCTCCGACAGGGATGAGATCGGGACAGATGTGACACTCTTTCCAGCCCCCCACTCGCATTGCATCAAATGGTGCCCAAACGGGACCTCTGCAGAATGTCCCAAAAAGTGCCCCTGAAAGCTGGCGGCTGTCAGTAGTTCACGCTGGGCGCAGCCACACCTCCAAAGACAGATCTGAGTTTTATCTGACCTGTTCTGAGGGATGACTGATATCCTTCTCGGAGAGACGGACCAGTCGAAGCCACGGGACCCTGCTGAGAGCTTCTGTGATGCATTCCTGGGCCTCAGGAGTGATGGCATGGGGCAAATTGAGTTCTTTCCTGCCTCGGAGAAGATTGAAGAGCGGTGCAAGGTCTTCTGTCATGATCCCCAGCAGTGGACGCACCCAGCTGATGGACCCACACAGTTGGTGGAGGTCGCAGACGATCTTCAGTTTATCTTTGATGGTGAGCTGCTGGGATATGATGGTCTGCTCACTGATTTGTAGTCCCAGGTAGGTCCAGGGGCAAGTTTGTGGGATCTTGTCTTCTTGGATTTCAAATCTGGCATCATCAATAGCTTTTATTGTCTTAGTTAAAACAGTGTCCAAATAGGACTGATCTCGAGAAAAAATTACTATGACATCCATGTAGTGCAGGATGATGGCATCTGGAAAAGTGTTTCTGATAGGTGAGTGGATGTGGGCTATGTACCACTGGTAGATGGAAGGCAAGCTTTTCATTCCCTGAGGGAGGACTTGCCAGTGGGGCCTGCCTGTTTAGGGATGAGACTGAGAAGACAAACTGGGGTGCATCTCAAGGATGGAGGGGATGTCAAAAAAGCAGTCTTTGATATCTATGAGTGCGAGTCTCCATTCGCATGGCAACATGGAGGGTGAGGGCAGGCTGGGCTGCAGGGGACCTATGTCTTCGATGAACTTATTTATCTTGCAAAGATTAGGAAAAAGTCTCCATTTGTCTTTGCCAGGCTTTTTCGTAACAAAGACAGGAGACTTCCAGGGGCTGTTGATGGGTACTGTATGGCCCTTGGAAAGCTGCTCTTCTGCAAGGAACTCCAAAGCACACAGCTTTTCAGCGGAGAGGGACCACTGGTCTGTCCATACTGGACTATGGGTCTTCCATGTCAGTGGTGGGGTGGTGCACTCTGCAGTGACCCCAGCTAAAAATCCCGAGGTGGCTTGGGGATTTCTAGTCAAGCCCCCCATTGAGATAATAGGCCCCTGCACCACAAGGTAATACCTGATGTGACCACGAAGGGCCTGATGGTGGCAACCTGACCTTCAAGTCCCTCCACAATGATATTATTTTTGCTGCACATGGAGACTGCAGCACCTCCAATCTGTGAGATGACACCGTTGGCCGGAGACAGTTTCCAGTGCCATGGCCACTCGGAGAGGGCTATAATGGTGACATAAGCCCCGGTGTCTCTTCCAAACACCTGAGAAAAAAGATAAAAATGAAAAGGATAAAAAGTGACCTGTGCACTCACCAGAGGGTAAAATGAAATTCTCGGGGGTTGTCCACTGATCCCTAAACTGGTCTCCTCTTTTCCCAAGAAGATTATTGGTCTCCCCCTCGGAGACCCCTGATAAAACCTCAGGAGTTTTCTTCGGGGATGTGGCTGCACAGAAGGGTGGCTTGCTTCCAGTGACAAAAACCTGCTGGAGATGCTCCCAGGGATGATCCAAAGAGGTCTACGTTTGGGCGTCATGTATTGCTATCTCGGGCTCTGCAGCTTCAGTGCCGGAGCGCGAGATGTTGCGATCTCTCAAAAGCGTCTCCAAAGCGAGACCGCTCAGCAGGATCAGCTACACACACATGCATGCATGCACAAATGCATGGAGAGCTTCAGTAATATGGGTTGATGGCAAAGAGGCAGAAAGAATCTTTGCACAGATTTCCACAGGAGCAGTTTTTAGCTTCCACACTGTGAAGGGTTCTAGAGGCAAAGATCAAGAACAATGAAGAACTCAGGCTTAAGTATGGGAGTGGAGCAAGTGCCAGAAACCAATGGTCTGAGGGCAATACAAAGGCGGGACTAGGGAATGGGAACCAATGGGAAAGCTCTGGGGGAGTGGTGAGGGGCAAAGGCCAATGGGGAGAACCTGGAGTGGAGAATTTTTCAGGATATGAAACATATAAGGTAGCGAGGGGGCTGGGCGGCCAACAGCCAACCTTGAACACAGAACTGAGGTAGATTACCATAACTGAACAAGGCATTTTGGGGGAGGCTTCTTTTCTCACCGTGACCAAGACATAATTCTCTGGTACCAGGGACTGTCTCTGTGAGAAGTCTCTCTGTTCGTTTTACCACAGGCTGAATGGCCATCACATCCTCCTGCCTCTTTGTCCCTGGCAATGCTGCAGGAGCTGTTCACCTCTGTGTGTGTGAGTGGCTGCAAGTATCCACCAACTACAGTGTGTCAGAGCGTGTCTGAGTGCGTTTGTGCGGCACCCCCAGAGTTGCTCTGACAAGGATGCGATTGGGATGGATGGGACACTCTTTTCAGTCCCCCCACTCACATCCTGTCAGCAGACTGTCAGTTGTCAGGCATCAATTCCCTGTATTGCAAGATGAGATCTGAATCTCAGACAGTCTTGAGTTTCTACACCCTATAAATATAAACCTTTGGCCTCTAAAAGTAAAAGATAATGGAAATAAATTAACTGATTCTGAAGAACAGTTGATGTAGTGCTCTCCTACTCATTTTTATCCATGTTTATCTCAGTCACGTGGATGGGAGACGCCTATAAGGTAAACTTGACAGAGCATGCCACTTGAAATATATCAAAGGCTTTAGTTTGTTCAAGTTTGGTTGTGTTCCTGTGTGTTATTAGTAGGGAAATCTTTAACATCGTAAGACATAAAATTTGTGGATTTAACTCATTACTAGAGTAGGAGAAATCGTATTTCAAATGATTCATGAAAGAGATTTCAGCTCTTAATACTTAGTGAGGCATTGATAATGACACATTTCTCTATTCCAAACTGACAAATTATATTGGCAGATGTAACTGCAGGAAGATAAGTGAAGCATCTTACGTTTGAAGTGGAAGTTGTGCAAGTGATGAAGGGCAAATCGTCAGTGCCCTTCTCTCTCTGAAGCATCCTCTGTAGCTTGAACAGACATTAACTGCTCTTCACAAACTACCTGTGGGTGTTTTTAAATATTTATTACTTTCTCCCTCTTTAAAGCCTGCATTAGCCCACCACCAAACAAATCTTTTATGAATAGATGTGGCTTGCTGCCTCTTGGCAGTTTGTACGTAGCAATGAAGAGAGGAGCTTGTGTCTGCAATTAAAAATTAAATTCCTCACCCCCCCTACTGTGTGGGCAGTTCCCATTCCTTCACTCTTGCCCCCTCATTGCAAGACTGAGGCATCTGGCTATCCTGAAAAAGCCTGGGACTCCTAAGACAGACATTTCAACATTAATAGAAATAATTTTAAAAAGTGTTCAACTTACATTTTTAAGCACTGAATAATCCTTGTCAGGCAGGTAAGAACTGAAGATGAGTACTTGTTATAATTACCATTTTTTGGGAAAGTAGAAATGGACAGTTAACTACTGAATAGTACTAAGACTTCTTGGGAGGAGCAGGTATAATGACCCCCTTTTTGGTATCTGTGGATATAGAAATCTAATTATAGTGCATTTTTACATAGCAGTTATATAAGCAGACAGATATGCTTTTCACCTGTTCTTTTCAATGGACCCAGTTAAATCCTCCTCATTTATTCTGCTAGGTGGCACCTCAGTTCAAAGTTGGAAAAAATAACAACACTTCTGTTATGAACAGTAATATTTTATTTTCAAAGTTGTCTCCAAGTTGAAAGGGAGGTGAATAACTAAGCTGAACTACTGAATTCTGAGTCTTTGCACTCAGATTAAATACAGGTTTTCTGGTAGCAAACTAATCACTGATACTTAACATCTGTCCCTATTGCAGCAGTATTTAAGAACAATCTCAGATTCTACATAATTTAAGCCTAAGGCTTAAAATGGAAGGCTCCAGTTGAGGACACAGAGCTCAAGTGTCAGAGCATATGCATGGAACAGACGGGCAGAGCTGCTGGGAGATGTCCCCCACGCTTGGCAGAAATGGTGGGTGCTCATCAGTCCCTGGTCAGCCGAGTGCTGAAGCTGGGACTTCCAGCTAGCATCCTCTGTCAGACTGGGATCTGCACCCGGGCTGCTACCCTGAGTAATTCCATGTGAGAACACTTAGCTGCCCAGAGCCCAGGTAGCTAAACCCAGCCATGAACTGGCACACAGCTAAACCCAGTCATAGGATGGCACACAGCTAAACCCAGCCATGGACTGCTACACAGCTAAAATCTATCTGGAGCAGCTGCTTGGGACCAGCGGGTCCCCCTGTTCTCCACATGGAGCCGGTGGAGCCTCCTTCCTGCAGCCAGCACACTTCGTGCTGAACTGAAGAAAACACCATGCAGCCAACAGC
>JACBWW010000038.1:856157-916904 GCA_020086605.1 Lanius collurio | reverse complement strand
TACCAATATTTTCCTTTCCCTTTGGTCTAATATGTTCTTTCATCTGGATAAAGTAAGTTATTTTTTATAGATTTATTGTCCTTTTGTCTCTGTATCTCATCTTCTATATAATGTTCTTCCTTACTGATAGTATAAAGGAGTGATTGGCAATTGTGTTCTCTTTAGATGACAAAAATACAGCAGAATATTCCGACCGGTTAAAATAAAAGAATGTGGATAATGAATTTTCAGAATTTATGGCCACTTCACTTACATGAGAGCACAGAAATAAGCAACCTACCATCTATCGAAGAAGTTTGATAAACCAGGATTCATCCCAGAGAGTTTAAGACAAATAAATCTTAATGGCAAGGACATGATTTTTCTAGGTAGTAATTCTATTTAACTGGAATTTTTTCCAGCTCATTTAATGGCACACATGTCTTTATCAGTCTCATTACTTACTCCTTACCATGCTAAAGAAGTATTCACTTTCAGCTTACCTGTAACTCATAAACGCAGTAATTTAATTCTCAGTTCTCTGTCTGTGGCTGATAACTGCCTTATTCTCCACCACCATGCAGTTAATAAATCAAAATGCAGATTAATCAAGACTATTAAAAGTCTTAAGTAGCTTATTTCCTTTCTATACCCCAGGCTTATTTTTCATACACTGCTTTGTAGCATGTATATGCTCCTCTGTAGCATGTGAAAACCAGCTTATTTGGGAAGTGACCTAGGATAACCTTTATACATTTAGTTAAAAAAACTGACTCTCTTCCAATTGTTTTGTACTGTTACAGAATATAGTTGTTGATATGTACCTTCTTTTTGCTGTAAAGATACTTTACTGTGATAAGAACACTGGGATCAAACACGTATCTAGTTTGCACCTTCTTTTTTGGTAGAACATCTACTCATACCACATAGCTTGTAAGGACTTATTTTGGATAGTGCCTGCCATTGAAAGGTTGCAGTAAATCATTCATAGATTTACTGGCATAAAATTGGAAGAAATTGCTTTGAATATTAATTTGGAGTAGATATCTGCATGCTACAGTGCTAAATCCCTGTCTGGCAGGTGCTGGCTCTCTGAGGCTCATGATTGCTCCTTGACTGCTTGGACTTTTAGGGCCCTGGCTGTCCTATCTTGCTGAGAGTCTCCGAGAGTAAGGACTCCGAGAGTCCTTACAAAGAAGCTTTTGGGATGCCAGTTTTAGTTCTAAATGGAGAAGAAATCAGGTGTTGCTGTATGGAAATTTCATGGGTTTGCCTCCTCCAGGTTCTGCTCAAACTCACACAGAATGGGTGGTGTTGAAGAGACATTCAGGATGATCTTTTCATCCTGTTTCAACCTCCTGCCATGGTCAGGGACACTGTCCACTAGATCAGAATGCTCAGTGCTCCATCCAACCTGGCCTTTAACACTTCCTGGAACGGGGCATCCACAACTTCTCTGGGCAAAATGGAGATACAGTGATAATAAGTGCAAGTGAGTATGATGATTGCAGAGATACAGGCAGAAGAAAGCAATTTCTTTGTTGTTGGACTTCAGTGGAAGGGCATATATATGCAGGAATATTTAAAAGCTGTTTCAGACAGCAGCAGCTTCAGAGGAACAGACTCCAAACCTGTTAGCCAGAGGCAAGATGTTGTGGATGGAAGTTCAGTGATGGAAAGGGAAGTGGAAGGATGACTTGAATCCTTTAAAAATAGCCAGACTCCCAAGCACTGGTTTACATTATCAGCAAACAGCCTGCAAAACTTGGTTTAAAGAAATAAAACTGTTTCTGAGTTTCAAAAACACAGAGTCAAAACTCATGTCTGATTCTATGACTTAAAAACATTGAGGGTTTTTACCTAGTTCAGTTTAAGAAAGAAAAGAAAGAACCCTTCTGGCTGTGGCCATGTATGCCAACCATCAGCCAAGAGTAAAGCTTTACAGCTGACTTATAAACCCCTGAGAGATGAGTTTTCTAATGGAAATACTGACAGCCCCTTGACTAGCAGCACTAGCTGGCGCCGCTGTAATAAATGAGACTGAGAGACACATGATACAGGGCCCAGAAGGTAATTAATGGCTAGAGTGAAATAAAATATAGACACAACATCCCACAGAGAGCATGACTCAATGGAACAAACTTGTAATAAAGCACAAAGAATGTCTGTTTAGTAAAGAGCTGTGTGAAACTGCTTGTAAAATAAATCATGGGCTAGTGCTAGAGACAGCTGAGCTCTCTGTATGTTTCTTTTAAATAGGAGTATTAACAAACTCCACTGTAAAAAGCCATTTTTGGCACTGCAGAATTGCAGTTATAAGAAAATGAGAAGCAATGAGATGGTAAGTGCACCTATGCAAACAAGATCTTAACACACTTCTCAGCAGAAATATGGCAGAGGAAAGTTATGACTGCACCTATGACCTCATCTTTTTGACCAAGTAACTTTTGGACTAGCTCTCATTCTGATTTAACCCACCTGTCTTCTCCTTTGGAATACTTGACTTCATCCTTGTCACGTGTTATATGTCAAAGCAGGCATCAAAACAGTTCTTATTCCTTAATTTCCTTTCTCAAATTCTAAGCTTAAAAAAATTCCTAAAAATCACCACCACCAAATCCTCCCCAAACCCAGACTCTGACATCTTGTTTCTTGCTTTGCTTCCACTGATTTATGAGCCTGTAGCTATGATACTTGAAGGTAAGGTATTGTTTTGGGATTATGCACTAGGATGCCTGATCATAGCTTATTATTATTAATAATGTATTAATAAGCTCTTACCTTATTATTGTTAATGTATCCTATGTTCACATTTCCAAGGCAGAAAAGTAAGTTGCTCCAGAGTCCTAATCCAATTGAGTTAGACATTACAATGAATATATTCCCAATACTAAGAGCTCCCACATGGCAAATCTTGGAAGGTTGCACACTGAGGTGATACAAGCACTTGCCATGTCACTGCTACTTTAATCTTTATCTAACAGTGTTGGCAAGCCTCAATCCTACATTCCTTGAGTTAGGACTAAAAATACTTGATGAATGATAAATTTCAGCTTCTGTGACTTCTACTACTAATTAACACATAAGAATATCAAAGCCCACTATTTAAAACTGATGACTGAAGTTGAAATATGGCAGCACTACAATGTCAAAGTTGACCTTGTGATATGTGAATTGTGTAAAAAACACAATCAAAAATATCTTATCCAAATATGTTTTTGTAATTTTCTCTTTCTGCTTTTTTTTATTTTATACATCCTTAGGGGGAAAAATCAGAAATTGCTTTCTAGGTTCTCACGTTGCAAATCTTCTGTACTGCTGTATCTCAGTGTTTTTATTTCTTGACTGAAGAGCAGGGACCTGTTTAGTGTCAAGCTCTGTACAACAGGGAAATACCACACACATCATCTTTGTGACATACTGTTGGAGACCAAAACACTTCCCTTACATCATCTACACCACAAAAGTTGCTGAAGAAGTTTGTTTTCTTATTTCAAGCAGTATGCTAGAGAGTTTTGCCATAGTTTCAGTTCCCTATCATTCTCAGGAGGCAAGATACCTTAAACTCAGTACTGTATTCTTTTCATGTTTAGGCAGTGATACTTTAATAATTATTCTGAATGTGAAACATAGCCAATCACAATAAATAGCTTTATATAATTGGGACCAACTTCAGAAAAAACACCAAGCTCTCAGATATCTAAAATATTCTTGTGCTATTTGAAGTCTAAAATGGGAGAGGTAAACTTGAAATCCCCCCACCTACCCTTGGCAGAAGGAGGTGAGGGCTCCAGTAAATGAGCTCTTGCAAATTGCAGAGGGTCATTTTAATTGTATTTTCTCTGCCTTTCACTTTGCTTTGACTTTGACATGTGGGTGGTTGAAACAAATGTTTTCTCAGCTGCTACAGTCATGTGATGTTTATGCTGGAACTATACTAAGTGTGTAAATCCCAGCTGAAGTGAAGAATGGGCTCGGATTCTTTCCTATTCTCTGTATAAGATCTTGGACATTTGTGCCATTTCAGAGCTGGATTATGAACTGTAAAGGATCTTGCAGAGCTGAGTGGACCATACTAAAATCCTTCAAATGTGGACCACCCTCTTTCCAAAATCCTAATTTCTGTTGTACTTCAGCAAAAATAATTTGAAAACCATTACTTTTTTTTTAATTGCCTATTTGCATAGACATAAATCATTTATGCCTCCTGCTTGTACAGTGTAAGAGACAATTTCTTATCTGCTATTTGGAGTTTCTGTCTTAGATTTATAACTGGCTAAATCTCCTGGCTTGATTTATAGAGAGGCTGCAGATGAGTGCCCATATATTGCTGCTTTAAACTAGATCTGTTCTCTAAATCTTTATTGTGCATACAAAGACCCAGGAATTAAATTTAGTGCCCTTGACATTTTTCCATATATCAGTGAGAGAACCCTGATGTACAGATACAGTGGCTTTTTATCATCATTATTTATGGACTTTTACATCCAATGTCATTTGTATCTTTGAATTACGTAGCGATTGGGAAACTTTATTATTAGCAGATCGGGTTTCACAGTCTTTGCTTTGAAAATGAGAAGGAATTTGCAGCATTTTTATTTGATAATTTCACAATAGAACCAGAAAATTAATTGTTCATGTTGGGATTTTTTGATATGGCAAAAACGGTGCTTTAATCATAGCATTGGAACTTTGCATGTTTTGTTCAGGGCTATGAAAACTGAAACATCATTTCTGATACACTTTGATCACAGGAAGTATTTAGAAATAAAGAATGTATAAATAGAAAATGCCATGGCTAGTTATTGAAAAATCAGATAATGGCACTATGGAAAAAATATTCATACCCATTTTTGTCACCCCCACTGCAGTAGCTGTATCTTTCAGTGAATTCCTCTGAAGGTTATCAAGGTTTATCTGCAGAGTTTGAAGTATGAGAAGTCTATTAAAACAATAATTTTCCTTTTCCTCAAAAAGCATTTAAATTCAGGTTCAGAAAGCCTTGCTGGTCAAAAAGGCCTTTTGACACCCTCAGTCAAGCATCACCTATTCAGAAAAGAGCAGTTTTATCCTTCATGTTTAAAGAACAATCCAACTCTTATAGCCGCCTTGCACCAGGAAACGAATGATTGTCTTCCTTTGCAAGAATAAAGGCGGAACTGACAGAATCACTTCCACTGGCTGATACACTGACACCCAAATTTATGAGCAGCACATATTAAAGAGTACTCCTGTGGTGGTATCCTGCAGGGGTAGCGAGGTGGAGAGAGGAGAGAGAAGGGCAGCAGGCAGTAACGGTGATCCAAGATTGATTTTATTTAATTATTTCCCCCCTACATCATAGACTTTTTCTTCATTACCTAATTGGTCAAAGGACATGCCACCCCCTTGGGGTCATTGGCTAAAATCCTAAAACATCCATTGTCAAAATATTTTTCTACTGTACTACAAACAAAACTTTACAAGGTCACAGGTGTTCAAGTTTACAGAACTTACTAATATCTTCTGTGAGAGAAAAAACTCTCATAGAACTAAAAAAAAAGCAAGAATTTTTCTTGCTAGCAGCAGATATGTATTCATATTTCCCCCTTTTTGTTTTAAACGATAACAAGTCTACTAGGTATTAATCCTAGAACAGAAATTTACATCAGTTATTAATTCTAAATATATCCTTAAGGCTTTAACTATCTGACTCCATAATGAGAAATTTAAAGTTCAGTCTCTGCTTGTGGAAGGACCATCCACCTGACAGCTGACATCCTGGTCACCATCAGAAGAGTCATTAGGCTGATGATCTGCATTCTGGTCACCATTTGGGTGGTCTGCATTCTGGTCACCATTTGGAGGTTGCCTGTTCTGCCTCCAATGCCGCAGGTCAGGGCAAACACATTTTGCAGGTAGCCACCGTATCTGTGGAAATACAAGCATACCCACCACCCCAAATGATAAGTTCATGTGGGCCTTTCCACTTGTTAGTAAGTAAATTCCATACCCAGACTTTTGCCTGAGGCAGTTGTGTCTTTCCTGAAGACTGCAATGAGAGAAAATGATTCAGAATAGCAGGATTATTTGAATTTTGTGGTACTCTAAGGTGATTAATTGTATACAAGGCTTTTTCCAGTTGGCTCTGTGGTGTTTCCCCATGCATTCCCCCTTTCTGTTTTTGAAAAACACGCTTCAAGGTACCATGAGTGTGTTTGACAATGGCTTGGCTGGTAGGAGAATGTGGGATACCAAAGGTATGGTCTACACCCCATAGGTGCAGGAACTGCCACGTCTTCTCTGAGGTACAGGCAGGACCATTATGGGTTTCACAGTGGCTGGCACGCCCAGGACCGAGAAAGCCAATTTCCAATGGGCAGTGACATCACGGCCCTTCTCTCCGGTGTGAGCAGTAGCCCACATAGCTGAGGAGAACGTATCAATACAGATGTGCACATATTTAAGCTGGCCAAATTCAGGGATGTGCATTACCTCTGTTTGCCAAAGCTGCAAGGCTTTTAGCCCTCTGGGGTTTACCCCTGGTGGCAAAGGCGAGTCCATGGCAGTCAGCACAAGCGCTGACAATGTCATGCATTTCAGCTGGCGTTAAATGAAACTGCTTCTGCAGGGTACGTGCACTTTGATGGAAGAAACCGTGCAATGCCTTGGCTTGTGCAATTTTGTCAGGCTGAGGCCCTACCCATGCAAGGTTGGCCAGCATGTCAGCCCTGGCATTGCCTTCTGATCCCTGTCTCTAGGGTGGCTGAGTAGGCCTGGGCCTGTACCTGTGCCACAGTAGCGCCTGCATCGGGGACAATTTCTCCTCCTTGCAGCTCTGAAGTTTCCCAACAAAGGCCGACCATCAGCATGAGTCAGAGATCTGCAATAGTCCGAGCAATGCCTCTTGCACTGGGGGATCACAGTGTTCTCTTTCTGGCTCGGCTTAGGCTGTTTGTTTTTTCGTGTGTTTGGGTTGCTTTGATTCACGACCAGGAGGTGCGTGAACAGGCTGCAGAAGCACAGCCAAAGCAGATCTTTTTTGGCTCCCAGATCCCACCATAGAGCAGGTGTCGACCATGTCTGGGATTTCAGGTTCTCCTGGTAAAGCATCTATGATTTTTCTGTACTCCTCGTTCACATTATCTCTCACTAACTGCCTTAACAACAGCTGTCTCACCCTGTTGTCGTCAACCTGCTTCTCAAGAGAAGCAGCAACCTTCTCCAAAACAGAGAAAAATTACTCAGATTGTCCCTGAGTAATTTCTGTATATTGTTTGTAGGAGCAGCCATCTCTATGATTTTTAACAGGGCCATCATGCCGACCTGCTGAGCTTGCTGCAGGACAGCAGGGGGAAAGCTACCCTGGAGATTGGGTTCAGAGACGGCACCAGTCCCCATAAGAGCATCTGTCCCCACTGCACATCTAGGGTTGGCATCAGACAACTGCATATTCTCTAATGTAGTCCTATCAGCCAGCCTTCTCCTGGGATTTTCAAAAACTGCACATTGTACAGGTTGAAATAAGGTATTACTTAAGTGCTTGATATCATATAGAGTGAGCAAATCTGTATTTATCACTCTTAATATTTGCATAACCTCAGAGGACCCAAGCCCATGCTTTGCAACCTTGGCTTGCAGATCCTATCCAACCTTCCAGGCTATGACTTCATGTCTGTCACATTCGCCTGAATTTGGAAGGGCCTTATACACTGGGAAAGCTTGGATCTCCCCTTTCAGGGTGTCACTACCATCCTGAACTACTGGCACAGCCTTTGAAAACATTGGAGCACCTTCCTGATTACTCTCAAGAGCCCTCAACTCTACTTGGCATTCCTATTCATCCCAATAAATCCCAATCACTGTCCTCCAGGGTGCTCATTTTGAGTGACTCCCAGAAACAGCTGCCATGTGCCGGACGCACAGTTACCGTGCAGTCCCGGAAAGCCCCGAGTGGACACTGGAGCAGCCTTTTCTTTCGCCGCCCGGCTACAGCAGGCGGGGGCGATGCCTCCTCCGCCTCACTGCCTGACGAGTATTCGTCGCTATTGAGCAGCTCTGAGGAGCCGTGAACAAACAGAGGCAG
This sequence comes from Lanius collurio, assembly GCA_020086605.1. Classification (NCBI taxonomy): domain Eukaryota; kingdom Metazoa; phylum Chordata; class Aves; order Passeriformes; family Laniidae; genus Lanius; species Lanius collurio. Next base: position 908,860 of record JACBWW010000038.1, on the reverse strand, counting down.
GCGGGGAGTAATCGGCTGGCCAGAAAGGGAACCGACAGCAGATGCTGCAGTTGGCTGTGCAGAGGTTTGCACCTCAGCCAGTTTCGGGGATGCAGTCCCTGCCGGTGCCGATTGTGTCGGCGATGGGGCCGCTGCTGTCTCCGGCTCTGGGGTCGCGCCCGGAGCTGCTGCCTGCTCCACCAGCCCAGGCTGCACCGGCACTGGGTCCGCTGCCGGCGGGGACCCAGGCGCCGCGACCGCTGCTTCTTTCGCCGGTCTCGGCTTCGCTGGCTGCTGGGGCGCCGGGCCAGGGCCGGCCGCTGGCAGCGCGGGGGCTGCCGCTGCTGCTGCTGCTTGCAGGTTCCGAGCTGCTGGCAGCACCACGTCCGTGTTCGCCGCGTCTCCCGCGGGCAGCACGGGCCCGGCGAGCGCCGCGCAGTGAAGCGCCTCCGGCAGCTGCACCAGCTGTTTTTGCAGGCTGAGCAGCTCCGCCAGCTGCTTTGAAATGCTGGGGAGCGCTCTCAACAACGGCAGATGGCAAATTAAAAGCTCTACTGCTCGGTGCCGCGCCTGCGTGGAACTGTCCGTCTCTGCAGATTGGCAGGCCACAGCCGGGCATCTTTGGCGCAGCAGGCGCGTCCGCAGCGCTGTTCGGCTCCACGCCTGCCCCAGGTGCCCATCCGGGCATTCGCGGCGCGCCTGGTGCCGGCGCAGGCGGGCTCGGAGCTGCCATGGCAGCCCAGGAGGCCAGTCCGCTGAAAGCCATTGCCGGAAAGATGGCGCTCGCTGCTGAGCCGAAAGGCGGGGCGGATTGCGTGCCCTCTCTCTGCCCACACAACCCACCAGCTGCTCCGCCGCCGTGGCGTCCTTGGAAGGTGTAGGCTCTGTGGCATCCCCCGCTTGTGTGTGTGTGTGTGGAGGATGTTTCAGCTATCTCTCCGTCACATTCCTCCGAAACAGGCGACATTAAAACTCTGTCAGCAGATTAAACAAAGCCCTCCACGTGCGTAGTAATTCCAGCATAGGCAGACCCTCAGGAACTGGCGCCAGAGCGCTGTGCGTATGTCTTGCCACAGCCCGGAGTCCAGGGCAGTGTCTCCGATCGGGGATATGCCATGCAGGGCTGCCCAATTTAATAATTCACAGAGCGAGTCCTCAGAAATGGAGGTGTCTTTTGAACTGAAAGCACCCTTCGAGGCTGATAACACAGAGTCGGTTTCTAAGGCGCTGGTCCCCATTTTTCCCGTCGGGCATCCCCGTCCGTGAGCAGGGGAAGGAGGCCGTGTACCTCTAGAGAAATGGGGCTTGGCTCGCAGCGTGCAGGACACATCACAGTGGGCTCGTATCACGTCGGGGTGCACCAAATGTGGCGGTATCCCGCAGGGGTAGCGAGGTGGAGAGAGGAGAGAGAAGGGCAGCAGGCAGGAATTGTGCAGCAAGATTGATCTTAGTTAATTTTTTCCCCCCTACATCATAGACTTTTTCTTCATTACCTAATTGGTCAAAGGACATGCCACTCCCTTGGGGTCATTGGCTAAAATCCTAAAACATCCATTGTCAAAATATTTTTCTACTGTACTATAAACAAAGCTTTACAAAGTCACAGGTGTTCAAGTTTATAGAACTTACTAATATCTTCTGTGAGAGAGAAAAAACTCACAGAACTAAAAAGAAGCAAGATTTTTTCTTGCTAGCAGCAGATATATATTCACATGCTCCCTTTGAAGCTGTGTGTAGGGGGAAAACTCACAGGTCAAATATTTCACTCTTCTATCAATCAGTAGGCAATAAAGTCACGTGGGTACGTTGATGTGTGACCTGAAATTGGATTTGTTCCTTTTCAAAACTCAACAGTATTCTTTAAAACAACAATAGAAGCATTGGAATCCACTTCAGATTTTTTCCTAATGTTCATGTCTAGATTTGCAATTTATATGGTATATGATTCAAAGTGATATGTATAAGTAGTAAACTGAAAGAAAAAAATGATAGGCTTCTAATCCTGGGTACCAATATCTTGAAAGGAAAGAAAATTCACTCTGCAGACTAGCTAATCCATTTTTCCAGTAACAATAGTCAAATTGCTTATAAACATCATGGTGGACTGTGGATTGTTTTTTTCTCTCTGGTTTTAAGAGAGAAATTCTGTAAATAGTTCCAATGTTGATCTTCTAAAAATAAAATCTTATCATGGGCATTCTAAACTTGAGATGGGGGTATTAGATATCATGCGGAATAAAACATGAAAATTGCATTTCTATTTGGATATCATTCATGTGGACAGAGTTCAGTATTCAAGAATTAAATTAAAGCAATTTTGAAACATCACTATACAAAATTAAACACATTTATTCATAAATGACTGTTTCACATCAAAAGATTGTACTAGCACAGTTACTCAATGAATTGAAAAAATCTTCAAAGAAAAATAAATATACACAGCACAGTGAGGAAGTATTAATGTCACCACAACAGTTGTAGCTCACAAAAGAGTTGTGAAGATTATTAGCAATACCAGTGTACATAATGCTGATGAGAAGTACTGAAGTATTGAAATAAGGAAAGATTTCAATTTTTTTCTTCCAGCAGGTTATTCTTTATGACATAGTATAGTTGTAGACCCTCTGTTCAGGAGAATGCTTTTTTTTAAACTATTTCTGAAGGCATTTTCGATTTCTTCTGAATATACTCCAGACTCTTATATATGAGACCTTTTATTTATCTCCTTTGTAGACTTTTCTGAGGTTTTAAGTGTTGTGTTGGATCATGTAGTAATTTCTTTTTAATGATCTTCCTTTTTTGTGCATGATGCGTACATGATTTGTTTGTGGTGAACACTACCCTGCTTTCAGTGTAGCATTTCTGTATTAACTCGACTGTATCATATATTTGATGTAGGATGTTCTTATGTCATTCTTGAGTACATACTTTTATACAATGGGATCATTTTATTCCTGCTGACACCTGAGTTCATGACTGTTTCTTATGGCTGTTTCAGTGCCTGTTCATTTTCACATTTATCACAGGCAGAGAGGTTATCTAGTGCTTAAATCCACAGTTGTTACTATGGTCATCAAGGGTAACCTTAATTATGGTTTGTAAATACTACATATAGTGGTAGAATAATGTTTGTCTTCAGAAGCAGACTCATTAGAGAAAAGCCATTTATTGTTGAGAATTTCAATAGGAGGATGATTTTCAAGTCTCTACCTATTGATAGCTAGAGTTGATAGGTCCCTAATTCTTCAGAATTACCTTGCCATCTCTGTTCAGATAAAACAACTGACAAACCTGCATACAAATAAGAGCCACTACAGGCTTTTCTTCTCTTGAGTGTATGTTGTGAGGAGTTAAAGCAGTTTATATGCAAGAATGTTGCTTTTTAATTCACTTTTATTAGATCTTTAACTTCTGTTTATCTTCTTTTCACTGGCTGAATTCACTACAACTTATACAATGTATTCAAATTTTTAAAGATTTTTCTCAGTGATTCTTTTATTCTGCTATATTGGCCTGGTCATATTTGATCCATGGCACAAATGACTGTGCTGCATTTTTCTTACAGCCTTATGCTGTGATTAAAGATGATGAGAAATGAGAACTATCTGTACGGCATGAGAACTTACTTGTATCTGAATCTAAAGTGCTTTGCAAAGGTTTTTTTTAAAAGTAGTCCAGATTTTGCTCTTATATTGTTCCTTGGCAGAAAGATGGTTTTAATCCATTTTGCCATATTCTCACACAGAACAAGATGGTCTTTCAGTCTAATCTTGATTTCTGTCTCTTATTTCTTTCAATTTCTCTGCTTCTGTTAGAAGTATCTCCATTTCACTTATTTAGTCCTCCAAAGTTTATTCTGGTAAGTTTACTTCAGTTAATTTATTTCCAGCCTCAGTGGTACACATAAAATTCATTGCTGTTACATCTCTACTATGAGTTACGGGGGATATTGATGGGTGCCACTGTAGACCCCAGGGAGCGGCAAGATCAGGACATGAAGACAGGTCAGAGAATGGTCAGAGCAAGAGCTAAGACCTCGTTTCATGGAGAACTCATCTCTTATAGTGTGGTTTGCAAATAAGAAATTACATTATTGGTTCAGGTTAACCACCCACCGAGATTGACAAGCAAAGTGGCAAACCACCCACTTCTAAATATTATTCTTAAAGAAAATAACTTCCCAGTTCTCAAAACATCGATGCAGGAGTGAGATAGAAAAATAGTTTATACAACTGTATTTCTCTGTTTTCCTCTAGCCTGTGTGTGAAAGAGAAGCTCTCACAAAATATGAGAAAAGCTGGAGAATTTCTAAGGAAACCCTCTCTGCCAACTTTTTAGTAATCACACATGGGACATCATGGTGCTTGCTGATACCATCCCCTTCTTGGGTCAGCCAGGTATGTTGGCTTAAAGCAAAAGAAATCCCTCAGCTGGGAAACTGAAGTTCTTTTTAAAGGTGTAGTTCACAGTTGTCCATAGATTTCAAGGCATCGTTTAATTGCACCCTCACATTGGACAGGTTTTGAGAGCATTGAGGCTGAAAGGAGGAAAACTCCACATTGGGTATGAGAGTGCAGCATTTCTATGCTCTTGTCTGTCATCCCTTCTCTACATTAACACTAGCAATGTGATGCTTTAATAGATTTCCAAGATACTGATACCTTCTTTTTGAATGGGAAGACCTGCACCTTACTGCATTTAACGTGGTCCAAAGACCTGGGGTTATTTTCCACTGGAGAACGTCTGCCAAGAGATCTTGCATTATTCATAATGCAGACTAAGCAGAATCTCTCTATAGCAATTCAGGTATTTTAAGTGTCTTATCTTAAAACTTTCAATGAAGATAACCATAGGGATGGTATGACAGGAGGGACAAGAGACTTCTAGATGACTGTTCTGTATAGGAACTTAGAGGAACCACAGCTTGCTGTTATAAATGGGAAATTTAGTGAACATTCTCATTCCCCTTGTAAGACTTTATATTAATTATGGTACGTATGGCATGTCATGAAAATGTGAGCCCTTCTACACCCAACTGTATTGGACTCTACCAAAAGAAAACTTTCTGATTAACAAGAAATAAAGGACAGTGTTCTGTGTGTTCTGCTGGAATGGGATTAGTTTTAGTGCTTAGAGACAGAATTGGGTGGGGAGAGGGACTGCAAGTCTCTTGGCCTTGACTTCTGGAGAAAATTGTATGTTCTGTAAATGGGCCTCTTTTGGGATCCCACTCTCCAGTATTTTACAATATCCTTTGCAAGCTGTTTTTTCAAGAGACCCAGAAGGAAATCTGGGAGACAGCAAGAAAAGGGCAGAGATAAAGTTAATATTCAGGAGATGTTTTTTTCCTATAAAACTTTGTTCTGCTTTAAGAGTACCAAAATCAAGTGTATCTACCAAGCTCTTTCCTAGGTTTAATATCACGTTGGAAACTAAATTCCCTGAGGAAGTTAATGATTGTTAGGCAGATGACAGATCCACAGTTTGGATGCTGGTTTGTTCTGTGTCCTTTCTCAAAACAGACATAAAGTTTGGAAGTAATCAGACCCAGAGTATAAAAAAATATGGGATTCTGTGGCTAATATAGATCAAAGGGAACACCGAGGATTTTTCAGAGACCTAGGCATGTCAGCTAAAGCCCTATGAAAGCAGCACCAACACTCTTGGACTTCATTAACTTCCAAATGCACAAAAAAGCCCCCAAACAAAACCCCAAAAACCAACCAAACAAAAACCCCCCACTAAAACTCCCCTGCTTCTTTCCCCCTCTTGTTCCTTTCTTTCTACTGACATTACTAGAAAATGAATAGTCATGCATTATGCAGCACAATTATTCTATGGGAAATGTTCACAGTCATCTAAATTAATGGAATATGTATGTCAGCTTCCAACTGCTAGACTCAGAGGATTTTCAGGCACAGATACAGTAACAACAGCTGGTTTCTTTAAGAATTCTAAATAAATTAATTTTAAAAAATTAAATATGCCTACATGCAGCATATTTTGACTGAGTTGCAAAGGAAGAATCCCCATTGCTTCTGCTCTTACTGTAACATATTGCTTTTCATGCTTTCCCCAGAGTATTGAAAGAACGCTGCAGATGTTCTCATTTAAATGTTCTGTGTCCTGTTAAGCAGATGAGAGAGAAGTCTCCATGCAGAGACTCAGCCACTTTTCAGAATGAAATTTATGAAATATTTTCCTTCTCCATCGGATTTTTTCATCTGAGTGTTGAACTTCTATAAAGAGTACCAGTTTTCAATTTTTGGAGAATATGAAGAAGAAGTGTGTGCAAACAAATTAATCGAATTTAAATTAAACTCAAGATTTCAATTAAGTTTCAGTATTTGTACTTGATCTTGTATTAGTGTTCATGAGTTAAACGGGGAATTGATATCTAAGAATTTATTTACACCATAATTAATACTTAAAAGTTATTTATTTACCCATTGAAGTTAATACTGATCAATGAATGAAAACTGGGCACATCAACTGTGATTTCAACCTGAATGGGATTGTAGAGACAGTTTCACATTTAATATAGGAACATCTGCAATTTAATAGTATTCACAGACTCACAAAATGAACCAGGTTGCAAAAGACCTTTGCGATCAAGTCCAGCCTATGACCTGACACCTCCTCCTCAACTAAACCATGGCACTGAGTACCACGTCCAGTCTTTTTTTAAACACGTGCAAGGACAGTGACTCTACCACCTCCCTGGACAGATGGTTCCAGTGCCCAATCACTCTTTCAGTGAAGAATTTTTTCCTGACGTCTAACCTAGAGTTCCCTGGTGCAGATTAAGACTGTGTCTGTTATAAATGACTTTTTAACAGAGAAAAGTCAGGTCGTTTATTAGAGAGCCACTGAAAGCAGGAACCTAGGTGTAGCCCAGGCTCCACACGACCAACCAGAGTCCCAAAGAAACAGTGTAACACACCAAATGCTCCCCCGGATACCGAGTTCCTCAGGAGGACCCGGGGTGGAGCCCTGGCAGAGTCTTTATACTCTTTGCCAGTCCAGGATTGGTCCAACCAGATCCTCCCTCCAGTGGCTCGTAGCTAGGGGTCCAATCGGCTCGTGGTCTAGTCCATCTCAAGGGCGTTGAGTGGTTGGTGTATTTCTTGTCCAATTATATTTTAAAGCATTAACCTCACATACATGATGTCACCTCACAGAACATTCTAGACAGTTCTGCCTCTTTCCACCAGCCCACTGCACATTCCCCATTTACACTTCCACTTAGTGGTTACACTGAAATATTACAACTGCACAAACTACTGAGGCCCCAACTTCTCAATTAACTTACAGTTCATTAACCCCCATATTAATTAACAACATCCCGGAACATAAATTCCATTTATAACATGTCCTCTTATTCTGTCAGCGATTCCCTGGGAGGAGACACTGACCCCCACCTGGCTACACCCTCCTTTCAGGGATTTGTAGAGAGTGATAAAGTCTCCCCTGAGCCTCCTTTTTTTCTGGCTAAACAACCCCAGCTCCCATAGCCATTCTTCATAGGGCTTGTGTTCCAGACCCTTCACCAGCCTTGTTGCTCTCCTCTGGATACTCTCCAGCATCCCAATATCCTTCCTAAACTGAGGGGCCCAGAACTGGTCACAGCACTCGAGGTGCAGTCTCACCGGTGCCAAATACAGGGGAAGAATGACTTCCCTGGTTGTGAGGAGTGAGACAACTCTTTGTTCTTAATTAAAATGATTAAGAACAATTTATTAGAAGAACCATTAGCATTAAAAAAAAAAAAAAAAAATAGGCACAATGTGGAGCAGAGGCAGGATCTCTCCCAAGTGGTTGATCAATCTGCCACCTGGGTAGGTAATGGGGGTCAGGAGGAATTTTTATTACCTCCCCGAGCAGGGACCCATTTCCACTCCCCTTCATCTACTAGGTCTCCTCCTTCTGCCTGATGCTAGGCGGCAAGGGAGTCCTCTGACTCCTGGTGGACCTCTCTCAGGGATGGAAGAGAAAACTCCACCAGCCTATTTTGCTTTCACTTTCCCTAATACTCTTTAGTTTTTCTACTTCCTCCTTAATCTTGGGCACCAGACAGAGGAGATCATTCACCTGTTTGCATTGCAAGCAGGTATCTTTTGCACCATCCACTGGTACTACTGACAGGTTCAGACTCTCCTTACAGTAAGGGATCTGGATGGAGGTGTCCTTCTTGGGGGGTTCTGTTTGGGTTGGTACACTTTTACTAGCTATAGCTTTTGATTGTTTGAAGACCATTGCTGATAAAAAAAACCCCAAACAAACAAACAAACAAACCCCAAAACAAAATAAAAACTCTGTGCGGGTTCTTGACCCCCACTTGTCCTCCCCAGATGGGAGAGAAAATCCTTGCCAGGAATAACAGACGAACGGGACTTTTGGATCTTCTCGGTCTCCAGGTTGTTCATTATATCTTATCAGTAATTTACAAGCTGCCAACATAGCATGAAGCAGAGAAGGCACAAAAGACACAGTCCAGCCAATTCAAGGCCCTTTTAAAGATGAATCACCCAATTGTCACAAAGAACCTAGATTATTTTTACTTTTCTACCAATGCCTAACAAATTATCTATTCACGTAGCCCTATACTGCGGCATTTCTTAAATTAATCACTTTGTGCTACCAACACTGCAGAAATGAAACAGGTGAAGAAGAAGAAAGAGACTTGAAAAACTTTAAATACATCTCTGATGGCTGCAGGAAACCCCTCCCAGTGCCTGAATGGCTAATGAGAGGACTTTCTTCTTTTATTTGACTTTCTGCTTCTGACTTGCTTGTTTCTAATCTAATTTATTTGTGGTTTACTTTTTTCTTGTTTCAATTTTAAAAGGTGTGTTTCATTTTAGTGTTTTAAAAAAATAGAGGACAGTGACTTGACTGGCAGATGGTTTCCTTATCATTAGACTTTTAAGTGTCTGTATCAGTGAAAGGTAGATTTAAGATTGTTATCTTCTCAAAACAAGCAGTTAATTATATTAAAGCATATAGATAGCTTCAGAAGGTAGATTGAATTAAAGCATTTGGTAAATATATGATATAGGGTCCTACTCTGAGCTGCTTACTATATTATTAGAAATTGCATGGGCTGAAAGGCATTGGACTGTTAAAGAAAAGCAGGCATGAAAATGATGTGATTTCAACCGGATTGTCTTCTGAGGAACTTTTCTGATCTCAGTGCCCTTCACAATGTATGAAAATAAAATTTGCACTGTAAAATCATGCTTCCAGGAAACCAACCCAGTAGCTGGTATTGACTGAAATGGAGGGAAAAGCCTTCCCTTGCTCTAGAAGAAAGGAGAACTTTCACAATTATTTTTGGTATCTGGTTGGCAGCTATAGCTGGCAAAGCAGATGACCTTTCTGTGATGGGATAAAAATGAGAAGTATTTTTGTAAATACATATATTTATCATTTATTTACAGAAAGTTGACGTCTATACTTGTATATTAATGTTACTGGTTCTGTTTATAATTGACAGGTACCTTAAATTGCTTTGCATGGATCTTAGGCAGTATATGGGTTTTAAATGGGATAGTAATTTGTAGACACGTGTGGAGCTGATCAGGAAACTCAAGTTTTAATCATAAATTGTCTTGCTTGCAATTAATATCAACTTTTTAAGTAATTACATAATTCACCCCATTTTATTCTTCTGTCTTGGATTACTTGGAATATCTGCATGGTTTAAATTTTTTGTTTGTATCAGATTCCAGTTGCAAAAACCAATCACAATGACAAAGAATATGGAAAATTTCCTACTTAGGATCCCCTCCCATGCCCTCAAACTCAAATAAAAGATCACAAATATCCTCTTCCCTTCTTCCTCCTGCCCCAAATTTGTGGGCCACAAATTTTGGAATAGGAATGATGGCACAATGTGGAGCAGAGGCAGGATCTCTCCCAAGTGGTTGATCAATCTGCCACCTCATTGCTTACTGATAAATTCACTTATTCAATGCAAACCCCATGAGAATTATAATAAAGCACCATTACTGATACGGCTGCACTGGAGCCCAATTAAGCTCACTATGGCAGACAAAAGTACATAGTGAGTGTAAGAATTAGTTTGTTTTGACCCTATGTAAGGGATTTCAGTTGTACTTTTTCTTCCAAAATTCTCTCTTTAATCATTGAAAGCAATTGTACATGAGCTTCAAACCAGCAGCATTTTGCAAGTCGATTAAAAATATGTACAGATAATGTTGTTTTGCTGCCAGTGAGAACTTGAAACTTTCTGAAGAAAAATAATAGAACTACCTCATAAATAACTTTGTGGCTTTTCAACATAGGGCAGACAACCACATAAATAAAATAGATCAAGTGTGTGCTGGATTTTACTTAGGGTTTATTTCAGTTACTTCTTGAGTATGCAGACTGATAATCTGAAATGGTATAAAATTCAGAATGTGGCCTTGAACACTGCTCCAAAGCTTCCCTGAGTAGAGAAATGACACCTTTACTCAACATAGATTTTAAAATGACCCAAAACTCTGGAGGCCTTTGTACAGAAAACCTCCAGGGTGAGTACACGAGTCTGAAACAATAATGAGCTCTTTACAAAGTTGGCTGCAGGAACTTATCTATCATTCTGACACCTGAAGAAATCTACTGGAAATCATGGTGGCAAGAACATGAAATGGACTTGTTGAGATTTAAGATATCCAAAAGCAGATATTTGCGAAGACATTCCATTAATCAACCTGACAACAGGAAAATCCAGGCAGAGGGAAAGTATAGAGCTGTCTAGCTACAGAATGGCCCATTACTATTTTTTTCCATACACATTCTAGTACTAGAGTGTTTCTTGAGCTAGTCTCACAAATTTTATATATTGGGCTGGCTATTACTTTACACAGTACCTTATTTTTATAATCAGATTATACTCTTTTACTGTATATGACCCTCTAAACCTTGGGTTCCTCTTCTTTCATGCATCACTGCAATCAAGAGGGCACAGTTCCTGGGTCACAGTAAAAAGCAAGAGGGGCATGTGCATGTGGCTTGTGATTCCTAACTACGTAAGCGTGTTATTATTACTATAGATTTTGTTAGTCTTCCTGTTGTACTGACTAAGGCAAAACATTTCCTTGCATCCTCATTCCTTTGAGGTCGTGGGCTTAGCTGGAGGTCACACAACCACTTGTTAATATTAAGGTTATATATTTGGACAGCTAGGAAAAGTACCATCAGCTGAACCATCAGTGAAATTTACACAGGGGCTTTATCTGTGTAACATACGTTAGATCACCTTATTGCTGCAGGATGTCTTTTATCTTCCTGGTATTTGGTAAAAACTAAGCAAAAACTAAGCAAACTACAGATATCTTTGAAAATTTATGTGTTTTCAGTCTTTTCTCTACATTGAATAAAGCAACAAACTCTTAAAGCCAAGAGAATGCGTATCTAGCAGTTTCTTTTTAAAAGTGACTTCCACATCTGAAAAACCTTTTGTATAATAAACATTCTTCACACAGCAGTATAGTAACAGCCTTTAAGTCATTGCCATTTTTCTCAAACATGTAGTTCCTGCATCAGGAATTTGCTAGGCACCATTAGAATTGACTCTCTGTTCTTAAGGACTTGATTGTGTGCAGGAGGTGAAGGTACTCATATCAATTTTATGACACCTCTGTCTGATGTCCTGAAGTGTGGATTGGTGTGATAAATACTAATGAAATATTGCTAATGTGCTGTATCAGTCAATAGAGAAATGCTGTCTCATCTTCATTCCAGCTGGAAATCAGAATCCTTTGGAGTGATACTACCAACACCAACTTATGCAACAGTACCTTCATGATCTGTAATTTTTCCATGTAGTAAATAATCACCTTTTACTACCAGAACCTATGTCTGGAATACTATACAGGAATGTGTTCTAAAGAAGGAACTTGAAATGGTTTCAAGACAGTAACTCTGAAAAGGAAGGGGCTACAGTTCACTGCATTGTCTTTCTGTCTCCAGTATGTCACATCTGTCCCCTATATTTTTCCCTTTACTACCAAGGGCCTAGAGTTCCACATTTATTCCTACGACAGACAGTCTTCTCTGGTGTCAAGTTTTCATAGTCATAGGAATCCAAATTTCTAACCTAAATTCCTTGGCAACACAATGAACTTTCATCTTAGCGTGATTTCCTTTCTTCTACTGTTGGCATTAGTTGCTGTAATCAGATTAAGAAGATAAAGTCAAGGAGACAGGGAAAAAAGTCCAGAGAATAAGAAATCTGCCAGCATGGAAATATACAACTAAAAAGGAGAAAAGTAGAGTCAGCATAACTTTCTTTTTCTGCTGTAAGAAAACTTAAGTTTCTAAAGAAAAGTGATATTTTGAAAAATGTAAAAGCAAGCTGCCCAATCCCTTTAATGTCTTCAAAAATCCTGTGTTGAAAAGTTCTCCTGCTCCCCAAGGATCAAAATGGCATGGATTTAATTTCAAACCATGGGCAGATTAGCCTGGAAGAAGTAATAACTTCTTCCTGCACAGGAGGCAAGTTAGCTGGGGAAAAGGCAGCAGTGAAGTGATAACAATGCAGAGCAGTGCTCCTTGGGGATGCTGCAGTCCAGAACCTGAGTGCCTCTGCCTAATTCAAGCTCTGTTTTCCATTGGAAGCACTTTATGACATCTGTGAGGACTGCTGTGGTCTGGAGGCTTTCACAGTTCATCTAGAATCAGCTAGAAATTTGTGACCATGTTGGATGAAACAATTTGGGACACTCTATTCCTGAGAGTAGAAAGCATTCTTGTTGCCCGTGCTGAAACACTAACTTGTCTTTAACAGGATAAAGTGTATATTCAAGACTAGTTTCTCTCTCTTTTAAATAAATGCATAAATTTAGGATTAAAAAACTGTTCATCAACCCCTATACCTAAGATACATTTCTGTTATGAAGATGCAGGTTTTGAAATGAAAGCCCTTCAAGATTTCAACAAAAAAAATTTGAATTTTTCTAGCCCAATCTTTATCAACAGAAAGCACTTGAAATGCCATTTTTCTTTGCCTCTACTATGTGGCATGTTTTTACCCTGAAGTAGTTTGCAATTGTTCTTGCTTAGAAATTAGTTTGTTTGTTTTTTTTTTTTTTGGCCAGAGTTCCTTCAACCTTTATGTGAGCTTGTAGTTGTGAACTCGCTTCCATTACAGAGTTCAGTTCAAATGTTTTTTTAGGCCATGAGTAAATCATACTATGATAACTTAATCATCTATTACATAGTCCTTGTTTATAAATAATCTCAGTTTCTGGCTAAGCAATGTGAACTTGGATTAGCAGCGGAGAGTTTGGTACTTTCTAATTTACACCTCAGAGAAATGGGTTTTTAGGAGGGTGTTGCCTATTTAATGATTTATAACTAGAAAACTGGTCAAGAAACATGAACAAAGAGCTGAGGGAATTCTTGAGGAAAGGGTTAGCCTGCAAGAACAAGCAAAAAACATTTTTGAATTTCTGATTATTATTTTTATATAAATGTGAATTACTCAAATATTATCTACTATAAAATCATTTGATAACCAGGGGAGTAGTGCCAGGGTTGTCTTTCCATTTAAATATCAGTGCACAGCATCTTTGCTGGGTCATGAACTTTATTTCACCACACAGTCCTTATTTGTCTTTCGAAAAGACAAAAGAAAGCCAACCTAAGCCACAAAAAAGAATATACTACATGATCTTTTCTTTGATTATTTTGGACAAGGAAAGACTAAAAAGAAGTATTTTGGGTGACAAAAGAAATTGGATTTGACAGTTCCTCTGTGAAAGACTGCAGAATAATCAACAAGTTTGATGCCAAAAATGACATTAACAAAGTGGTAAGGTTGGCAGGCAGTGTATAGTGCTTTCCCAGAATGCCAGTGGGGAGGTTTAAATTAAAATAAAAGTCCCCCAGGTTATCTGGACAAGCAGAAGCAGAGGATGAAGAATTAAAAACCTTTGTAATGTTGTCTTGCATTAATACACTGAATATATGCCGTGTTCAGCAATTGTGAGTCAGTGTTTTAGATTCCAGGAAGAACAGAGTTTAGCAAGGAGCCACCTCCAGGTTAATTATCACCCTTCAATTTTAAGTCTTTCATCAGGTAACTTCATATTTTTAATTTTCTTCAGTAGAAATACATATTTTTAAATCTTATTGAGGCTGATGCAGCTGATGTGTATGCATATGCTTATAATGCTCTGCATCTCATTAAAGCTACAAAACAGTATGTGATTCATAAGTGTTTCTTCATACTCCTGTACAGTTTAAAGAGGAACAAAAATAAATAGAATATATATTGAAATATTTGTAGGTTTTACTGCTTGACAGGAAAGGTAGAGAAATCTCAATAGCCAAAAGAACTTGACTGTTTTATTACCCAGTAAGGACAGTAACTAGAAGCATATGAGAGAAGATTGATGTCCTTCCAGACTTCTTCCATAAAATACAGCTCAGTCTACCCAGGGCAATATTATCCTGTAACTTCTTCTCTTTTTTAGTCTGTTAACTGGATGCTGTGGAAGCTATGACCACATGCATAAAATTGCTCCCTGCTTTCTGGAGTTTTCTTTGGCTGCAGGCACATTTTGTGAGCAAATCCAATTATACAAACTCATCCATTCTCTGCTTGTGCTAAGGCTTTTTGGAGGGCCTCCTTTTTACATTGAGGAGCCAAGAGCATGGGAAGTGAACTATCTAAAATTATTATTTTGAAAGCGGTGTTAAAATTGCTTTTTTAACCTATTTGGATAAATGTAGTATAAGTGAGTAATACAACTACCACTATTTTAATTTGGAAGAGTTCATCAACATGCAGCCTTGATAGACTAATTTGTGGCTGGAAGTTTGCACCTTACAATGGTTTAGGAAGGACAACTGTGGCAGTGTCAGATCCCAACATAAGTTTTCTTATGCTATTACTACACAAACTCCACACTCTTATCCTGTGTGGAGAAGGTCAAATGCTTTCAAGGAGGCAGGATTTACTGCACATCTGTGGCATTCCAGTCCTGCATGATGTGATAACCCATGTTTTCAATGGTGTGAAGATGACAGTGAATGAAAATAACTGCTAGATTTGTTAATTAAATTTGATATTCCAAGTAAATAGACCTTCAACTACTTTTCAATAGTCCTATTGAATTAAAAAATATGAAGTGTGATCTTTCAAATAAAATTAAGATGTTTCAGCAGTCTTAAAAAAGTATGTGTAAATATATTTATTTTAATATGTGTAATATTCTTGATATCTGCTTCATGAAAATGTTCTTTCTGTAAGATCTTGACAATAACACTGCACTTTTAAAGGCTCTACACAGTTTCTATTCAATGTTTTTGCCTTTATTTCTCTGATCTCAGCAAAATCTCATTAAAGTGACATCTTTTAACCTAATGAAATGAAAATTTAAACACTGCTTGTCACATTTTGGGGGAAGAAAACAAACCT
This sequence comes from Lanius collurio, assembly GCA_020086605.1. Classification (NCBI taxonomy): domain Eukaryota; kingdom Metazoa; phylum Chordata; class Aves; order Passeriformes; family Laniidae; genus Lanius; species Lanius collurio. Next base: position 893,448 of record JACBWW010000038.1, on the reverse strand, counting down.
GAAGTACTTCCACATACCAGTAAACAAAAGGGCCCATTCTGTAAAGAGTGTTTGAAATGCTCATTAAAAAATGTTAGAAAAGTTTGTCTGAAACTTCAGCACAGTTTTATTCCCAACTGGGGAAACTCTTGTTTTGAAACTGTACTTTCTATTTGCTTTTCAAAGCCTTTATATTTGTCTGGAGGCAGAATTATAAATCATGCTCTTCTACAAGTGATGTTTTTGTTTTGCTTTATTTTAAAATTAGGACTTCCTTAATTCATCATCAACTCTTAAAAAACAAGTGTACGTTTCATGGAATGTGATAATTTTATTAAAGGTGTTGCTTTGAAGAGAAGATGATGGGAATATTCTACGTGTGTGCTGGCTGTGTTACATGCAGTGACATTTAATGTTGCTGTAGAAAGGAAAAGATCATCTTTAGAGGAAAAGTATCTGTGCCATCACAGGTTTCTGCTAACACAGGTGATTCACTTATCTTTTCAGCTCCATCCACTTAAAATCCTTGTGTCTGTTTCCCCCAATGAGGTTGTAAATGCTGCTGTCAATTTTCACCAACAGTAAACACAATTACAGTACATGTGTGTACAGTAACTGCCTTTGGTTTTTAATCTAGAATGTATTTTAAAAGGATCTGGTTTTCTTCTGTTGTTGCCAAGACACACCAAGTGCATTACTACTGCTTTTATGTTTTCTTTGCTGCTTTTGTCACAGTGAATTTTGGAATGTGTGTAGGTTTCTGAAAGCTGAGCTAGTACACTTAAAGACTGCTGAGTGGCTCCTGTCTGGGAATGGGTTCATTAGCTCTTCCCCCTGGGCTGAGCCTCTGAGCAGTGCTCTCGGGCTGTAGGTGGCAGTGGGCACGCTCTATGCAACAGCTTAGCTTTTCTTTTCTTTTCTTTTCTTTTCTTTTCTTTTCTTTTCTTTTCTTTTCTTTTCTTTTCTTTTCTTTTCCTTTCCTTTCTTTTTTCTTTTCCTTCTTATTTTTCTTTTTCTTCTTCTTTTTTCTCTACAATTTAAAGATTTAATCTCTTTGTAAGTGTTGTTGACTTTTTAGCAGTAGAACCTCTACTGATTGCTTCTCATTCCCAATGTTTATGTCTTACATCCATTCTCTAAACTTGCATTCATTTAACTTGAGCAGGGGTGTATTTTAAAGCTTATTTTTTTTTAAGTGAGGAAATTTTGTAATGTAACTTCCATATTATCAGTACAGATAAAGCATGAAAATAATTCATCATTCCCTTCCCTTCTTGAAGATTTTCTTTCTGTGACACAGCCAGCCTTTGAAATCGAAGGCTGTAAAAATGTCTGTTTTAAAGGTATATTTTAGAGCCAAAAGACTTGCTGCTGTTTCACTGGGGATCTGAAGCCACGGGGAAAAAAACCAAAGCACATGGAGAAAGAGCAGGATGGCTGCTCCCTGGGTAGGTGAACATGGGAGAACTCAGGGGATGTGTGTGCTGGGGAGATCAACCTGGCCTGTGGAGAAGTGGCAGCCTCTGACAAAGAGCAAAAGAAAACTTCTAAAACTAATAAAGAATGCAGTCAGATGTGACTGTAAGGTTATAAGGCAAGGAAAATGAGTCTGAGGGTTTTGTCTCAAACTAAACCCTGCTAGTACCAGGAAAAAGCATGATTCAGCCTGAAGATTAGCAGAGTAATTTTCCACTAAAGCTGCTTACCTTTTTTTTAAAATAATATTTTCTTCTGAGCCAAGTAGATAGATTGAAATATTACCAGTGTATGCATTTGCAGTGACAGTTCTTCAGTCTGATACTCAGGCAGTAATGTTTAACAGCTTCCAGTGGGAAGGCTAAAGTGGGGGTGGGTGTGTAGAAATCCAGTATGTTGGTGTACACTTAGTCTCTTTAATATTCAGTGGTGTCCTAGTTTGAGACAAATTCATAGGAATGTCTGAAATGAAAGTCCTCTGATAGAAGGCAGGTTACAGCCACCCCTCCCACACCAGGTTTGGGCAAAAAGAAAATTTTCCTTAGAGGAAAGTGAAAGAAAAAGACTATTTATTTAACAGACACAATGCCCAATGGGAAAAGAATAATGCTAAATAATAAAACCTCTCGCTGTGGAGAGAAATCCAGGAAGATTTCAGTCCTTTTTGTGGGTGGGGTCTCTCTCTCTCTCTCGTCTCTGGATCTGGGTTCAGCATAGGCCCCTCCAAGCCTAGGTAGAAAGCTTTCCCAGTGAGCTCTGGTGTTCTGAACAGTTCCAGAAGAGAAGAAGAAGCCAAAGTCTCAGGAAAAAAACTTTAACTTTCTGTCTCTCTCCGGAGAAACACAGCCAAGAGCCTGGGAAAAGCAGGAAGGTGCTTGCCTCCACTCTGGCCACCACAGAAGCACAGAGAGGAGTAGTGTGACCTTGGAGCCCAAACTGCTTTGAAAAGTTCATATGGCTTTTCTTTTTATTTTCTTGCACCCAGTTTTAAAGACACAGAAAGGCCCAGGAATCATATCTAGGCATAGTGTGGCGATAGGGGATACACATCCTAAAGTCACCCAAGACATTCCACCCCTTATCCCTTATCATCGGCCCAATGCCCAAATGAATATATTCTAACTCTACACACACACATTAATACATACACATATATACAGCTATATACAGTGACAGTGACACTCAGCAAGCAGTGGTATACAGGCATTTCATCTTACAGGTGGTTTTCACCCAACAAGCAAACCTCCCAGTGGTACACTACGTGTTGTTCCATGTCTTTGCATTACCCACCATGTGCAACCATGTCCCTGAGCATAAACAACCCCACAGATGGGTTTGTCTGTACTCGAGGCAGAATCAACCCAAAGATTCTTTCCTAACAGTCCTCTGACATGCACTACTGGGACCTTATCTCCATCTGTTGTTTGTAGGGGTTCAGACTGGGCAGGGCCAGCTCAATTGATGAAGCCTCAGGTGTTAACTAACCAGGTGGCTTTTGCTAGATGCTGCTCCCAATTTTTGAAAGTCCCCCCACCCAGTGCTTTCAAGGTGGTTTTCAGCAGTCCGTTGCACCGTTCTACTTTGCCTGCAGCTGGTGCATGGTAAGGGATATGGTACACCCACTCAATGCCATGTTCTCTAGCCCAGGTGTTGATAAGGCTGTTCTTGAAGTGAGTCCCGTTGTCAGATTCAATTCTCTCAGGGGTACCATGACTCCAAAGGACTTGCTTTTCCAGACCTAGGATGGTGTTCCGGGCTGTGGCATGAGGCACAGGGTAGGTCTCCAGCCACCCAGTGGTGGCTTCTACCATGGTGAGCACAGAGCGCTTGCCTTGGCGGGTCTGAGGCAGTGTGATGTAATCAATCTGCCAGGCCTCCCCATACTTGTATTTGGACCATCGTCCACCATACCACAGGGGCTTCACCCGCTTGGCCTGTTTGATGGCAGCACATGTCCCACAATCATGGATCGCCTGGGAGATACTGTCCATGGTTAGATCCACCCCTCGGTCTCATGCCCACTTATAGGTGGCATCTCTGCCCTGATGGCCTGAGGCATCGTGGGCCCATTGAGCTAGGAACAACTCTCCCTTGTGTTTCCAGTCCAAGTCTATCTGTGACACTTCTATCTCTGCAGCCTGATCTACCTGCTCATTGTTTCAGTGCTCCTTGTTAACCCTACTCTTGGGGACATGGGCATCTACATGATGGACTTTCACAGGTAGCTTTTTTACCGCAGCAGCGACATCTTCAGGAGCCCAGATTGGTTTTCCCCTATGCTGCTCATGAAGTCAGTCTCCATTCCCCGTCAGACTTGCGCACAGGCCAGATGGGGCTGTTGAAGGGTGAGTGGGTCTTGCTCACCACCCCTTGGCTCTCCAGCTCACGGATCATCTTGTGTGTGGGGATCACAGCATCTTGATTTGTCTGGTACTGCCAGCGGTGCACTGTCGAGGTGGCAATTGGCACTCACTGCTTTTCTTCCTTCAGGAGCCCAACTGCAGAAGGATTTTTAGTTAGCCCAGGCAAGGTGTTCAATTTCCAAATGCCCTCTGCCTCCACAGCAGCTATTTCAAAGGCCCACCTGAGTCCCTTCAGGTCTTTGAAATACCTGTTATGGAGGAAGTCTATGCCCAGAATACACAGGGTCCCTGGCCAGTCACAATTGGATGTTTCTTCCACTCTTGCCCAGTTAGGCACATGTTGGCTTTAAGCAGTGTGAACTGCTGTGATCCACCTGTTACTCCAGAAACAGAAATTACTTCTTCCCCAACGTGTCTTGAAGGAAGCAAGGTGCACTGCATGCCTCTGTCAACCAAGGCTTCATATTTCTGTGGTTCTGCCAGGCTATCGGACCCACACTCTGCAAAAGACGTGATTTTCCCTGGCCTCTACCTGGCTAGAGGCAGGGGCCCCTCTAGTCCTGGTTATCATTCAAAACTCTGGCTACTTCCCTTCTGGTGGAACTCCCTCTCTGAGCATAACCATTCTTCAGTTCACACACCCATGCTGCCAGGACAGAAGCTGGTTTTCCACATCCCACCTCCTCATGTCTTCCCCACTGTCACACAGGAAGAGCCATAGTTCAGCTCTTGGGGTGTATCCTCTCTCCCTGGCTGTGGGACGTCTGCTTCTGGTAACAGAGCCTCTGGTCTGCACTGATGCGATTTTGAAAAGGCCCTCTTTCAGCTCCTTCCTAAGTTTCTGATGAGTCTTGTCCATCTTATCTTCCATTTTCCGTATGGTCTCTGACAGACTCTTTTCCACAGCTGCAGTTCTTGCTTGTGTTGGGCCAGGCACAGGGTCTGCATATGCCCAGAGCCTCCTCACCACAGAACTTGCCGTCTTGTCCCCATCATTCCATGCCATCATTGCCAAAGCAGGGGTGTAATCTGGTGGCACATGTCCTGCAAGTTTCAGCTACATCACCGGTGTACATTTTACCACGTCAGGGCTCCTAAATGCTTGGTCATCTGAGAACATGATTTCTATCACTGCTAGTTCTCTCAGGCATTGAATCCCTTGTTCCTTGGTCTTCCAGGGGTTTAGCTGCAGCTGGAGATCTCAGCACAGATATCTTTCCTTCACACTTCTTAGGAGCCATTTTCAGAGACTGAGAGCTTCAGGCCCCTTTGTCATCCCTTGGTCAATACTTAAATCACGTGACAGGGACCCCAAATGCCTGGCTTCAGTGTCATCCAGAATTGTCCCATCGCCTGCAGTGTCCCAGATTCGGACCATCCAACTTAATGTAGTTTCATCAGGCCATGGGGTGTAATCTTTCCTCAGGGTATGAAGGCTCTTTATGGACAGGGACTCGGTAATGATTTCAGGTTCCAATTCCTCTGCTGGCTGTGAAGGTCCTGGCTGCCCATTCACTGGGTGAATGGATTTGGCTTTGTGTTTCTTTCTCTGGACAGGGGCAATTGTTATTGGTTTAGGCTCCCTATCTGCTTTAGCTGCAGCTGGAGTGACTGGGGTGTCTGCTGGCTTATTCTGCTGCCCCTCTGGCTGTATCTTCTGCACCACAGTATCTAGCAGCATGCAGTAAGTGTTAGTCAGGATCCAGCACATGGCAATGAGCTTTTTCTTTTCATCCACACTGTTAATGCAGTTTTCCTTCAGATACCTCCCTACCTCAGCTGGATTCTGAATTTGTTCAGGGGGAAAGTTCCAGGCTACTGGGTCAGAAAACTGCTTCCAGGTCTGCCCTATGTCCTCCCATATCCCACACCACTTAGCATTTTTCACAACTGGGGCAACCCCTCTGAAAACCTCAGCCCTTATTTTATACAAGCTAGAGTCTATGTAGAAACCCTGCAAGATAACATAATAAGAAGGTGATATCTTTGACATCCAGGGGAAACTGGACAGTTTGAAAAGGTGACATACCAGATCTGAAGGAGAAGAGGAAGATGAAGGACTGGGAATGATCATTCCCTGTTTTTTCCCCTAACAAACTGGGTGTAATTGCTAATACATTCCAAAAGGAAACTACCAAGGCCAGAATGGAAAAACAACATGACATACACACTCTAAATGGTTTCCATTACTTCCATCAAACTTTGATGAATCACTACTACCAGGCATATTAAAATGGCAGTCCTGGATCTTATTCCTGACTTATAAAAGATGTAAGCCAGGGACCTGACTGCCCAAAGCTGTGGACATGTACTTATGTCTAGGTTCCACAGAAAAATTATTAAATCAAACAGTATGGTCTTACTTCTGTACCTCAATAGAAAATGCTTCAAACCAAAATGCTGGGGTTTTTTTTCACTTTCATGTGCCACTTAAGTTGGGTGCCAAATTTATGTCTCAGTTTTGGAGACAAAACTTCAAGAGGAAACATTCTGGAATGAGTGCCTCCCCTTTTCCTCCACCAATAAGACAAGTGGGTCACAGCAAGGGAAAGTGGAAAAAACAAACAGTTTATTAACACCAAACAAAACCAGGGCAGAACAGGAAAACCCCTCAAAATGCAACAAGTTCCCAGAGAGGGAACAGAGACATGGGCTTGGACCAGCCAGGGCCACCCTGCGGGCCTGCTGGGGCCAACCTGCAGGCTCCCTGGACCAGCGAGGAGGGAAGGGAGGCAGTGAGGCAAGGGGATAGGGAAAGGAAAAAGAACAAGAAAAACTAAAGGAACTTTTGGTTCCATTGGCTAGCTGGAACACAAAAGAAACCCAAAGATCAACACAGCGCTCCCGGCGCACCCCCTCCTGAGCCTCACCGAGCCCCTGAGCCATTGGGCTGAGCCACTGAACTGACCTGCACCTGGGTCCCATGGCTCTGGCCCCCCCAGGTCCATCTTAAAGAAACAGTGTCCTTGGGCATTAAGTGAACAGTCAAGGAATAAAGTGGCTTCATACCATCACCCCAGGACACACAGGTTGCCCAGAGCAGCTGTGGATGCCCCATCCCTGGAAGTGTTCAAGGCCAGTTTGGATGGGGATCTGAGCAACCTGGTCTAGTGGGAAGTGTCCCTGCCTATAGCAGAGAGGTTGGGACTAGATGGTCTTCAAGACTCATTCCAACCCTTAACATTCTATAATTCTGTGAAAAAGCCAGTGGGACACCACCCGCCCCACCATGCTGTCTCTCTGTGTGTCATGTATGCCAGCACCACAAAAAGCAGTGTTATCACTTTCTCCCCTGTCTCCTGAAGGGAAGTTTTCTGCATATCATTCCTACTTTTGTACTATGCAGGGTTGCAAATGCACTGGAATAAATCTCTCTAGGTGATATATTTTTTTAGGAACCAGAGAGATTCTGTCAGCATAAGTTCAGAAGGTTCAGAAAGATCTCTTATATTTTCAGGTGTCCTAAATCTTTTCTGTTTTAAGGTACATGTACATGTAGTGCCAGTGCAAATAGCCAGAGGGCCAAAAGGAACACATGCCAGTGTTTACTTTTCTTTTTACTGTCTTTTAAATATGAACAGGCAATATGTTAAAACAGAAAATTGAAAGGAGAAGAGACAGGAATGTGGCTAAAGGGTTAACTTGGAATAAGAATGCCAGAACTTGGTGCTGGTTTTCCACTTATGTAAGACAAATCCTGCGTTCAAGCTGCTATGGATACACACTATTTTGTGCCTGCATTTCAGTTCCCTTCCTGTAAAAGCATTATTTTTGCTACTGGGGCTTGATGAAATAGGCATGTTGAATTGTGAAGTACCAAATACTGGAGGAAGGGAACATAATGGGAGGTGAGGAAGCTGCTTTTAAGCTCTCCAAGGTCACTTTATCACATAAACAATAAATCCAAAGTTATGGAAGCACAGGATGTAGAGCAAAACCACTGAAAAATAAAAAAAAATGCATGAGAGCAAAGTGCATGTAAAAAGCATTTCCAAGATGCTTTTAGTGAATGAGCATAAAAGGAAATGTCTTTCAGATGAGCAAAGAAAAGTACAAGTAGCAGAGTTAATTACTCCAAGCCTGCAAAAGCAATTTGATATCCAAGAATCCAGATGAAATTTTGTGCCCGTTGGAGTCAGAATTGGCATCGTGGTTTGACACGGAAGTGTTTTTTTGCAAAAAGGTCCTTCTAGTTCTGATCAGAACCAATCAATTGTCTGGCTTGATTACTGGCGAGTTTTAAGCCCCTTAGGAGTTTGACATGCCTCTGTGAATCACATTTTAAGATAAACAGAGCCCGGGAAAGCTCTCTGGACTCCCACCCATCAAAGATGCAACTTGGGCCGCCGGGCCCTGCTCGGCCTGGCCCGACCCGTGAGGCAGCCGCCCCCTCCTTGGCCCTGTTCTGTCTGGGGCCCCCCAGCCCTGCCCCATGCAGGTAGAGCTGGGCTGGCAGCATCGGAGGGTGGTAGAGCAATTGGGAGCTAAGGTGCCTCTGCATTCTCTTTTTATTCTTTTGGCTCCACAGTGTTTGGACTCAGTTTACCCTCGCCTGGAAGGGTGTGCAATACACCTGAAGTTGATTCTGCCTAGTGGGTGGGGGGCATGGCCCCACCATCTGATATGAACGGACATTTGGAATTTTTGGCTGCCTAGGGGGCGGGAGGAGGGTCCCACCCTTTGATGTGGACTGATCCACTGATTGAACTGACCATAGAAAGGAACCAGGAGGGGTCAATGCGAAGATGACCCCAGTTCCTAGAGATGAAGATTGCTCCTAGAGATGAGTAAAGAAGACCTTGCTCCTGAACAGCTCAGCCTTAAATTGACACCCCGTGTTAGCTCAAATTGAAACTTTCGAAAAGCAGCTGTGGGGAAAGTGGTGATTTGAAGGGACTTCTCACTGCAAGCAGAAACCTCCCGGGCGGCTGTTTTGCTGTGATATTGAACCCATAAGAGAGTTGTCTCTAGTGAAAATGTCTCCACAGGGCCAGCAAGAAAGACTCAGAGACTCCTCTCTCTTTATGTGAACTGAAAAGATTATAGGGGTGGTAAACTGACTGGAATCTCCAGTGTTGTTTCTACATTATCAGTGTAGAAAAAGAAAGGTGGGGGGAGGAGGTGTTCTAAGGATTTAGTCTGATTCTAACTTTTGTTTCCTTCTTTTAGGTCTGTTAATAAACTTCTTAGAGTTTGTATCTGCTTTGCTTTCTCCTAATTCTTATCTCACAGAGGTAAAATGAGTAAGTGATAAATAATTTGAACTAAACCACTACAGTTGGCTATAGGAGGTCTGTGTAAGTAGGATTTCTCTCCCCACTCTAATAGTCTGTTATATGTGGCTGGAGACCTACATTATTTAAAAAACAAAGGTCATTTCATAACAGATATAGGCTAAATTCTAGATTAATCAGATCCTAACTTTATAAAGTAAGCTGGTAAATGTGCCCCGTGCCAGGAGGACAAGGTAATTATTCCATATTTGAGAACCTTACCTATGTGGCTGTTTGGCTTTGATCCTGCAAGCTCTTTATTTCATACCTAATCTGAAGCAGATGGGCTCTTCTGTTCAAGTCATTGCTTGCTGACCTGAAATTTTCTGCTGAACCAAGCTAGCATCAGATGAAACATTTGACATGAAGTCAGAAGGGTAATATACTGAATTTTGCAAAACTGAAAAGTTGTTTCTGGCCATTTTAGAATCACAGAAGATTTTGGGTTAGAAGGGGCCTTTAAAGGTCAACCTCCCTGCAGTGAGCAGGGACATTTTCCTCTAGAACAGGTTGCACAGAGCCCTGTCCAACCTGACTGTGAATATTTCCAGAAACAGGGCATCTACCAGCTCTCTGGACAACCTTTTTCAATGAGCTGGACACAGTGCTCTAGGTGGAGCCCCAGCAGAGCTGAGTGTTAGAGTCATCTCCCCCAACCAGTGATACTCATTTTGTTTAACAGTTACTGGAGAGAAAAAAAAAAAATCTTGCAATATTTCCTTAGTTTTTGCCTTCTTAATCCTCACTATAATTTGTTTCCTAGTAAATATTCATCTGAAGACACTTGGAAAATAGTTGTAGAAGGAAGACTAATAGGTCACAGTACCTGTGAGGTGGGATGCACTGTCGTTATGTGTTACAGCATACACACTTGTCTGTGAGGGGTAACACACTAAAGGTAAACAGCAGACCAGGGCACCTTTTGGACTGATCCATGAATCAAATGGATAATTCTGAGTTAGAGATCCAGCACCTACTCTGTTCCTCTAGAAAGTTAATGGTGACATTTGTCTGATAGAGCAGGTTGTTTTTCTTACTGCTACATTTGACTGCAGAACTGAAGGGATGACTGACCTATCTAAAAGTTAATTAAAAGAAGACAGAAGTAGATCAAATAAAGGCCAGATCTTCCCTACTTGTTCATGGGGAAGCCCACCAAAGGTCATTTTAATTCAAAGTCTGAAGAACTGAGCACTGAAGGTGCAGAGCTCTGAGCAGATTTTGGTTGTGGTCTTAAATCTCAGCTTCATTTGATGTCTGCTGTTTGTATTGGACTGTTAGCAAAGTTTTCCTAGCTGAGTATGATCTAAGATCAAGTAGGAGGTAGTAGGAAGGGATCAGTGGTGACCTATGAGGCTTAACCAACCAACAAGTATGTGACAATCATTAAGTTATATAGTGGCTTTTTATATATATAAACCCAATTATATATGCACAAACAGTTTAAGTCACCGCAAAATTACCACTAGGAAAGCAAGTATACAGATGACATGAGTAAAGTAAATATATGTACATCACAAGTTATTACAAAGTTCCAATTCTGAAGAAAGTATTTACTTATGAACATTTACTTGTATACACCAATAAATTGGTGACTTGTGACCAAACTGTTTCCAGAAGTGGGGCTAACCAATAATGGAAAAGTCTTATTAAAGATCTGCATCCCTGAGGCTGGTTCCCTCATCAGTCAGGGAGGTCTGGTGCTCCTTTTAGGTAGACAGTGAGTTATTTTTTATACCCCTTTGGTGTAGATACATAAGTGTGTGTAGGACATCAGTTCGCGAGATAGCTGTTGCTAGCTTGTGCTTTCCTAGAAGGCAAATTTTTTGTCAAAGTTTTTGTCTTACTCCCATCAAATTTTATATTTATTCTGCCAACTGCTTCCCATGAAGAAAGCTTAGGGTGAGCTTGCCAGGGATATCCTTCACCATCAGTATGTTTACCAGCTTCTATTTGTAGGAGCCCCATCACTAGGCAGAGATCATAACAAGATAAACAATCAGACATGCTTGCAGAACTTCCTGCATGCTTGCTTTCTTAGACTTCATCTAAGCTTTCTTAGACTTCAGGGTCTAACAAGATGATGTACAATGTTCAAAAAAGGTACCCCTTAACCTTCTTTCAATTTCTTTTTTGCAAGGAAATCTTCATGAAGTAAATAACCATCTCAGCTATTCTCTCAACCTTGGCTCCCTCCTTGTCTGTCCAATGGGATAAAACCAAGCCAAGTGATTTGACTGCAATGTTATAAACAGCACACTGTGATCATTTTCAGAGGTATGGTGTTTACTGTTTGTTTTAAAAGTTTATGGCTCAGTTCACAAACCTTGAGAACATGAAATTGATTGTTCCCTAATGTACTAAGGAGTTTGTGATTGGGGACCTCTGGAGGTAGCACCTTGTGTCTAAAATTGATGGTATTTAATGTTTTCATAGTTAATGCATTTCAACTAATCCCTAGAATCCATTTCATAGAGGCAGCAACACGTCTTATTTCCTTAGCTACATTGATGGCAGGGTAGTGTAGCAAAATTGGCAGTCTGGTAGCACAGAATCATTGTGAGCTTAAACCTAGACTGGTTTTTAAATAGTAGTCTATATATAAGATAACTGGAATATTCATGCAAAACTTGATATGTTGAGAGGTCTCAGCCAAAACCATTCTCTTCTGGGTAAATAGTGAGTTATTTCTTTTTTTCTAGTAAATTATTTTCCCAAATAAATTAGGTTTTTATTTGGCCAAAATTAGTATAAAAATGGGTCCTTTAACTTCAGATTATAATGGAAAAAATCTATACTTGTCTTCAAGCACAGTCACAGATCATTGACATTCAAGATCTTCAAATTTCATTGAACCATTACCTTGGTTTTTTTTTTTTTTTTTTTTTTTTCCACACTTTAGACTCTGGTCAAAGCCTAGAAATAGCAGTAAGGAGCAGCAGGTGTGGAAATTCAGGCTGAGAATCAGAAAATTCCTTATGTTCCCTCCTTGTTTTTAATGGTTGTAGTTTGCTGAAGTTTAGTGCTGCTGAGAAAGCAGCTGCATGTAATTGCTGTCACTGTCTCCTGGCAGGGAACACCTGGGAAAATCCTTTGTTTTTTACTAGTAAAGTGTGTGCCTGGTTTAGAGTTGGAAAAGACTTTGCTTCATCTGTAGGACCCACGAACAGGATGATGCTCTTCAAGTGCTTAATTTTCAAATAAGACAGAATAAATGGTCACAAGCTTTCAGTTAAATTTCTCATTAAAAGTTTAAGGGTAAGTGATGATGAGAGTTTTGTGGTTTGTCAGGGCTTTGTCCAATAATAGTGGGAACTCCTCAAGTAAACTGTGAAGTAGGTAGATGATGTTTGAACTCTGAGAAAGGTGGGTTTGTTTTGTTTGTTTATGTTCTGCTTGGGGATTTTTTGTGCTTTGTTTTGTTTGTTTGTTTTGTTTTGTTGCCAGTGGTGAATCTGTAGAGCTGTCAGCAAAGGCCATGAGGTAACAGCCTCTCTGTTCTGAGAGGAAGGTGGGAGGATAATCTGCATCATAGGAGCACTCTTGGAAACTTGGAGCTGAGGCAGTAACTTGAAGTAGAAAAATATGTTAATTAAAACACTATATGGGGCCAAAACAGCAGTCCAAGAGCGCACCAGAGCACATCCATGATGAGCATTCAGGGCAAACATCTTTGACACTGGAAGTTTTCCTTGGCTGATTCCCTTTATTACTATCATCCAAGCAAATGTTAATGTATGTACTGAAAAGACAAGAAGATTCCGCAGGAGTATTCCTGTGCTAACATCATTTACCAATCCTTTAATGTATTCTGATCTTTTTTTTGGCTAAAGAGTAGAGTGATAAATAAATGTCTTGAGAATCAATACATCTGTTCAGTATGTACTTATTTGAAATCCATGATTAAGTAAACCTTAGTAATTTGGTACTCAATGTGTTGCAGGTTTTTCCTGAAACAATCAAACTCTTCTGGTATTCCTAGGGAATTATATTGCTAGCAAAGTCATTAGTGTTTGCACATCAGTTTTGAGCCAAATTATGAATATCCCCGGATGCCAAGCAGTAAGTTTTTAAATTATATCATTACAAAGCAACTGTATTGAGAATAAGATTTTTTTTTTTTAATCCAAAGTGTTTGGGGAATTTACCCCTGAGTATTCAAATTAATCATTAATCACAAAAGCAATTTGTTGGGCATTTGAAAATCGTTGCCAGTTTAAAAGACTTAGTTTCTATTTCAAAGCTTTCAGTGGGCAAAAAAGCTGCAGTTATCACTAGAGAATACCCAGTCTGCACAGCAATTTAAATACTGTGTCTACAACAGACATATGTGGTTTAATTTTCACAGTTTTTTGTAATCTACTTTATTAAACATTATTCATTCACAGCAGGCACAAATAACCTTCAGTAAAACAAGTATGTTTGATATGCTGAACCTGGCACATTCAAAGCCAGTCTGTGGAGGAGTTCCTCATGGGACAAACTGGTGGGACGCATCTTGCCATGCAGAAGTCCAACAGCAGCTTCAAGCTGAGTTCATGTACACTTTCGTAGAGGCTTTGTGGTAAAAAATAAGTGACATTGGGGGTAGGACAAAGGATATGGTAATTCTCAGGAGGTTGTTGCTCTCTTATATGACAATTATGAATTTGCTTCAGTGTAACTTTACAAGAGCATTTCAGTTTGGTATTTAATAACCCTGCCCTCAGAAAACAGGCAAGTATTGAGCAGCTTTGAAACCTGCCATTCTGGTACAGATGTGTATGTCCTGGGCACCGTGCCTTTTGGAAAATCTTTCACTAAGTTGCTTTAGGAATTAGCATTGCTACAGAGACATGTAACTGCAGAGACCCAGATAGTAAGGAGGAATATTTGAATTTCTGTACCTTTTAGTCTTTAAAAAAATGTCCATATATGAAGATATTGTTTTATTAAACTCTATATGTTTTATTATTTGTGTACAAGGATTATCTGCACTTGTTCTATAAAAATGGGAATGTATACTGAAACTAAATGAAAGCAATTAGTCATGTAAAACACCCACCTACTTTCTCTTGTCTGTAGCAAAACCCCTCCTTCCTAGAAAGGCTTTTCTTTCCCTTGATGTGAGGCAATAAAAGGGATTTCACGTTCAAAGAAATGTACATATTCTGTACTCAGTTTATAATGGAATTTTTGGGAAGGTAATTTACTATTTCACACATGCTATTTTTACACTGGATCACATATATATTACTGTCGTGGTTTGGAACAGTTTGGGTTTTTGGTTAAGAGGGCTCCACCAGCCACAGAAGTGATTCTCTTGCAAAGAGGTGCATACAGCTTCCTCTAGAATTGACAGACCCAGTCAACTGGCTAGTTTGAACATTGGCCACTTTTTAATCCAATTAAGAAGCTTGATATGCCTCTGTGATCCACATTTAAGAATGGAAAACCCTGGGAAAAGCTCTCTTTGTCTTCCATCTTTCAGACAGATAACCGGGGGCCCGCGGGGCTGGACCAGGCCGTGCTTGGGCATGGCCCAGCATGGTTGGCTGTGGGGTGGTGGCTGAGATCTCAGCTGCTTCTGCTCGCTGGAGAGCTGGCACAGCAGTGCCTAAGCTTTGCATCAAATCACAGCTATTCAACACTTGTTTATTTCAGCACAGGTACCTTTGCTCACAATTGCAGTTTGAACGCTCCACCCCCCATGCTTCCATGAAATTACGGCGGATACTCTGGTGTATCATAGTCCATCACCATAGCTTAACAACAGAATTTCAGCTTCTTAGCTTGAAGTATCTCTTCTTTCTCCTCTCTCTCAGGGTTTCAGCTCCTCCTTCTTCACTGACTGTGGTGTCTTTACTTCATGTGCCTTCACCTTTCCCTTTCCTCTGACCTGGGAGAGTACTGATGTCCGCAGGCTTCATCTGTTCTGGAGAAATCTTGCAGCACTAAAAGGGTTAATCTCACCCAGGCCCCACAGCTGGAAGTTGCCTCTCCCTATTGGTCACATGAGCTATGCCAGGCAGTGGCCTCAGCTGAATTTCAGCTGCACTAGGGGCAGGGGCCACCCTGTCCAAGCTCCGCTAATTATTTGTGCTGGTTTAGCCAAATTTAGAAATATATCCTCTGAGAGAAGGCAAATTGCAAGCCCCTCCCCCCCAGGTTTGGAAAACCCCCACTTTTTCCTCAAAGGAAAGTGAAAGAGATAAAGATGATTTATTTAACAAACACACAGGAAAAGGATAATAATGCTAAATAATAAAACCTCTTACTGTGGAGAAAAACCTGGAAAAATTAGTGAGAGTTGTCCTGTAGTCTCCCTCCTCCTTGGAGCTGGGATGGGGAGCCCAGGCCTCGGTGAAGAACAGTCTCGATGTGTTCTGATGTTGAAACAGTCCAGCAGAGAGAGAGAAAAAATCTGAAATTCCAGGAAAAAAAAAGTTCAACTCTCTGGAGGGAAAAAAACAAAAGCTGGCTGAAAAAAAACCACGGTGCCTCTCTGCTCCTCTCCTGCAGCAGGGAAGAAAAAAAAAAAAAAGCAGCACAGAAGTGTGGTAATCTCTGTCTGTGTCCTTGAGGTGTTTTTTTTTCTTCTCTCTCTGTTCAGGCTCAGTTTAAAGGCACAGAAAGGCACAAACTAATTTCTGGGCATAGCAACAATAGGGGGATACCCATCATAGAGTGTGTATTACATTTATATTTCAGGAAATATCTGCTTTGTAAGGCCAGATAACAGTAAGTGTGAGTTGGGCCGTGGAGCAAAAAGAATGCTTGAGCCTTACTGGAAAATGTCTTGGTTTATTCTTAATTAAGGTCCACTAAGCTGGAGCTTGGGAGAGTCAGTAAAAAGAATGTATAGATGCATCTTCATTTCTGAAATCCTTGTGCAGATCAGGAAATCTGGTAAGCAAAAGATCAAGTAGAATGTGTGTTCTACTTGTAAAAGTATAATTATTGTGATTCAAATACTTCATATATTTGCCTTACCAGATTTGGACTGAGTTTACATTTAAGTGGATGGGAAATTTACTGGGCAAATATATGACATAAAGCTGTTTACTGTGCAAGAGTAGTAAATGGTTAATGCATGCTCAGATTGTAATTAACTAGTCAAATACAACATTTCTTCCATTTTATGGTCATTCTCACCCTAGAGGAATTTCTGTACTGGTGTATTGATACAACCTGTAGTTATCTGCTGCATGAAAACATCTGAAGATACCCCATGGGAATAGTCAACCAAGTCCCAATTATCCCATCAGAGCTGGGGTGGAAGAAAGGTGCTTCAGGACATGACACAGGAGTGGACTGGCCTTTTTGGACTCTCAGTCACAAGTACTTTTATAGAGGTGCAGATGCATTCCTGTCTCTGTGCTAATCCCGTGGCTGCCTGACTGAGCTGCTTATCTTTTACATCCTGGCAGAGAGCTGATGGAAGCTTTTTAATTGTGTGATTCCAACAAAGTGCCTACTGAGCTGCAGAATATCTTGAGCCCTCCACTGTTTGAAAAATGTAGGAAAAATAATTGGAAACTAATCTGTCTCCCTGAGGTAAAAGCTCAAACTTAGGGGAAAGAAAAACCAAAAATTAGCCCCCAAAATTAATTTCTTCCTTCTTTTTGTCAACTTACACAAAACTTCTATGTGAAAGATAGATTTCATTAACATAGCTGGAAATGTTCTGTTTTCTACCCTATCTTCTACATAGGTGGGAAAAGCTCAGAGCTGTTTCAGATGGTGTCTATGGGATTTGTAGATCAGAAGCTTTTATGGAAAAAATGAAGATATTATACAATATTATGGACAAAATATAGATGTCCTAAGATGTTGGTATCACCTTGCTCTGCTGGAATTCCTTTTATTTCCCCTTCTAATCTCTTTGTGAAAATTCTACAGGAGAAGAGTATTGTCTTCTTGGAAACAATGATGAAAAGCATAGGAAATGTTTAAACATCTCTCTCTAAAGACAAACCTGATTGAAGTAAATATGAATATATTATTAGTATCACCATGCATAAGTCTTTGTAGAAAAGTCTGTGACTGCACAACCTATGCCTGAGTTCCACAGTGTGTTTTTTAAAATGTGCCTTTAAAATGTACTGCATGATACAATGACAGCAAAGGACAGAGTTGAACCACGCATCCATAACAATAGGGTACTCCACTGGCTTGTAAGATGCAGTAACATGCAGCTCCTTATCAGATAAATTACTATCAGGTCCAAAGTGCCTTCATCCACCCTCCCTCTCTGTGAAAACAGGATAAAACATTCAGCTGAGAAATGCTGAATTTCTAATATCTAAATCTTCTAATCTAAATACTAATGTGCCCCAAGGCAAAATGTAACTTCCAGGACCAAGAGGATGTCAAGCCCTGGAAATATGGGTGATCACAGGAGACAGGAGCATCTCCAAAACTCTTCAGCATTTATAGTTTTCCAGAATCTGCTGATTTCCAAAGCTTAAGCCAAATTATCAGTATGAAGAAAAAGTCAATAGATGTTGACAGACAGAAAGTGTGGTTAGTGAAGAAAAAAACCCCCAGTATTCAGGAGCATAAAGGTTTTGCTCTGCAATTTAAACAAAACCCAACGAAGCTTGTTTCAGACTATCATAGTTTTGTATTTGGATTGGTGACAAATTGAGGAAATCTTTAGTGTTTACTATGTTTAGAGACATTAGTAAAGAAAGTCAGTAGATAGTTAACTAGGGGCCTCAGCACAAACCAAGTTATGAAATTGGGATTAACAAGAGTAAGAAGGAATCTGCAAGATTCAGGGCTCAAACATCCAAGGGGAATTTTACTGTGGCATATAATTTTGGCAATTATACTGCCATTGTGCCTAGAGCTTGTAATACTCCAATGCATGCAACATGTATCTGCACTGATATGTCTGATATACTGACATCTCATTGGAGTTGACAAATGCTGCAGCAGTGGTATCTTCTCTGTAAAATACTTCTGTAAATGTTATGAAGCCCTCTGCTCTATTCTTGTTATTTGAATATATATTTGTGTCAAAGGTATGACAAGTTTGTGTGTCACTGTGTCATTCCTCTGTCATCTAGTTATTCTGCTGGAGTAAGCAGCAGTTTTTATTCAGTCTGCATAGCCAGGGCTCTTCCCACGAAAGCTAGGATGTGACTGAAGAGCAGGATGTATGCCTAGGTCTTGAGATAGCCTCATTTTCTGTTGCTGGCATGAGAAAGAACAATGCTACTGCATCACTCTAGCAATACATGAATTAAACATCTTTTGAGAAAAATAAATTGGACTCCATGTAGAAGTGTGGAAGAACTGCAGGACATCTTCAGTAGGACTGATGTAAAGTGACATCAGAAGAAATAAGCTTTCTTCAGACAAAGGAAAAAATAGTAATGTCACTTTTTTTTGGTCTTTATTGCCCACCCCCCCAACTTCCAAAATAAACTTTCTTACCATCATGCTTGGTCTCTTTACAGTGGTTCTGACAGCTGGAGAAAACCTGTAATGCTGCTCATATCCACTCTATTTGACAAGCTCTGTTTTAGAATACAGTTAAGAATTCTTCTGAGAAAAACTTTCAAAAGCAATATAGACATGTGAGTGTGTGAGTAAGAGTGGATTCTGTAACTCCATAGGCAGTAGGAGATATCTCAGGGCAAGTTCCCTATACAAAATTTACTACTGATTTAGTATGATTTGGAAATGCTGTCCTTTTTTTGGTAGATTAAATGAAACAAAGGTGCACACTAAATGTAATATTTACTTTTCCATTATGAAAATAATATATTGCAGAAAACTTATTTGAAGAAGAAAGGAAATTTCAATATGTGAAAAACTGAATTCTAGACCTTTTGGAAATGACCTTGAGTTTAGAAAGCATGCCATACAAAAATCTTATAATTAAGTAAGTTACTGAAGAAAGTGTAGAGAATTTAATAACATTCCCATCTCATAACTTTTGCATGATTACATTACTTTAGGCTTAGTTCAAAAATATCAAATCGCATTTTTTTAGTTTATATTGTAATCTTTTTAAAGCTTTATAAATCATCATAAAACCTCCCTCACTTTTCCAGATGAGACTTAGAGAAAAGTAAAAAGATCTGAATCAACTAGAATGAGAAAAAATATGATGTAGTATTTAAATAAGGCCAGGGAGAAAGAGTCAGTGGAACAATTTTAGTATTACAGAAAAGTTCTAAGACTGCACACTTTTATTTTCTAATCAATTTCTAAGAACAGTGTCTTGGAACAATGTTGGGCTCTTCCCAGTGGCTGCTTTGAGGCTGTGTTTTGGATTTGTGCTGAACACAGGGTTGATAAAACAGAGATGGTTTTGTTATTGCTGAGCAGGGCTTACACAGAGCCAAGGCCTTCTCTGCTTTTGGTGCTGCCACACTGGTGAGGAAGTTGGGGGTACTTGAGAAGGTAGGAGGGGACACAGCCAGGACAAGTGAGCCCAAGGGACCAGAGGGATATTCCAGACCATATGGCATCATGCTCAGTATAAAAATTGTGGAGAAGAAGGAGGAAGGAGAGGACATTTAGACTGATGGTAGTGTATTTCCCAGTCACTGTTACCTGTGATGTGGCCCTGCTCTCCTGGAGATGGATGAACACCTGTCACCCATGGGAAGCCATGAATTAATTCCTTGCTTTGCTTTGTTTGCGTGTGTGGCTTTTGCTTTCCCTGTTCAACTTTCTTTATCTCAACCCACAAGTCCTCTACCTTTTACCCTTCCAATCCTGTCCCTGAAATCAGAATGCTGCATGTTCCTTGTGTTCCATGAGAACATGTTCCATGTTCTCTTGCTCTTTCCTACCTTGAAGAGTGCCGAAAACATACAGATAATGAGGAAACCTGAGAGCTGAATCGGTCGATGTTGCAGTGAGTCATAGGCCCAGCCAGGGTGTCCTGGACCCCGTTGGACAAGAGGTCCAGTGGTTTGGTTCTCATCAAGCCCAGGAACCTTAGGATGGCTGCCCGCCCAAACACAGACACCTCCAGGCTGCGTGGCGGGAAAGTTCATTGCCCAAGGCGGGAAAGACGTGGCACTCTGCACATCTGCAATGGCCACCACTGTCCCCTCCCTTGGTTCTGTCATTGGCCCGAGCTCATCCTCTCCACCTACCTCTCTCCCCAGTGGTTAAGCTGTGTGTACCCCACCTCTGTCACACCCTTGTCTGTGGTGCTGTTGGTTGGTTTATGTTTGCTCCACCCTGAGCAGTGGGGTACAAAACCCCTGTCAAGGGCTGCCCCTGGCTCTTCTTGGCCCTTCCTCCCCGGGCCCCAATAAATTCGTTCCTGTTTCCCCCAGAAGAGTCCCTTGTTCCTTCGTCTCTCCATGCACCTTCCCCACCGGTGGCTGAGGAGAGCCTTGCCCAGACCTTGCCCAGCCTCCTGCACTCCCTCTGCACCCTCCCCCTGCCATGGCAGCAGGTGAGACCATTACCTGGTGCTCAGCCCCCTGAGCTGGCCACTCGGTGGGCACTGTGGCAAGTAGATAGTAGAAAATAATTATATCCTCATTGTATTACATCTGTCTTTGATTTACAGCCAAAATGTTCTTTATATGCTGCTCTGCTGATTCAGATGTAAGTGAATATGCAGATCCAGATATGGAATCTGAGAGGGATATGAACTTGTTTTTAAATTAGACCAGTTGCAGAGCTGGTAGATTTTGTGCTTTTTGAGCTACCCAGTTGTGGTCGGGGACTGGACAACTTAGTTGGGAAAGGCTTGTTAAAAATTGTGCACTGATGTATGATGAGATATTAAGAAGTCAGAGCTTTATAACCTAATAAGGAAAGAAATTAGAGTGTATACAACTATGAAATTTGAAATTCTATTCTGTCTCTAATGAAAAAATAACATGTTTTAAGATGTGATTGAAACCAAGGTATGCAAAGAAAGTAGGTAACTTTATTTGTTTGCAAAGTAAAGAGATTAGTCTCTGCTTTACATGTTCTGAAAAATTCAATTTATTAATGGCATAGCTCCAAAAAGTAAGTGTCATGATACTGGGATGAATTTTCTTGTATGACCCACATTCACAGTCAAAATGTACTGCTTGATTTCTGGTGGCTCTTTCTATCCCTGCTGGAACTGTTTTTCTAGTTGCTGTTTGTTTCAGAAGCTAAGAGATACTGCAGAGGAGTGCTCTATTAAATGCTACCTCCAGGAAAAACTGAGAAGTTCTAATTAGCCTCAGAATGCAACTACAACTGTGCCAAACCTCTGACATTTACAGAGGTAAAAGAAGGTTGAAATATTTGGGGTTTTGTTTTTCACTTTTTTCTTTCTACCAGTAAAATTGGATTTTACTTTTCATGAAAATGTTGGTGGAAGTTCTGTATAGCTCACAGATTAAAATTTTGTCTTCAGAATTTTCAGAATAGTTTTCAAAAACTGGCTGACTTGTTTTTCTTAGGCTTTGTGCACACACCAGATAAAACACAAATCATGAAACTTTTCTGAAGTGTTATTTTCTTTCTTATAGCACATGTGATCTGAAAATAATGGAATATTATTTAAAAAGTCTGATAGTGTTCATTTCAAGGTATCCCCCTTTGAGACAAGTTTAGGGGGAAACTCTCTGGAAGGAACATCTCCCCAGAAGACAGGTTTCAGCACTCCCTCCTGTGGGAACCCAGAATACAGAGAATATTTCCCTGCCTATTTTGAGATATTTATACCCCCCTGCACACCCCACTGTACAACACTGCTTTCAACCTTTGTCCATGGAAAAGGCTGCTAAGCCTTCAGAATGAGTTAGAATTTACAAAGGTGTAAGTCAGGTGGTTGTATGGTATGTAAATTGTCACAGGGCAAAAATCTTAAGAGTTTTTAGGTTTATTAGTATAGTAAGTAGATAAAGCAGAAAAGACCAAGATGGAGGATTGTTGTTGTTCACTAGACCTTCCTCTCCTTCTTCACCTACTCCATATTTTGCAGTATTGGTAGCATGAAATAATTGGTTAAAAATTGCCACAGTGGAAGGCTGCGTGTCCAAGTATTCAGTAGGCATTGGTAGAAAAATTAAAATAATGTATAATTGGTTGATGTGTCTATAAAAGGGTGGTGGATTTTTGTACCATGCCTTTTGCATCTTCTCAGCTTCATGCTATGCTGCTGATTTGTACTTCACTGATAAGATGGCAATAAACCACCTTGAGTCCGAGAAGATTCAGAAGTCCTGTTCTTCTCTTATTAGCAGCAAGGATTTACTCCCCCATTCTGGGGAGACTGCGGGGGTCATCCACCCTCACACCTCACCCACCGATACAAAAGGAATTTCTTGGATGAAAGTGAAAAAAACTATTTATTGAATAAGCAGAATGCCAACAGGGCAAAGCAAAAAATAAGTACTGTTAGATAATAAACCTCCTTGATGTGGAGAAGTCTGGTGGATTTAGAGTTGGGTCTGTAGCTGGCTCAGCCCCCCGAGGCCTATGGCCCGAATGTGGCGTCCCTGCAGCCGCCCTGCTGGTCCATGGGGTCTGATGATTTGGTTCTTGGATCACAGCTAGGCCAAACAGTTCCAGAAGCAGTTCCAGAGGATTTTGGTATGCAGTCCTGGGAAAATTTCTTGCCTCAGCCAACAGGCTGGCTAAAAGCAGGAGGGTGCTCCCTCTGCAGCGGTGAGAACGCGATGGAATGTGAGTCCTTGAACACAAACCTGGCTTTTCTCCCCCCTCTTCTGGACCCAGCTTAAAGCTGCAGAACCCATTTCGGGGCAATAAGCAGACAATATGGGGATAAAGTATTATCATAAAATTACCCCAAGACACAAGGTTAGTAGATTTTAGACTGGCTTTCAAATATTCAGGTGGTAGCATTTCAACTGCAGATATAGTAATCACTAAGATTTTCAGAAATTATTATTATATTAAAAATTCCTCAATCTAGAACTAAGAGAAAAGATATTTTTAAATTCTTATTATTTTTATTAATTGAGAAAATGGAAGAAACTGGTGTGATTTAAACAAAATGTCAGAGAATAAATGTCAGAAGATAAATATTTATTTTTACTATTTATTTCCTCATTTTATATGCCGGCTGTACATTTCATAATTTGATCTCACACGGAGTGGTGAGAAAGAGATGTGGTGAATGTCTTGCAAATGCATGTATATTTTGAGCATCATGGTGATGTTATACCTGTGGTAAAGAATAAGAATTATTTTGCTGAAAAGCAGAGAAAATCAGTTTATAGTGCCTTTCATTGTTAATTTTACAACCCATAGTAGAAATTACTTGGCAAATGTTGTAAGATATTGCCAGCTGTGGGAGGTGTTCAGGAGAGCCTCTAGATAAAAAAATCAGAGTCCATTATACCCCCAAGACCCACCAGTTAAAGTCCAATTAAACTTTCAGGAGGAGGAGTTACTCTGTTCAAGGATTGAACTATAGATCAACACACATGGAAAGATGAAGATTTAAAAGAATGCATAGGAATTTAGAATAGCAAAAGTCTGGTCTTGGACTCAGAACTGGAGTGGAGACAAAGCAGAACAGTTTAATATTATAATATTTGCAAGATACAAAATTTTAAAAATTTCCATTCAGCACAATACAGTTAATTTTTAAGCCTGAACCCATATACAGCAGACACTGAACTAGCTTTTCCAAACCAGAAATGTGTATATAAAAATGTATTTCACATACAAGAAAGAAGATTTAATTATTTGTAATCCAGTTCTCTAATACCTGAGTTGTCTCACTGACTCACTTTAACAAGCAGGTGAGGTTTAGACTGAAATCTTCCACTGTCCTCAGACTTTTTGCTTAGCATACCTAGGCACCCTGAGTATATCACAGAATCACAGAGTGGTTTGGGTTGGAAGGGACCTCACAGATCATCTCATTCCAACTGTCTGCCATGGGCAAGGATACCTTCCACCAGATCACGCTGCTCAAAACCCCATCCAACCCACCCTTGAACATTTCCAGGCATAGGACAGGAATGTCCACATTGTTTATGTAACAATGAGGTGGTGAGGTGGCCCAAGGTGCTTTCAGAACCTTGTTCGTAACTTCCTCATGGGGAAAAAGAAGCTGTAAAGCTGTGCTGGTACATGCCTTGATATCCTGACACATGCTACCTGTATCTTCCTCTGATGGAAATTTCCTTTGGCTGACTGAATACAGCTTGTTTGTACAATGGAAGTGCCCACCTGACTCTGTGCTGTCTTCTCCTGCTCAGTGTGGTTCCACTGCTACAGGCAGCAGTTTTGTCACAAATTACAAAACACAATTTTTTTAATAGAAGAGAGATCTCACCTCAGACCTTGTTTCTTGCCATGATGGGCCTAGAAGCAGGTGTGAGAGAGCTGTCACAGACAGTGGAGACCTGAACTTCTTGCTACTCAGAGGTAGAGTGTAAAGCTACCAAGCTGGCTGTCAAAAATTTTTGATAGCTCCCAATAGCACAGTTAAATTAGGATATTGCAGTTTCTTGAGAGTCAAAAAACTTTTAAAAGCAAATACCATGTGTGGTAGTGTAGAAAAAGAGACCAGTGAAGAGGTATTTGTCTTTCCCCCCCACATTTCAAAAGGAAAGCTGCAGTGTAAAAGGATGCATGAACTTATGCCTATTTGCACAAATACATGCATATTTATGTCATGCATTTCCCTGAAGTGTACCTGAGGCAAAGTGAACACTGAAATCTGATTCTTCCTTTTGCATAAATGTCTGAATTCTGTCTTCTTCTGCTTGAGTTTCTCTTTTTCTTCATCTTAAATTCATAAAGGATCCAAAGAAAGCATCAGGATGTTTTCACTCTAATAGCAGCTTTAAACATGGATACTGCACTGGTCTCTATGAAGCTGCATTATATGAACAATTTTATTGTTGATCAGATTTTGAAGCACTCCATTTGTCTGTAGTTCTTCTTCAGGTTAAATATCCTGTCTGTAAAATATGGCTACTTATATGTCTGTAAGTGTCTGAAAAAAAACCCCAAGCTGTTCATGATCTGACCCATAAATAAATATTTATTCTTGGTAAGGTACTAAGTTGTTGTGTGACTTGGGAGAAACAACTCTGCCTCTCTATATTTCCTGACAGTTGTGAAACAATTCTACTTCAAAAGTCACAGGATTTGAATTTCAAAATAACTTACAGGCTGGAAACAGATCTTTAATGTTTTTAAAACTTTAGCAGGCAACTAAGTCAGAAAAAAGCTGAAAATGATTCTAAGTGTCAGGAAAATAGTAATTTTCACCTGTACAGGCCTTTAAAATTCTGATGTTCTTCTTTTAGAAAAAAGTGGAATGAACACCTTTGTCCTTTTGGAACTAAATGGAGAAAAATAATAACCCCAAAACTCGTGAGACACCCACAGAAGTCTGGCGCTGCTTTTGGCAGCAGAGCCAAAGTGTGTATGTTGGGAGTGTGAAAGGATTCTTTCAGAGATTAAAAGGAAGTTTGCCATACTTGAGCTGTTACTGCAGCACACATGACAAGTCACAGGGACATTCCTTTGAAACCAGTTCCTAGGTGGAAGAATCAGCTCTACCTACTCTGTAGGAATTTGTAGAGGCTGAAAAGCGAAAGCAGAGAAATTCCCCAGGTCTTCTCACATTCTGTGAGAGCCCTGATTTCTCATGCAGACTAGATGTAAACAGAGAGAGATGGTTTTGTAAACTAATTCTCTATCTTGCACCTGCAGTTTGTTTTTTCAGTCTTGTGTGACAAATATTTTGAGAAGGGGTGGTGTAGCATCCAGCCATTGATTCTGAGAGGTGGATGGTCAAAGGGCCAATCACGTCCTGCCACCCTTTCGTACAAAGGTATACAACATAGCTTGTAATTAATAAAATAATTCCATTTTTCCTGACCTAAATTCATGGTGTGACCCTTGCTGTCCCTGAGGACAACAGCGACATCTGGTGACCTCCCGGCAGGTACTACAGCCTCAAACTGGATTTAGAAGATTTGTGTACCCCCCCCACCCCCAGAGCCCGGAGCTGCCGGACAGGAACCTTAGATGGACAAACTGGAACAAAAGTCCTCAAAAGAAAGCATGGTACTTTCTGCTTTCAGATCCGTGATAGAGATCGCAGGGGCTAACACAAGCAATGACATCCTTAGTGCTTTATTAGGTTGGGCCACGGACCATGGATTTTTTGCTGAGTCCGATACTGTGTTAAACCCAGAAACCTTGAGGAAACTGGGGGACGCATTATTACATGAGTTTTCAGCTGGCAGCACGGAGATAGGTGATCTGACACGGACCTGGGAGACTCTGCGCTGTAATGCAGAAATGGACAGAAGGAAGAGTCGTAAAAGACCCAGGCTCGGATGATTTTGAGACTGCAGGTTTTCCAAGTTTGGATGGAGATGACGAGTTCTCTGACGGGTCGGGACCCCCAGTAGCATGGGAAGTTCAGTTGCCCAGTTTCTGATACCATCCCGAAGGAAGAAAAAAGTCTTACCCCTGCCCTCACAGATAGATCCCTCCCTCACCAGCAGGAGGACTGGACCACCCCCCTACTTTTGCCCCTGCATTGGTTACCACAGTGGGGTCTGCCCTCCCCACGGCTCTGTCTCGGCTGCCCGTGGGAGGGGTGGGGTGGGGGGGTCGGGGTGGCTGCTGCAGCAGCGGTGCCTGCAGCTTTTCAGATGGGCGTGGCACATTCTGTCACTTTTCCAATGGCGACGGTGCCACCTGTAGCTTCGAGCACGGCGCCTGCACCGTTTGCCCTACAACAGGGCTCGATGCTGCTGCCCGATGCCCCGCAACTGGTCGCGCCACAGATACGAGGACAGCCTGTATTGTTTTCTGAATGGCATCTTGGTCTCCTGTGCCTACGTGTTTGGTGCCCTATTGTCCTGCTCCAGCTCCCGCAGCCCTTGGTTATCACATACATCTCTCAACAGATGGGGATCTTCTGGCACAAGAGAGTAAACGGCCATGGCCCCGCTCCCCACTATCTAATTCATTAGGAGACCGGATTTTGACAGCTTTGCACGAAGTAATGCAAGAGGTCGTGGCGTTGCAGGAGGCTGGTGGGGCTGTAGCGCAGCCACTGGCGCAGCTGGCTGCGGAGCTGGCAGCGCCAGGAGGGGACGTGCCACCAGAAGCGGGCACACTGCTGGGGCTGAGCATGGTGCTGGGGCCAGGTTTGGCCACGGAGCTGGCAGGCATGCTGCTGGGAGCGGACGGGCCAGGGCTGTCCACAGTTGCATCCACAGGGCGGGGCGTGGCGTTGGCCATTCCAGGTGAGGGGCCGTGGGCGGAGCTGGCCGTGTCCCCGGTGTTGGCTGCCGCAGCCCTGGTGCCTGCGCGAAAGCAGCGCCAATTTGACCCACTAAATAACAAGCACCGGGTGCTGCTGCCGCCACTCCAGCCCCTGCTGTTCCTCCCGCCAACATTCTAGCCTCCGTCGCTACCCGCCCATTTGCTTAGAGTCAGTCTGCCAGTCTCCTGGGAAATCGTCCAGCACACCTCTGAGTGGTGATAACAACTGTGCTGCTATGGAACGCCTGCCTTGTGCCGAGAATCCATGAAGGTGCTCAAACGTCAGCAGCATGCAACGCGACGAGCCCGCAACTGTCCCTGGACCCTCCCTGACTGGAAAGTAACTGTACAACCTAGAAATCCGAAACAGTTCTGGGAACAGGTTAAAAGGTGTGCATTAGAAGACGGGCATTGGCAGTTGCTAGAAAGAATTGGGATGCCTGGAGGGAAAATGCCACCTGAGAAGGCTGCTAAATTTCCCCAGAGTGGTGTGCAAGCAGATCAAAGAGATGTAACAATGAAGCAAAGCAGTAATGATATAGATGGAATTATCTAGGCTTTCCCTGTGCAAAAGCCTCTTCCTAATTCAGGTCAGGCTGGAAAACATTATTTGCTTGGAAAGTGATCCAGGATTTAGAGACTAAAGTTGCTCAATATGGATTAGGCTCTCCTGAGGTCATGCAGATTATTAGACTGCTGAATACTGACCTGCTTTCTCCATGTGATGTTAAGCATTTAGATCAGATGTTATTTCAACCTGTACAATATCCAGATTTTGAGGCCAATTGGAGAAGAATGGCTGAAAAGGCTGAGCTGAGAAGATGCACTTGCGTGAAACTGATCCCAGGTGAGTAGTTCTTGTGGATGCTTTCATGAGGATCAGTAATTATTGGGACCCTGATGTCCAGGTTACCTGGCATCCTCAGATTCTGGAACAGATTCAGGGGAGTTGTCAGGGCAGCCTTGATAAAGAGTTTAGATAAAGCTGCTCCTAAGAAATGATATGTGAAAATATCTCAGGGGCAGAAAGAGAACTTTTTATCTTTGTGGAAAAGGCTGCTGCAGGTCTTGAAATGCAGGTTGAGGATGAAGCTGTGAGACAGTGCTTGTGCAGACAGCCATCAATAGATAAGCAAATGATGAATGCAGAAAGATTAATTATAGATGCTTTGCCTGGAGAACCTATTGTAACACAGATGGTTGAAGCCTGTGCTAAGGTGGGATCTAGAAAGCACAAATCTGCTTTAGCAGCAGTTTTAAGACCCCGTCAATTAAATTCTGGTGGACCAAAAAAGCAACCTAAGGTTGAGAAAAAAGCAGAAACAAATTAAACAAAAAAAAGAAAAATAAGGAGAACAAGGGAATCGCTCACTGCAAAAGATGCAGTAGGCCAGGTCATTCTTCAGACTACTGTGAATCTATCTACCATATCAGTGGTTGATCCCTGAGGCGCTCGAGAAAAAACGTGCTGAGGAACGTACAGGGGAACTGCGCTCAGATACAAATGTTTCCCCAGGGTCCCCTGACTCAGGCCTGCTCAGCCAGTCTGCAGCCAGCACACAGGGTTCAGCCAAGGTGGATGTGTGCACCGCAGCAACAGTCATCTTAGGGTCCAGTTGTGTTTATAAAGTTCCTTGGGATGCATATGGACCCCTAGGGCATGGACTGAGTGCATTGCTTATAGGCAGGTCTAGTGTCACCATTCTGGGGATCTATGTACACCTAGGAGTTATAGATGCTGACTGTACAGGTCAAATTTGTGCTATGGTTTCCACACCCTCCCCACCTGTTACTATTTCTGAAAAGATTAGAATTGCTCAACTTGTGCCTTTTAAGTCGTGTGTTCCTAGGACAGAAAAACGTGATAACGGAGATGATGGCTTTGGATCTACAGGACTTCTGCAGGTCTTCTGGACTGCTGATATCTCTATCCAGGAGCTGCAGATGATACGTACCCTGATCCAGATGCCCAGCTGCCGGAGATCCAGCTCTGAGGTTTGATCAACACGGGCGCTGATGTGACAATCATCTCCTTCTCTGCATGGCCTTCCACGTGGCCTCTGGCCCCTGCGGGGTCAGCCATTGCAGAGTTGGGAGGAACCACAAAAAACTACCTAAGTGAATGATCTGTGGTGGTGAAAAATGCAGAGGGGCAAACAGCTACAGTTCTGCCCTGTGTCACTGACAGCTCCATTTAACGTCTGGGGGCAGAATGTGTTGGCAGCTTGGGGGGTATGAATTGGGACAAATTTTTGATGTGGGCCACTGTTGAAGGGTGCAGTATATCCTATGCTGCCTTTTACAGTGGCCAGTACAAAAATCCATATGGAAAGAGAAATTAGTCACCCTTCACCAGTTAGTCCAGGAACACAGGGACATCTTGAGACTTCTACTAGTCCCTGGAACACTCCTGTTTTTGTAATCAAGAAAAAATCAGGGAAATGGAGATTGTTACTGGATCTCTGTCAAATCAATGTAGTTATGGAAAATATGGGGGCATTGCAACCTGGTATGCCCTCACCCACCATGATCCCAGCATGGTGGGAAATCCTGATCATTGATTCGAATTCACTGTTCATTTACATCCTAATGACAGGCCAAAATTTGCTTTTACTGAGCCTGCAGTTAACAATGCTGAACCTAGGAAGAGGTATCAATGGAAGGTTCAACCTCAGGGCATGAGGAACAGCCCAACTATCTGCCAATGGTATGTCACTCAGGCTTTGTCCAGAGTCTGTGAGCAGTTTCCTGAGGCATGCTGTTACCATTACATGGATGATATCCTGGTGGCAGCACCCACCCAGGATGAGCTGCTGAGGATACAGCCTCGGCTGCTCGCTGCTCTGCATTCTTATGGATTGCAAGTGCCTTCAGAGAAAGTTCAACAGCAACCTCCTTGGAAATACTTAGGAGTCAATTCTCAAATTCTCTTAAGACCTTGAATGATGCTCAGAAATTGCTGGGTGTCATCAATTGGTTTCGTCCTTATTTAGAGCTAACCACAGCACAGTTTTTCTCGCTTTTTAATATTTGAAAGGGGGACCCCGAGTTGAATTCACCTCAAAAATTGACTCCTGAAATGCGATGAGCGCTGGAGGAGGTTCAACAGGCTGTTCCTGATCAACAGGTTCATCAAGTGGATCCCTCCATTGATATCACTGTTTTCATTACCACTCCAGATCTTCATCCTACAGGTGTCATTGGTCAATGGAATAAACAGTGGCCTGACCCTTCGCATATTCAGGAATGGGTCTTTTTGCCACATCAGCCAAAAAAGACAGCAGCCACATTGTTTGAATTAATTGCTTGTCTGATAATCAAATGCTGTTATCGGTGTCTGCAATAAATGGCAGCAGATCCTACAATAACTGTTCTTTCAGTACAGCAGCAACACTTTGAGTGCAGCCTTATGAACAGTGCTCCTTTGCAAAGTCCACTGCAAAACTTTTCGGGAGAGATTGCTTACCATCTGCCCAGCCATAAGCTACTGCAAATGGCAAAATTGACAAGCTTCACTTTATGACCAAAAATAGTTGGGTGCCAGTGAAAGGACCCACTGTCTTCACTGATGGGTCGGGGAAAACTCTGAAAGTTATTGTTACCTGGAAAGAACAATCTGAACAGCAGGTGCTGGAGTGCCAGGAGTCAGACTCAGGCCAACTGGTTGAACTGAGGGCTGTTACCATGGCTTTTCAGCAGTTCTCTCAGGTTCCTTTAAATTTGGTCACCGATTCAGCCTATGTGGCAGATATAACTCAGCACTTAGATTGTTCACTTTTGAAAGAAGTGAACAATGAGGCTCTGTTTTCACTGTTGAAAGCCTTGTGGTATGCAATTCAAGCTCGAATGCATCCATATTACATTTTGTATATTCAAAGCCATACCAATTTGCCAGGTTTTATAACAGAAGGTAATGCTAGGGCTGACATGCTAGCTAACCCTGCATGGGTACTGCCTCAGACTGATAAAATTGCACAAGCCAAGGCATTGCACGTTTTTTTCCGTCAAAGTGGGCACACGCTGCAAAAGCAGTTCCACCTAACACTGACTGAGGCCTGGGACATTGTCAGCGCTTACACTGACTGTCATGGACTTGCTGCACCTCTGCCATTGGGGGTAAACCCCAGAGACCTACAAGCCTTGCAGCCTTGCAGATGGATGTAACACACATTCCTGAATTTGGCAGATTTAAGTATGTGCATGTGTCGACTGACACGTTTCCCTCAGCTACGTGGGCGTTGGCTCATACTGGGGAGAAAGGTCACGATGTTATTGCCCATTGGAAACTCACTTTCGTGATTTTGGGTGTGCCTTCTTCTGTGAAAACCAGTAATGGCCCTGCCTATGTCTCTCAGAAGACACGTCAGTTTCTGCATCTGTGGGGTGTAGATCATACTTTGGGTATTCTGCATTCTCCTACAGGCCAAGCCATTGTGGAACGCGCTCATGGCACTTTGAAGCATGTTTTGGAGTAATAAAAAGGGGGAATGCATGGAGAAACCCCACAGAGCTGACTAGAAAAAGCATTATATACAATTAATCATTTTGCAGTGCCACCAAATTCAAATAATCCTGTTATTCTGAAGCATTTTCTCTCATTGCAGTCTTCAGGTGAGATGCACCTACATCGAGTGGAAGTCTGGGTACGGGACCTCCTCACTAAGAAGTGGGAAGGCCTGCATGAGCTTATTGCTTGGGGCCATGGGGTGCACTTCCACAGATACCAGGGTACAATGGCTACCTGCAAGATGCAGCACCAGAAGCAGAACAGGCAACCTCCATGGCAACCTTCAAATGATGACCAGGATGCAGATCATCCATCCAATGATTCCTCTGATGATGACCAAGATGTCGACCATCAGCCTGGTCCTTCTACAAGCAGGGACTGAATTTCAGAGACTGAACTTCAAGTTTCTCGTGTTATGGAGTCAGTATGTTATACAGAATGTTAGAGCCCTTAAGGCTATCCAGAATAACTGAGGTAGAGCCCTTAAGGCTGTTTAGAATTAATGACTGGATGTAGAATTGGGTTTGTTAGATGTATTTCCCTTGGCACCGCTGAAGAGTCTCTCTGCTTGCTTTAAATTAGCATCTGACTTGGTTCTGTTTGGTAACTGGCCATTACCAAACAGACCCCTTATGCAGTGTTTGTTCTCCTTGCTGCAAGGGATCCCATAGGGGATTACAAGCACGACCTTTTTGGTCTTAAAAACAGAAAGGGGAAATTGTAGATGCTGAGAAGTTAAAGCAGAGAAATTCTCCAGCTCTTGTGAGAGCCCTGCTTTCTCATGCAGACTAGATGTAAACAGAGAGAGATGGTTTTGTAAACTAATTCTCTATCTTGCACCTGCAGTTTGTTTTTTCAGTCTTGCATGAAAAACATTTTGAGAATGGGTGGTGTAGCATTGATTCTGGGAGATGGATGGTCAAAGGGCCAATCACGTCCTGCCACCCTTTCGTACAAATGTATGCAACATAGCTTGTAATTAATAAAATAATTCCATTTTTTCCTGACCTAAATTCATGTTGTGACCCTTGCTGTCCCTGAGGACAACAATGACAGGAATTGGCTTTAGAAGTTGTAGCAAATGATTGTCTTATTTAGTCCTATGGGTAACCTCCCCTTCCCTCAAAAGTGTGGCTTTTTACAGGGCCATGAAATGTGCCATAAAGTCCAGAAGGAGGAGAGCATGCTTGGCACAGAACATCATGGAAGTTGGGAATATATGGTGGTGAGGCACTAGAATAGAGGCACTAGAACAGAGAAGCTGGGGATGTTCCTTCCAGGGCAATGTACAAATCCAGGCTGTATGGGGCTTTTAGCCACCTGGTCTAGTAGAAGGTGTCCTTTCCCATACCAAGAGTGTTGGAAAGAGAAGTATTTAAGGTGATGCCATGAAGATTTTTTGCTTTTTATTTTATACCCCTTTCATGCCTTTTGCAGCTTCTGTTCCTGATGCTTTTGCCTACATTCCTGGACTTGTTTGTTAAACTAGGAGACTAAATATTTTAGAAGCTTTGTAAGTAGAAGTCAATGTGCCCCAGACCCCAAGGTCCTCTCCAGAACACATTCTGTAAGCTAAGCTAGAACCATCCAGGAGAAGGTTCCTTGGGGAGGGGGGCTCACTCAAGCCTCTCACTGGGGAATTTCGAGAGATATGCCAGTTAGAAAGACCTATAATGTGATACCAGATCTTTCTGGGGTGTGCATTTTTGGTGTGGGCATTTGCAGGTGCACTTCAGTGCACCTGACCTGGACGTGTGCACCTAAGGATCCTTAAAATAAACACCAAGGTAAAATCCCTTTTCCCCCTTCTAATCTTGTCCGACTCTTGATTTTAACACCAGGAAAAGGCATCAAAGGACCCTTCCAACTCATACCATATTATGATTCTATGAATGTATCAAGCGAGACAGTAAGAAACTGAAGAACCTGCTCTTGCTCTGGTATTTATCTGTGTTCTTTAGAAAGCTGGCAGAAGTTATTAAGGACAGACAAGATAGTATTGCTGGTTAAAAAGAATGAGTCAATGGAGCTGTAAACATTAGCCAGATGCTAGCCCAAGGCAGAATAATGAAATGGCTACTCTGTGAGTCTGTTGAATAAGAATTAGATAATAAAAATATAATTAGGCTTGCCACTATGGAAGTTCTTCTCAGAAAAGTCAGCTTTTGCTTTGTTTTCAGCAGAATCCAAGCTCTGGTTGATAAAGACACCTGTGTCAATATTTGATACTTTGATTTCTCTGAGGCATTTAATTTAGTATCACATAATATTTCAATTTAAAAATACTACATTATGTAGCATCAACAAGCTACACAGCAGGTGAATTAGAACTGGGGTCACTGGGAGGTGTGAGGAGGACAAATCTGTGTCTGGATTGGAGTGGGCTGCAGAACATTGGCACAAAGGGCAAAGCATGATAGATTGTATCACAGCTTCGTCATTGAAAGCAAAATCTAAACCAAGGGAAGGAAAAGAAGGTGTCTGTGCTGTGTTAGCAGTGGCACTGGCTTCAACCCTACGAGAGAGAGCAGCCTGGAACTGTCAGCAAACGTCTGTAATTAAATCTCTATGAACACAGGATCAGTCCCTGCAAGCCCAGGTAGCAAACCTAGAGGGACAGTTAGAAAAGAAATCAGAACAGCAGTTTGATACAAATATTGCAAAAGGAGCTGGTCCAGAAGCCTGGGGTGCTGGCTGCTGCCAGGGCGCGCCTGAGTGATGTCACAAGCCAAGCATTCTCTCTCACAGAACCCAGAAAGGAGCCGACTCACATAGCCAGTCTGATGGCATGGTCTGTCTCTGCCTGCTAATGAAAACTGAATTTTTGTATGAAAATGATCAGAATCAAACCCCTGTCATTACAGCCAAAGAGGTACTTTTTACTTCTACCAAATTAGCTAAATTAAAAAAGGACTTTAGCTGCCACCCCCAGGAATCTGAAACAGAATTTGTTTGAATACTTTCTTTGAGTAGGGGAGACCAAATCCTTCTTAGCAAAAAGGAAGCTGAAGGGTACTGGGGTCCCAGAGTTTTCTTTACTACTGGGGACTTCCAAACCCAGTGGTCCGTAAGCCAGAGAGCAACCTTCTGGACTGGAAATTTAAACCACTTGGAGAGAGGTGACCCTGTAACCACAGAAAGCACCACAGATGAATTAGTAGAAAGTGTTCAGAAGGCAGCATGCATTCAAATGATGTATGAGTGTAAGTTAACCCTTTCACAAGAATTACCTATGATGTTGAGAGTAGATGCTGACTGGATGACCCTGTTAATAAGAGTGCTTCCTGATTCTCTGAAACCAATGGCAATACAATTACAAGGGGAATTATGGACATTGACCCCACTTGAGAGTTGCTGCTGCCCTGGGACAGTACCACCTCCTTCCCTGCAGGAGATACCACTGCCCAGGGAGGCAAAGTGTGGACTTGGGGAGAGGTAGCTCAGGAATTGATTAATTTTGGGTGAAAGTACAGTCTAGTAAGGCCAGTAGTCAGCAAACCAGGAACTTGTAGAGTGAGACACGCTCAGTTTAGTCCAAGAATTTCACCCAGGATTTCCTCCTATTCCAACCAGGGTGGGTGGAAGTGTCCACTCATGAGACAGGCACTTTGGTCACAAGGTAGGCAAAAGGGAATCCCGAAAAGGCTAATGGATGGTCTCTCCACAAACCAACTAGAACAGGTAGTGTCAGAGTGGCCAGACAGGATGTCCAAGAAACCATGTGCAGAGAAGTATAACATAAGGCCAGATGCACATTCCTTAACAGATATCAGCAGGGATGAGAGTGTACCAGAGAAATCCCATACAAGGAAACTGAAGTCCTTCCTCAGCTTAGGTAGAAGGGGTGCCAGAGGCTGGATTAGGAAATTTAGGATCAAATATGACCACCATAGGGCTTTGCTAGCTGCAGCATAACACAGAGAGAAATGGTTGTTGGAGGAATTCCAGGAGAGATAATCAAGGAATAACCCTTTACCTCCCTCAAATTCTTAAGTATATGAAGCAGGATCCAGTGAAAAATCTTGGGGTGGACAGGGGAACTGTATTAATTAAAATAGGGTACCCCTTGTGGAGACCACTCTGGTGGGGCACTGTGTTTGTTAGAGTATGCTTGTTGCAACACTGTTGAAGTACTTACTGTTTCCAAAGGTGTTGTTTTATTTCTTCTGGCAGAAGTTTAAAACTTCACTCAGGTGCCAATAAAATAATTAAAAGTGATAAAGTAGGTTTTAAAACAAACACCTCCCCCCTGACAGAGTGGCCCAAAGAGCTTCAGTTAGGAGATGGTATGCACAAATAAAACATCACTGGGACATCTTCTAAGTGACAGAAGGGACCACTAAATTGCTAACTATTCAGAAATGGAGCACCTCAGATCAGGAGAGTGCCATGCCTCTCCCTCTCGTAATAAAAATTACTCCACCCTTGTCCCCACACTTACAAAATGCATACTGAGCAACAGCTTGTGATTGAAGGCAAAGACACTGCCCAGGTTGGAGAACTGGTGGCTGTATTAAGTATTTTCAAATATGAATGCTTGTCCCTCTCTCCTGTCTTCATCTATACTAATTCCTTTGCTGTCTTTAAGGGCTGTACTGAACAACTTCCATTCTGGAAACAGAACAAGTGGGAGGTAAATGAGATTCCTGGTTTGGAAGGAAGAGAAGTGGCAAAACTAAGCATTTGCTAAGAAAGGTGACTTTACAGTAGTATGGATAGCCATGCACCAAACAGAGGATGATCCAGTGGCCAAATGGAATGTGATAATAGATAAACTGACCAGACTGGCTCCAATAAACCAGGAGGCAGTAACTGACAACTGGGAACACCCCCTGGAGTGGCTGCATGTCAAATGAAGTCACACTGGCACAAATGACTTGTACTCAGAGGCTCATGCCCAAGGCTGGTATGTTACAAGAAAGAATTGGAAGACATGCATTCCAGCCTGTGAGGAATGTCAAGTCCAGCTTGAGAGACCCCCCTCAGAAGAGCCTGCACTAACTACATCTAAGAGAAGGACAAGGGCTATGGGAGGCTTGGCAGGTTGATTATATTGGACCCTTTAGGAGACCAGAAAGAAAACAGTTTGTGTTAGTAGGGGTGGAAACAATTTCAGGTGAATTATTACCTCATTCTGATGTTATAGTTATATTCCGAGCTCTGAAAGGACCAAGAACCAGTGTGTTTGTATTACAGAATAACTGTATACCATGTCAATAGCATTTTTTATTGTTGTTATTGTTATGTTTTGGGGGTGGACTTGAGTGTGAAGTCGAGCATGCTGGACTCGAGTGTGAAGTCAGAATAAAGAACTTAGCACACAAGTCCAGCAGGCTTCCAAAATGACTATGCAGAATACTGAATTTATATGTGAATTGTATAGTTCTGTTGTCACATAATATTGAAGATGTTAAGAAATCCAAGTTGCTAAATACCCCTACCCTTTTCCTTCTCTCCTTCTCTCTCTCTCTCTCTCT
>JACBWW010000038.1:839708-856147 GCA_020086605.1 Lanius collurio | reverse complement strand
AATTTCAAAGTTTGGGATTTCCTTATCTGCTCTGGGAAAGTGTTTGACCATGTATAGGCCTAGAGAAGCTGCCTTTAGTCACAACTTCCCCCCTCAGGCCACACTATTATCTGAGAAATTCTCATTAGGCCTCAGCCTTGACCAACTGTACCTGGACAAAGCCCCTCTCCATTTTATCAGAAACACTGTCTGCTCCCGGGAACTAGTGCTGTCTAATGAGCACCTGTTATTTTACAAACTTTTTTTCTTGCCTGAATAACAGCCCAAGTAGAATAATATTTCTGTTGCTGAACCTTTAATGAAAGTTGCCAACTTGAATTTTGGCCAGGATGGAAAATCACTGTGACTAAAGCCCACTCTCTTGAGACCCAATAAATAGTAATCCTAAGTGAGATGCTTTTGAACTCTCAGCTCCCAGAAGATAATGTCCAAATGTGCGTGTCTCAAACACTGATAACTAGATGGCTGTGCAGCCAAGGAACTCTTAGTAATAACAGACAAAAATGGTTGGTAATAACCAAGGACTATTGTTATGAGAATCCTGTGAGAAAGACTAAGTTTTGGCTGGAGAAAGGAGACCAGGTGGAAATAGTGCAGCAGTTTTCCCCGAGAAAGAATCACAACACAGCACAGCAGAGCAGAAGTGCAGGAATGATTGGCAGGAAGTGGACACAGACTATAAGGCAGGACCAAGACCACCAAAGACCCCTGAAGCACTCTATCCCAATCCTGAAAGATGTGAAAGAACAAGATTGTGTGTAATAAGTAAGTAGTACAGAGAATGAGAAACCTGTCTTTGGGGCAGAGAAAACTGTCCATAAAAAGGTACCCACCCCACCCCAAGCCTGAGTGGTGCCCTCAAGACCCTGGACATCTCATCAGCTTGGACCCATGTAGCTGGATTGCCACTTATTGCCTTGACTGACACTGAGAGCAGGATTGGCATACTATCAGCTGCATTGACACTGGAGCAAGGGCTGGTGATCCCTTTTCCCCCTCTCTTTTTTCTCATTTTTTCCCTCTC
The DNA here is from genome assembly GCA_020086605.1 of Lanius collurio. NCBI lineage: Eukaryota > Metazoa > Chordata > Aves > Passeriformes > Laniidae > Lanius > Lanius collurio. The sequence goes on along the minus strand of JACBWW010000038.1, from coordinate 855,123 downwards.
TTTTTTTTTTTTTTTTTTCCTTTAATTCACCTCTCCCTTTTTAAAGAATCTTTTCTCTTCCACCCTACACTTTTATCCAGCATCTTCTCTCATGAGCCTAATTTCTCTTTTCCTTTTACCCTTCCTTCTCCAAACCCCGCTCCTGTATTCCTATGTAGTAGGTCAGGGGCTAACATACCAAGCATGTAATTTACTAATAAAACTCTCTGACTGTTTGAGAACCCTCTGACTCTTGTCATTCCTTTCAACCAGTGAACATTTTTGAATCTTAAGTGCTTCTTTCCTATTAAGGGATGTTCATCACAGACCACTCCAGTGAAGACTTTCTGCCCTTTCACCTGAAGAGCATTTTTCTGTTTCGCATGTTGCCTCATTGTTTCACCGCACATATATAAGAGAAGTGTGAACTGTTTGAACTATGTATCAGTTGTTGTTGATATAAATACTGATGGGTTGCATGCTACCCAAACCAGAAGAAGCCCAGAGGTGTAGCTGCACCCTCTAGCACTGAACACAAAAAAGGTAGAGAGTGAGCTCCTCACCTGATGGAGCTACACCTTGGCTGGTTGGAGAGTGTGCAGGAAGAGATGAAGAACAAGGGAGCAGAGCCCTTGTATGGATTCCACAGAGAAGGATTACTATTAAAATACTAGGAACAAAGAGCACAAAATCTGAGGGATGACAGGGATTTTATAGTGGGGATAGGAAAGGCAGGGATAAGGGATATAGCCAATAAGATTAAGTAGGAAGGAGGTGGGGTTGAGGTTGGTGGAACCAATGGGAATGACACATAGGAGGAACTTGGGGAAGGAATCAATGGGGGTGTCGAGTAACATAGAAGCTTCTAGAACTAAGGGAAATAACTATTCATAGACTTTTACATAAATAAGAGAGGGAAAACATGAACCAATCCTACAAAAACAAGTTGATCACAGAGCTGGGAAATTATGGGTTCTTACCCTAACTGCAGGGTGAGTTATTAAACTTCGGTGCCTGACCACCATAAGCTGGTTTCGCTCTTACTCTCAGGGATGAGGGCAGCTGCAGCCACTTGGACTGCCCCAAAATACCTCAGGTTAATTCCTTTGTAGGGTTTTGGATACTTGAGGAAGTGAAAGAAATCCTCTGTATGCGTGCATGCGTGTGTGTGTGTATTCATCCTCTATGTTTATAATTCTGATGGTTTCTGGTAACACTATAGGCACTTCTCATTGCTTTATTTATACTTACAATAAATAGTAGCTCTTAAATTACTTCTGTTTCAGCAGTGCAATTGTCCTTACCTAATTTCAAGCTCTGTATAGTCTTCACAACATGTATAAAGGCAGTTCCTATGATTCCTTGCCCTCAACAAACAGTCATTTCAATTTCCTTCTAAACCCTACTTAAAATTCTTTCTATGCCTGAGCAGTTTTGAACCAGTTATAAAATATGTTGGGTAGGAAGCAACTTATGCTTCTCAGCCTTTCATTGATTTTAATACAAAAATATGGTATTGCATCTAGAATAACTGAAAATTCAAAAAGCTATGGAAATTGATAACTTTATTCTGAAAACAAGTGTCACAGTTTCCATACTGCTGTTTAGTTTAATTTTGAAATTGTTATTTGTAATCTGAAAAAATCCCGTTCTGGTAAAGGAGATGCTGGGAAAGTGTAGTACAAAATGTTGAGCTGAGTCAGACACAAAATTGCTTTGTCAGAGTTTGTTCTGTACATAACTTGAAATTCCATTTCAAGTGAATCATTGAATTAAACTTAGATTTTTCTACTTCAAATTTGTCCCTAAAACTATTTCTACCATTTAGTTTTAACTGTGTTTTGCTACAGTTAAATCTGTTTTGATCATAGTTTTGAAAATGGAATTAGAAATCAAATTGATATGAAAGGAAGCTACTGAATAGTTATCTTCTGCTTTTATCTATATAAAGACATGGATGTATAGATATATAAATACATATACTTGCCTCACAGGGAAAGCCACACCAAACCCTAGAAACCTTAAGATTTTGAATTTAGAGCTCTTAAATGCAATATGATGGACTGTGTTTGAGTAAAACAGTATTTTTGCCAGTTTTGTATGCAACTTTTATTTTACCCAGTCTTGGAAGGATGTAGCAATAAAACTGCTTAAGTTTTAAATAGGACTATAGCACTGTTTTATTTTATTCCTCATGGGTCGCTTCCAAATCAGGATATTCTATGATTTTCCATTTTTGCTTTGTTAATTCATAGGTTGTAATAAAGAATCCATCACAATAAGTGAAATCTTGGCTTGAGTCAAGCTTTATATTTTGCAGTTTTATATTATGCTTCATTTTTGGCTCAAGATTTTGGAATTAGGCCCTGACAGTTGTAGTTAGGAAGTGTGTAGGTGCCTAAGGCATGGAATAAACCCAGAGTTTGCTTTTACTTTGGTGTCTATGCTAAGTATAAAAATGGTACAAATAGTATAAAGAATTAAAAAAAAAAATATTCATCAGAACATATTTTCAAATGCAAATACAGTTCTATATATTTGTTTAGAAGAAAAATTCTTCCAGTGAAAAATACAGACTCTGCCCAAGAGTGAATGGGTGAAAATGGGACAGTCAAATGCTACAGTTTCTGTAAGTCAGGAGTTACTGGGGCGCCATAACCACTTTCAAAATAAAGAAATACATTAGCTGAATTAGACTTCAACATGGAGGATGAATTATTTTATAAAGCCAGTTCTCTCTTTTTATTGTATAATTAGTAGTCCTTGAAGAGGGAATATAATTGTAATGTTAGGAGCTGTTTACATTGTTCTAGTTTCTCTTTGAGTGAAGAATTTAAAAATTAAGTAGCTAACTTACTAATTAATTAGCTACTCATTAGTAAGAAGAAAAGCACTTTTGTTTAATAGCTACGACTTTAAATCATGAGTCCTTGGACATATAGATCCATCATTTTTACAGATAGCTTTTAAATTATTTTACTGCAGTTCTGACATATCATTCTAGGTGACATGTCTTCATCATCTTTCATTTTTCTTGGCATTTCATTTTCAGGAGAATTTTTCTTGGCTTTATGAAGTATATGTAAAATTTGACCCAGTTTACCATGTGCCAATTTGTTATTCACACTTTAAATCTTGTTCTAAACTGGTAGAATTAATTTTTTTCCACAGTGGAAAGGATTTTATGCAGTTGAAATACATTCTTTGTTAGTAGGGAGTTGTTTTGACTTTCTTTTTAATGGTCTAGTATTTTTAGTCAGATTATTAGTTGTCCCTGGATGAGGAAAAAACTATTTGAATGGCTGTTCCTTTTAATCTAAATAATCCTGGTCTCTAAAGAGATTAACATATAGTTGCTTCCTTTTGCCTCTGCTTCAGTGGTTTGGTTAGTTAGCCTATATGCCATCTCTGATTTATAAAGAGCAAACCAAAAAACAAACTAAAACTCAGTGAAAACAATGGCTAATTAAAACCGTAACTACTGACTGAGAAAGCAGCACGAACTGGGTCAAAAGTGGATTGTTTATTTTCATAACACAGACTGAGTCAGAAAAGAATTATTGCTCACATAAGAGAGAACTCAAGTATCTGTTTGCAAGCCAATGCAAGTTGATGTAGTATTGATGTTCTTGCACAGGCCCAGTGAACTTTTAAGCTGAGCAATTTGCTTGAGGAACAAACTTTGTGTGAAATAGGCATCAGTTAAAATTGTTGATGGGAACTGCTCATATGTGAGATGCAGCAAATGGATATCATCTGGTAATTGACTGGGCTTATGCTGCTAAAATGGGAAGTTAATTTGTTTTGTAGCCTCAGTAAACACTGATAGAAGAAACAGTCAAAAGGGGATGGTTATTAACATTTTTTAAAAATAATAATTGTTGCTCTCACTGATAAAGAGCCTTGTGTGCAAATATTATATAGGTAATTTATATTCCTCTTTTATTCTAAGTGCCCAATTTCTTACTTTGGTCTCTCGTAGACAAACTTCCTTGTGCACCTAACTGATGTCATTACTAATGAAGCTCAAAGTATAACACCTTTTTTTCTTGAGATGCTGATTTTTTGCCTAATGTGTCATTGAGGAAGTTTCAATACTTTGTAAAGTTAGTTTTTAAACAACTGCTACAGTGGTGTTTATACATAATGTCATATCTCTGTGCACATATTATTGCTACCTTCAATTGGCCCTGTTTTTTGTCACTCTCTATACTTCAAGCAGTGCCTTGCTTAGAAAGCAACTCTAAAGTGCTCCATCACATCAGTCAGTCTTGCAGTCTTGAACAGCAAAATCTGTCTGAATATTTGTCTACTGTCCTGCTTCAAATCTTGTTGATTATTTACCAATTTTCAGGCCAGGATAGAATACAAATACATGTAAGACATCTGAATTTACAGGAAATAAGTAACTTCAGCTACTTCACATCTAACAGCTTTCAAAAACAGACTCAAAAGCTTCAGATTATGTACCCCCAGAAAAATGGTGGGCATGAGGTATAACTTGAGCATAGTTAGAGTTTTCCCCAAAACAAATCATATTCTGCACAAGTTCATTCATTATTTTACCCTGAAACATACTTTGTCAAAAATTTTGTTTGGAAGACTTCTCCCACGGCTTAAAAAAAATTAAAGTAACTGGAACATATATTTAAATCTCTCAATGTTTTAGCTTTCTCTCCAGTAAAAAAAAAAAAAACAAACCAGTCCCAAACAGAATGCACAGAGGATTCAGCCCTTGAACAGACCAAAGACTTTTATAAAGAAAAGACAGTTTCCAAGTGTGAGGTATTGACCATAAGATGTACATTTGCTTAACCAGAAAAATTCATTGCTAGAAAGAAAATGCTTTGATACTTTGTCATTATTACTCCAAGATAGTTAACTAGAAGTAGCTTGGGTTTCAAATTAAATATCCAAAGTCATTTGACACTGAAAATGTGTCTCTGCCTATTGCAGAGATCAAATAACTTTGGATGACGTTTTCCATTTGCAATTCCTGTAGCAGTGCTAGGAGTGATGATGTATCACACTTGCTTCAAAAATCAAACCAATAAAATGTATTCTAACAACAACAACAATAATAATTATATCAATTTGCTAAATATGTTGGAAATCTTGAAGTAAAGGACTGCATAAATATTTAAATCCTTGTTAGAATATTCTTGAAATCTAGGCAGCTCACACTACAGCACCTTGATGAGGTACTGGGAAGTTGAGTTTCTCAAGGGTCATTGTGATAAATAATAAATTCTCTTTCAAACCCTTGAGTTCCAAGGCATACTTCACGTGAGTGAAATGTTAGGAAGCCCACAAGGTATAAAATACCAGGTAATCTCGTCCTATATTCTGAGTTCAGTTCCCTACTCCAATTTGGCTTTGGGGAGTTGTCAGAGACTGGAAAAGTGATCTGTTTTGATACATCTTGGGGGCTTGGAATGTGTGACAGGGAGTGGGTCAGACCTTGCTCGGGTATGGTAGTGCCCTGCCCCCAGCAGCCCCCAGTCCCGCAGTGTCTGCCAGTCAGAGCACACTGGAAACAGCCTCAGTGTTGCCTAATCCAGTCCCTGAGTGGCCAAGTGAGCAGGGAGGAAGGCTCCAGCCTTTTTTGGCCAGGATGGGCCAAAAAGGTTTAAGAAGGGTCACCACGAGGGAAGCATGTTGTCCTTTAACCCTGCCTTCATCCTGAAGTTTTAGATGACTGGAACCCAGGAGTTGGTAGCTATGTCTGTTTTTCTATACCTTACCTTTCTGTTTTTCTCCCTTTCTTCTTCTTCTTCTAACTCTCTTCTCACAGAATGTAACATCAAATGGGTTTAAAGGTTTTTTATGTCCAATGGGATAAGTCTCTGCTCTGATAAGTGATGTTATGTTGTATGTACTCTCTTGCCAATGTTCCTTAATTTTCTAAACTTTGCTGGTATAGTTCGTGTGGTTTTTACCTCTTGAGAATATCTCATTGGTATTTTCTCCTTTGCATCTACTCAAGAGCTAAAGCATCTTGACTTCACCCTAGAATTCAGTGCCTGGGGTGAAGTAGGAGTGACCCTCTGAGTACACAATGGGGTATTGCAAGTATAGTTCATAACTTTGAAAGTAAAGGCATTGTTGAAAGGCATTGAGCATTGAAGAGAGTCTGAATTCAGCCTTCAGGTTCTAATTATAAATCAATTCCTCTGCCAAGGAAATGAAAGATGGACCATGTAGAAACTATTCCCTGTTTTCCCATCACTTCCTAAAGATAAGTGATTAGAAACTGAGATGTATTTCCCAATTACAGCTTCCTCTCTGATAAATCCCCAGTGTGAAATCTGACACTGAACAGTGTCCAAAGAACTGAGGAGTGGTTTAAATAAGGACACGGTGATCTACTATCTCATAAGTCTAGTGTGAAACAGAAGCTGATCTCCTCGACAGTGTTACTGAGGCATCTGCTGATGGCATTTGTGGACAGGAGATTGTCACTTGCAGAGTACTCTTGTGTCACTTCAGCACTGGAGCACAGTTGTCAGCTTTGAGTATGGATGCATATGTTGCCTAGCTTGGATAGAGTATGTTCTTACAGTTTAGAGAAAGGGAGTAAGAATGCCCTGCTGTGGTGTTGGTAGGGTTTCACTGGGACTGGGAAAGGAAGGTAATTTATGTGAGTCCCTAAAATGTCTGCTAGCCCTGAGTACCACGTAGGGATGAATTAGCTGGAAAGATCTTTTTAAGCAACAACAGCCATCAACCAACCAAACTCAAAAAAACAAACCCCCAAATCCACCAAAAAACTCCACATAAAACAATATTCAATATTTTTTATTTTTTTTTTTGTTGTGTTTTTTTTGTTGTTGTTGTTGTTGTTGTTGTTATTGTTATTGTTGTTGGTTTTTTGATTTGTTTTTTTAAATCGACTTAAAATGAGAAATTATACCAGGATTAATTCATTCTACTAAGACACAGAGATGACTGACAGGGCCTTTGTGTTCCCTTTCAGACATTTTTCTAAAAACTGTCTGTAGCAGCTGCTCTTTTCTTGAGTGGAGTGACTATATACAATCAGGAACAACTCAGCTCTCTCTCTTGAAGTGGGTGATGGAAGTGAAATCTATCATCTCTTCTAAAGAGTCTTGATATTAGTAAAAGAAAGATAATGAATACAGCAAACTTGTGTAGTAAAGAACAACTGTAAGACACCACTTCAGTGCTGTCTGTTCCAGGCACTGCTGCACCTTCTGACTAAGTCCTGCATCTGCCTGCAAACACAGCCAAAATATTTGCTCACACTGAAAAATAATTAATGTGAAATTTGAAGAAACAGCTCAGCATATTTGCAGGAATTTCTGCCTATCAAACATTTTCACACTTGTACTATACTTCTCTCCCTGCATCCACAAAGTGCCCTTCCTTTTAGTCTAATCCAAATTCACTAGAACCTAACATCAATTATAATCTATCCGTACAACTCTGAAATGCACAGATATTCTCCTTGATCCATCTTTTTGTTTGGGCTGCTCATAGTCCTGGAGGTGTATTTGGTGCTTACCATACAAGATTGGAGCCTCTTAGGAGCCTAAGCAATGAGCAGTTGGGATGTCCTGTTGGTTTTTATCCCCATTTATTGGCCAATTTTCTGGCCAAACCAAATAGACCAAGTGAACTATTCCTTTTTCCTTATCTATCAGCTAATTTCCAGAGACATACAAACATAACGTAACTTTGATGACATTTAATTATAACTTAGATAACTATTATGTTCTGCATCTCTTTGGAAGGTAGGTTTGCATTCCAGCCTCAGAAAGAAAGTGATTTCACATGAAGAATGCACAGCAGTGGTACTGTAAAATCTGTGAATACACAAGAGTGCTTATAACATTTTGACATGGGAAGCTCAGGCTGTCAAACATTGAAATTTCAAGGACTTGGTGATTTCTCAAGGAGATTAAAGGCCTGATCTAGACTGAATGGTTGAGAAAATGAGTAATTTGCCATCTGTGGTTTGCTGGACAGAATCAGCAGAAGGAGCATAATATATAAATACTTGTTCTGTTTGAGACAAATTTGGAGGAGCATCCAAAATGAACATCTTATGATAGAGGGCAGGTTTCAGCTGCCCATCCACTAGGTTTGGAAAGAATTTTTCCTCAGAGGAAAGTGAAAGGAAAAAACTTATTTATTTGACAGACCCAATGCACAATGGGAAAAGAATAATGCTAAATAATAAAACTTGCTGTGGAGAAAACCTGGTAAGTTTTCAGAGTTCTTTCTGTGGGTGTAGTCTCTCTCTTCCCCTCTTTGGGGTTGGGTCAGTGTGAGCCCCCACTCAGGGCAAACAGTGTAGGGTCTCCTGGTGTGTTCTGAACAGTTCCAGAAGAGAAGAAGAAGCCAAATCCCAGGAAAAAGAAGTTTAACTCCCTGTCTCTCTCTGGAGACACAGAGCCAAAAACTGGCTGAAAAGCAGCAAAAAGTGCTTCCTCTGCTCTTGCCACCGCAGAAGCACTCAGAGGAGTAGTGTGACCTTGGAGCCCAAACTGCTTTGAGAAGTTCATATGGCTTTTTTTCTTTCTCTTGCACCAGTTTTAAAGACACAGAAAGGCCCAAGAATCATGTCTGGGTGTAGAGCAGCAATGGGGGATACACATCACAAAGTCACCCCAAGACAGTACTTTACAAAGAAACGGGCTGAAATTAGCCAGTAAGCTTTCCATTATGATGTCTTCATATGGCAGAAGACACATTAATGAACAAGAAAACACTTATGAGTGGGGAGAAAAGAAACATGGTAGTTTTGTGTTGCAAAGGAGGTGCTTTCAATATAAAGAAAATAGCTGGTCAATTAAAGAAACATAGGCAGATACAGAAATAACTCAGAACTTCCTATGGTCTTTTACTACCTACAGGGGTTTGAGGTAAAATGTGTTTAGTTTGCACTGTAATTCTATTTCAAAATTGGACAGGTAGCACGTTTAGATTTGGAAACCTTCTGCCAGTTTGTTGTGCCTACTCAGTTTGCATGGGCAGAGTCAGTGCTTCTGTCAGTCAAGAGTATGAGTAAATCACTTGGAGATTTCAGGGAATTGATATTGAGATATCTTCTGGTTTAGCATGAAGGAGGAAAAAGAAAAGGTTTGAATTAAAAAAGTTTTCTTTTGATTGTTTCTGGAGAACTATATTATAAAGGACATCTGTGATATATTTTGTGCTTTGCTTTTATTGCCCTTTCCTGAAACAACCTGTTACAGTGAGAAGAAAGAAACTGGAATGTGCAGAGCAGAAACCAGCAGTGAGGACCATTTGAAGCTAAAGCTTTTTTACTAAAGAACACAAATTAATAAGGACAAGAAGTCCTTAAGTCTGCTTATTTAGCATGACAGATGACTGATATATATAGACTTTTAGTCTAGAAGGACCCTGATACATCTATACTATATGTCCCTGCAAAATACAAGTCCTAAGTGTTCTCCTGAGAACCCAAGCCAAAAGAGAAATCTGTAGCACATGAAACAAAGAGCCAAAGAGCATAATTTTTAGCATTACAGGAAGAAAGGAAGAATGAGAGCAAAAGCTGCGTACTCAGTCCATACAAAGCAAGGGGTGCTTAGGAGTTACTGCTGTGATGTGGTTGGAGTAGGAAACTCAGCAATGTATAATGAAGTTCATTTTATAGTTTCTACTTACCTGAATCTCTCTGTGCAGTATATCCAAGAGGTTTTTGAGTATGTCAGAAGCATTTTTGTAGTCCCCTTTGACACAGCTGAAATCCTGCTAGACTCTTACAGCCTGATGACAGAACTTCAATGTACAGTTCAGAAAAAAATCAGTTATTTCCCCCCTACTTAATCTCTCTAGACGATTTTATAAACTATTCATTTTGCAATATTCTATTAATAACTGTGCTATTGCCTGCAGCTATGTAAAGTAAGCCAAGAAAAAAAACAAATATTATTTCCAGGTGAGCAAATGTTAATGTCTTCACCCAATTTTATTTCCAGTTCCTGCTCTAATTAACTCCCACTCAAGTCAGCAAGTATGCCTAAGTAAAGAACAAATAATAACTAATTAAATGCCTTAAGTTTTGTTTCAGGGCAAGGAAATGAGTGTTGGATTGCTGATCAGCCAAGCTTTTTTAGAGGGGCCAAATATTAAGATTTCCATATATAAAATATTCAATGTGTAGAATTCAAAGTAAGTTCAAAGATATTAATCTCTGATCCATTGCAACTCCCATGAAAAATACAGGTAAATGTTTTTAATAATAGTTTTTATTTTTTTAATGTTTATGCTTTTAGGGGGAGAAAAGTGATCAAGCGCTCAATCATGTATGAGCTAATATATTATCACATAACCTATAGCTCCTATTGAAGAAAAATATTGTTTTGCTGTTTTTTTGAAAAAAAAAAGACCCTTTATTAGAAGGTGCTAAAATGAAAAGCAAAGTCTCACCTGTGAGTATATTGTCTAAATCGCTACTGTTATGGGAGGTGTAAACTGAAGCATGCATTACTATTGCTGTCAGACACTAAGACATCTGTCAATATCAAGAAGCAGTTTTGAATTGGGTTATGAAGAGAATTTGGGACAATGTTGGTTTGACCTGGTTTAATTTTATAACACAGGAATCCTTTATATCCTATAATCCCAGTTAGCAGCAGTTCTCCTCTTGCCAGTTCTCATGTTACTGGTGGTTTGAATTTGAATGTTTTGAAAAGAATGTGTATTTTCCTTCCCTTTTGCAGATTCCCAAAGTGAATGTGCCATCAGAGTGGTGGCAGAGAAAGTAAGAGGGTTAAAGTTTCCTGTATGTTGTGTTTTTTCTAATGCATCCAGGACCTCTGATAGCTTGTTTGATTAGTACTTTTAGTTAGCAAAACAGCAGGAGCTCTAGACTAAATGGGAGAGATTACTATAAGCTAGTGATGGACAGAGGGTTTCAAACACCTCCCTGCAGTTGTGCCAATACAGCCATTCAGAATTAAGATTTATGTGGTTGCATGCAATGGATGTGCAATGGAATGTAGATATTTGTTGCTTTTATTATACTATCTACATATTGGCTATTCTGTGAATTCTAGTTTGTGCTAATTACCTGTTGAGTTCTGATGTTAAACAAGGCTCTATTTCAGTACTTTTGGAAAGCTAAGTATGCTAATGAGACATGGAAAGTGTCTAATGAGAGGTTCAACATTTAAGGCTTTCATCTAGTTTTGAAAAATAAGGTGGTGATAATGATAATAGTTCAAACTATTTGTCATCTTCACATCAAAGTGTTTCTTGGATAACATGGATATGAAAGTAGCATTCAATGTCAGCTTAGCTCTGGCTCTAATGATAGACTACAACAGCTTAAAGCAGTTTTGTTTCAGCTTGTTTTCAGCAGAGTTGTATCACATTTTCTGTTGTGATGCAATTTCAATACCCCGAAGTGCTCCTTGATGTTTTTTCTTTTGGATTTAATTGTTAGCATGTTGAATCTAGCACAGGGAAGAATTCTATCAGGACTTCACCAACAAAATTGATTTAAAATAAATGGGTGTTCAATGCATCAGTCGATTTTCATATATTCCAGTACTTGCCAGAGCTGGGAAGGAACATCTTCTCTCATCATATTTCCTTTTGTATTATTAATACAGAGTTACTGTGTGTATTTCAAAGACATAACTCCAGGACAGAGTTGGACAGTTTGCATCACGACCAGTGCATTGAATATGATTTCAAAAATGTTAAGGGAGGAAAGGTTCAATGAAATATTTCAAGTAAACCATGGAATCAGAATTTTATATGAAGATTTGCCTATAATATTAAATTTGATTGCCATAAAACAAATTGATGCAAGTTAGTTTGATCTAAAAATGGAAAACTCATGAAGCACTGGTTCTTCAGTGGTCAAATGTTGAAAGAAAAATCCATATCCATTTCAAGATTGGTTTGGGGTTTCACTCTTCAGGCATGAAGAAAATGAAAAGGTTAGCCCAATATTTAAATGTTTGTAAAAGTAGGATATCTGTAGAATACCAGATAGCTAGCTCTTGGGGTTTGGGCGGGTTTTGTTTATTTGTTGGGTTTGTTTTTTCTATTTTTTTTTTTTCCTATTGATGGAGAAGTGGGAAGACAGGGTCAATGCCTGCTGAGCTGTATACAGCTACTCACACATGCTTGTTTCTAATTGGAGTGCTAGAGTTCGAACAAACTGTTTTGCCTGCAGGCAAATTTTCACTTTTCAAACATTGTCAGCATGCCTAGGGATTTAACTTGAAGCGAAACTCAGGGTGGTTATATTTCTGTTTTTACCTGAACTTGTCAATATGAGTCTTGGGATCAATATCTGGAGTTCCACGTTCTTTACTTAGGATTTTATCCATTTAACTTACATGTGAAGATGACAGAGTGCAAATCAATGTGCTATGCTTAATAGTATTTAAGCAAACAAGTATCTGTTTGCTGATTGCCAGGAACTGCTGCAGTTCCTCGTTTTTCACTCATAGCTAGACCTTGGCTCACCAAGTTCTTGTACCACAGACACAGAAATAGTGGTTAGAGTTCTGACTGCAACAGAAAATATCACACACACATTCATTGCCCTAGGCTTTGTGTGTGTCTCCCATAAGCTTATAAACACTACTATTTTTTTCCCTATTTTTATGAAACAGAAACAGGAATAGAAGGAAGCCCTGAAGCATAGATCAGGTTATTTTGTTCAGTAACAGGCATGGAACATGACAAACCAGAGTCAGCAGCATGGCAGAATCACAGGAGACACTCAGTGAAACCTCCACTGGCATCTCTCATGTCCTGAGATCTGTGTTCCTGAGGTCACACAACTCATATCTTCCCTGAATCTTACTAGACTGCTCCAGCAGGACCATCCATATAATAATGAGAGCTTTGAAAGGCTTTCCATGTTTCTGTTATTTTAACCTCCTAGCACATATCAGAAAGACCAAAGTTCTCCTTTATTATTTTACTACCTCTTAGCAGCAGTAGCCTGAGTGGCAGTTTAGATTGAGTAGAATAAAAATTCAGTGTACTGCTAATGATTCAATACAAAGGCCTCTCTTTTAGTTGGCTTTTTTTTTGACAGGGGTAATCTCTATTTCATCTCTGCAAGAAGCAGTGCCTTTTGGCCTATTTATAACTGCAGCTGCCTGGAGAAAGCCTAAAGGAGATGTGATAAAACCAGACTATACAGGAAAACATATTATATAAACACGCAAAATGCACAAAGAAATAATTTGAAGTATGAGGTGGAAATGTCAAATAGGATGTCTGAAAACCAATTTGGCTTAAACTTCAAGGCATTATGTATATGTGGCATTTGCCAGCTTTCCACTTGTCCTTGGAGGGAAGGCAGACATCAATCATACCTGCATGTCAGCTACTGTCTACAATGCCCAAATTCTTCACTGGACTTTCTCATCCAGCACAAGTTTAGAATATAGTAATGTAAGAACTCTTGCTGTGATTTTTCTTTATAGGCACACGAAAATTATTTCACTTAAAATATATGCTATGAAACTAAACAGTGTGTCCTAAGTTGCTGTTGATCCAAGCTTGCCTCAATATGTTGCCACTTATTAGGAATGACTGTTCTTCTGTGACTGGAGCACTTTGGAAGGTTCTGGAGCTAGAAGGGTCTTCTAAAGATGAACTTCTGTGCTTATGTGCTCTGAAACAAATATATTGAAAGCACCTCTCACAGGTCTTAGAGGTCTTAGATCTTAGAGGTCTTTTCCAGATTAGATGATTCTATGATTCTAAGCATGTCTGCAATGCTGTGGTTAAAAAAGTAAGTTTTCCTCATGTCTAAATGAAAGATTGCTTCTTGCCTCCCAGAAATGCAGTATTTAATCTCCTTACTCCCCAGCAGAGATCTATTACTTACTATCACTTAACAACAAATTTGACATATTTCTATATCTGTTGTCATGTGATTTGGCCTTACTTTTTTTTTTTTTTTTTTAAACTTATTAAGATGATTTCTTTCTGCTTGGGTGAGATTTTGTAGGCCTTATTCCATTTGATATTCTCCAAACTTCTTTTAAGCACAAAGGGGGGTTCACACGGGGGCCCTGGCTTTAAGGGGGAGCACAGAACAACACTGAAGTATGAAACTTACAGAAGCATCTAGTTTATCGTATGTTTCTATGATGTTAAATGTACATTTAAATGAAAGTTCAGTGAATTTGTTACTCATTTTCAGCTTTTCACTGTATATAGACAGGCTTGGAACAGACTTCGAAAAATATTGCTTTAGCCATATAACTATTGCCTATTAAGTGCTTTATCTGAGTGCTTTTAAAAAAAGCATAGTCAGTTGTAACAAAATCTGTGATGCTGCAATTGCTGTGCCCTGTGATGTTTTGTAAAGGGTGTAATACAAATGTTTGCAAAACCCTCTGGACCTATTGAAACTCTAGGGGGTAATCCTGTTCAAGCTAGACCATCAGAACTTGGACAGCTGTCTAAAAAAGTTTTGCAACTTTTGTTCTTCTAAAGACAGAGTGATTAGTTGTTTCTTTTTTGTTTTGTTTTGTTTTTTTTTTTTTTGTCTGGATCCAAAATCTCCCTCCTTTATTTAACAGTGGTCTACTACATTCTTCTGGAGTTAGCATGCTTCATTGTAGCATTCCATCATTGTGTCGAGGGGGTGCCTCACAATATTTTTCACATTTTCTGCCTCATATATCAAACTGTAGAAGGTATTCTTAAGGCCTAGCTGTCATTCTGTAAAAATTTTAGCAATGCTCTCATTTGTATCTGACAGCTAGAAATACCTAAAGTAATAAAAAATCATTTCTACTTCATATTTGCTTTGGTGCTGTCCCTGTCAGTGTCTATATGTTATAGCAGGTGAGATTTATACATCCCCTTACTTGGCATTCTGGAAGGGCCTTGCACAGAACCTGAGCCTGTGAAATTATTTCTCTTCTCAGGATTAATATATATATATATATTATTTCAACTTGCAAAACCTTCCATTAAATGTGTATTATATATGCTCTATTTGAACATAAATTAACACTTCATTGAATGGTTTCTGTTCTCTGCATGCTCTTTTTTTTCTGTACAGATTTTTACATTCTCCTGCTTCTACAGTTCATTAAGATCATTAAGTTTCATGGTATATTTGCAGAGAATTATTTTATTCAGGCGAGGGCAGAAGGACAAATCTGCACTTTATTTATCATTCAGTATCATTTATCTGCATATTCAGTCCTCTAAGTAATTAAAATCATCCTGAGGAGAATATAAAATGAATCTGTCATATTTTAAAGTAATAATTTGCATTAAAATCAATATATACTGTCATATCATATAGCTGAAAAAAACCCTTGAAATTTGAATTTCAGTGCTTTTAACATTTTTTAACTATTGTGGAGATTTTACCTCAATGTTCAGTGTTACTTCCATGACACAGTGAGTTGTGGGTGGTGGAAAGGGTGCCATGTCCTTCCCGATC
>JACBWW010000038.1:795587-834708 GCA_020086605.1 Lanius collurio | reverse complement strand
AAGGTGGGAAAAGTCTTCATTAAAATTCTAGGTTGTCATGGTGCTGGTTTGCAGAGTAATGGACAGGTTCCAAAAATAGCTCCAAGTCAGTTAGACAGCCTACTTTTTGGTCAGGCTTAAAACTCACTTAAATAAAGGTTAAACACATTTGGTAAAAAGCTTTAAACTGGGTTACAAATATTTTAGAGTATTCTTAAAAACAGGGTAATCAACTTGGACATATACAGGAAATAAGACATTGTGGGTTTTTACACTTTTTAGGGACTAAAGAGGGAAACAAACTTGTGGAACTTTTATTAACAAGGGATTTTAATGAGGAATTAGGTAAAACACTCTAACTAATTCATTATGGGAGTAACTTTGGAACTTAATAACTCTCACCTATGTTGATAGGCAATTTGAATAAGCAATAATTAAACATTTAACAATTAAAAATTAAAAACACTTAAAATGCAAAGGCCAACACTCAATTTCATGTATGACGCTGGTCCTGCTGGCCACACTATTCGTGATCCAGGCCAGGATGCCATTGGACTTCCTGGCCACCTGGGCACACTGCTGGCTCATGTTCTGTCAGCAGCTGACCAGTACCCCCATGTCCCTTTCTGCCTGGCTGCTTTTCAGCCACTCTGTCCCCAGCCTGCAGGGGGTTGTTTTGGCCAGAGTGCAGGACCCAGCAGCTGGACTCGTTAAACCTCCTATCATTGGATTTGGCCCAATGATCCAGCTGGTGCAGGGCCCTCTGCGGAGCTCTCCTGTCCTCCAGCAGACCAACACTCCCACCCAGCTTGGTGTCATTTGCAGGTTTGCTAATGGTAGAGTGGGTTTCTTATGACCTAGCAAAATTGTTTAGCCACCGTGGGTTATACTTTCTCATTCTTCTGCATCTGTACTAGTTTCCATGGAATTTATTTGTTATTTGTTAGTAGGACAATTGAAATCCTTGTGCTACAATTTTCCAGAGAATACTGCCAAATATAATGTGTTTGATTTGATTGATTTTGGTGTTTTGTATGTATGTGTGTGTGTTTTTCTTCTATGTTTTTGTTTTGTTTGTTTGTTTGTATAAAGTCTCTGTATCTGCTAAACATGTGAAGAACGTCCTGTGAAATTTCTTTGGTCAGCTCAGCCATGCTAAATTGTACAAGGTAGATACAGGGCATGTTCAGGACAGGATAATTAAAACAGCTAATATATGATTTGACTGCAGCATAACTATCTCAGAACTTGCTTTTTGCTGTACTATTTCACTTGTTGTGTGCTCTGCATGAACTATTATACATAAGAAGTCAGTGCATTATATAAATTAGAATGTTTAAAATCTTGATTACGACCCTTCCCTGAAGCTGATGAGAATCTTCTACTTTACAAGCAAGTTGCACTTTTAAGCCCATTCCATTTTGGCAGTTGTTTTGATTACATAGCCTTGAATTAAAAAAAAAAAAATTGGATTCAATAGATATTTCTTGCTAACTTGATAGGCTGTGGTGTTACTAGAATGAAATTTGTGTAATGTTTCTAAAAGCTAATATTGTTTGTGTTTTTCCTGGCTGTGCACCAGTGGTCATGTTTCTGCAATATACTTGTCTTCATTGAAAGGAGAGGCTAAAATCATCTTTTTGATTAGCTGAAATGAATCAGAGTAATATCCTTATTTCATTTAAGGAATGAATCTGTAGTTATATTTCCTAATGTGTTGGCTGCATCAGAAAATAAACTATGATTATTAATGGTGAATACAGTTATAGAAAATGTAGAAGAATGAGAGTGGAAATGATGTAATACAAATGGATATATTTTGATTACTGATAGAATAATTTAAGTGCTTTGAACTGTGCACCCAAATAATCCTTAACCTATCAATATAGGGTAGAAAATACCTTGCTTCAGCAAGCTAGTTAAATATAAGAGTAAATATGTAATTTTATAGCCTCTTGACTTAGAATATTCAAATATATAAACAGAAGATTTTTTTAGATATTCTTCTGAAAGCAAAAAGCAGATATAGTCTGACACTCTCCTTATTTTCTAAACCTCATAATTGGTTTATCTAGTATATTGCTATGCTGGTAAAAATGTTCAGTCCCTGTACAGTGCTATGTCATACCTCTCCTTGTTATGAGAAGTGCATCAGAAAAAAAGTTGGGTTTTTTTCATTGCTTTCTCATATTTATTCCCTAGGGCTGTAGTTTAATTGGCCTATAAACAACTTCACACTCAAGAATGTCTGACACATCTTGCAGCTACACAGTGGTGACTACAAACCAGATGCTCCAAGATCCTTTCCTGCCATCAACAATACTAGAGCTACATTCCTTGATGTTCCTGATTTTTCACGTGAATATAACCTTAGCTGGCCTTTGGCACTTAATGATGGTACTGATCTTACATTTGATTCTAGTTAATGAGCTATCACGGAGTGTGGTTAATTAGTTTAATTTTAACCACATGTGAAAGCCATACAGACTCTGCTTTAATATAAATTTATGATAAAATTAGTTTTCTGTGAGACTGTCTCTCCTTAACTGGCCTGTGCAGTAGCAAAGAGAAATTAGCTACCTCAGAAACAATTAACTTATGAGTGCATCATCTTAATACAATACTGGTAGGAGCACCTTTTATCATTTTCTGAAGAGAGGGACTACAGCAGAAATCTAAACTTGAAATATTGTTATGCCCTGCACAGAAAATGTGTATACAAATGACACCAGAGTAGATTGAAAGAGAAGTTGTTGGTAGAATGAAATCTTCTTCTGGAATGATCAGGATATACTTCCCAGTATGTAGAGCTTACAGATAGCTGCCAAAATAAATCCATGTAGAGAGGGAGGAGGAAGTTGCTGTTTCTGAATGGCAGCCTCTGATTGTGCTCCCCAGAGAAGATGTCAGGACCAGTGATGATGAGTTTTAGGGTCTGACAAGGATAATAATTTGATCCAAAATAACCTAAATCTGGTGAACTCTTGGGTGTTTTGCATGATGTGTGAGTCTGACAGGATTTCTGAGCATACCTCTCACATCCAGGGAGGAGGACAAAGGACTGGCTGGCTGGCAGAGCTTGTTGTAGTGCTACAACAGGCTATGGTGTTATAGCTAATTATTTTGTCTTTAAACTGTCTTCTTTGGATTAGATTGGAGACCAGAGAGCACAAGCAATTTACTAATATTGATAGATATGCATTAAAAAAAAAATTGTCTGTAATAATATAGGCAGACATTAAATTTCTGTGATCTGGGTGACATCTCTCATAATTCTATCACTGCAAAAGTAATCATGAGTGTGATGACAACATACCAGTTTTTATGTAATCCTTGGTGGTAACTGATTCTATCAGGCAAATGAAAGCATTACACTTACAGTGGAAATACATGCTGCATGCATGTGATACATACATAGAATCGCTGTACAATGTACTATTGAGGGGAATAGTTACTCAGACACACTTAAAAAGTCAGCCTTTTCATTCCAGATATTTTCACAAAAAACATTGCTCCTTCTTATGGACAGACAGGACTAGGTAATTATGTTTCTTGCAAATCAGTTTGCAGCCAGATGGATCAATTTACTACTCCACAGATAAATTATTTTTCATGTAGCATGGTACAGTTCTGTTCAGAGATTGCTGCTTTCTTCTTCGCAGTTTGGCTTCATCAGAGTATTGCAAATTTGTAATGAAATTCATAGACTTTTATAGAATTTCTTTTGATGGTCTCTAGAGTATCAATATTCAACTAGATAGTGAAAAGAAAAGTAGGCAGATATAATTTTCTCCTATTATGTAAGTCCATACCCTGCAGAATTAGTTCAGAAAGTCAGACTTATTTTGTGTTTACCTGTCTTTTCTTATTCCTGCAAATCTGAACTGTTCACTTTCTGTGCAATATAAAACACTCCCTAGTTTCCTCTTGTTTTATATTAATCCTTGTTCCAAAGTCACAGATGATTTGTAGATAACATTGTTTTGTTATTTGTACATTTTGTTATGGGATAGCAAATGCTTAAAATTATCACACCATATGAAGTAACTGCATAAACACAATTTAACAAGAAATACTGTAACAATCTGTACGTATCTCTAAATGCTGGAGAGTAGTTTTTTCCATATTTGCAGTAAATTTAAAGACATTTATTCTCTATGGCCTTAAACCAAATGTATTGCTCAGTTTAACATCCTCGTTTCTGCATCTGCAAAATGGTCACTTGACTAATACACTTGGCTTGGGATGTTCTGTCTGGGTGCTCTGACTCAAGTACCAACATATTTGTCACTATAAGGGATAAAAATGTCTTTGTTTTGCCCATATTCAAAGCTTAACTACATGGCAGTTTCACTGTCAGGCTGTCATTTGGCAAATAGAGTGAATTCAGGTATGGAGACCTTGATCCACTTTCAGTTTAATTCTTTACAAAACCTCTTATTTTCATCTTGGATTCTTTTCTCCCATTCTTGGTAAATTTCTAATGAGAGTCTGCAGTTGTTTCCTTAAGCCTGACAGATATTTGCAGCACCAACATGCTGAAATTATAACTGAAATGAGGGGCTGTGATTAGCCTTATCATCTGCATATGTCCCTACATTGTGATCATTAATTTATTCTGGTTTGCTATCTTAGTAAATTAAAACTGATTCGTACTTTGTAAATATAATCAAAGACAACAGCTGCCCTCTTCTGTATGTTTAATAAAACTGAATCTTCTCAGCAATCTTTTTGTCTGTAAAAATTACTATTTTATTCCAAGACTAAATCTTTCCTTTTTTTGTGTCAGTTTGATGAATGGAATAAACCATTTGAGTCTAGTTCCAAAATGCTACTATTATAGAGGCACCGGTAGGGGCTCCATAGTATAAACTTGCATTTTGATTTCCAATCAAAGCAGGACTAAAATCTCTATTTGACACTTTAATGGTTGAACTGAATCTCTAAATTCAGCACAACAGCTTTTCAAGGCACAGTTGGAATTTCTATTCTTCCAATAAAATATTTATAACACTTTTCAGTAGAAACATTTCAAAAGGATCTTAGAAGTGCTACTGTGATTTTAGTCTGTCTTGGATTTCCATAGCTAAGTAAATAGGAGTTCTCACAAATTTTTAGCTGATGTTCTGAAGGCTTTTTGGGCACAGATCTTTTCTGAAAAGTTTAACTCCCCTGTTTTGGAATAGCCTAGCCAATTTTGGTTAAGATTAAGCAATAAAACTTTCTCTGTCCGTATTCTTGAGGCACAGTGTTTTAAGGCAACAGAATCACAGGAAATATCATGCCCATCTTTCAGTATAGAATTTCTTTAATTTTATGACATTATGCATACTAAAGGGACTCTATTTACTCAGTGTAAAGAGAATTAGCTGTAAAATGAACTTAAATATACAGGTTGAAGTTGACAAATTTAATAAAGGACATAAGGCTTCCTTTCATTTCTGTTTTCTTTTTCCTTAAGCCCTTTCCAATCTGTAGGTTTTATTATCTCTCTCTGGTTACTGCACAGCATCAAATGTTAGAAAGGTCAATAAAATCTCCATCTATTGAAGACAGTAGTAAATAGTGTTAGTAGGACACATATCTTGCCTCTCATTTCATGGAATACCTCCCTTGTAGGTATTGTTTTAAGCTAATGTTGCATTTCTTTTAGTTTAGAAATTTGGGCCAGTCAGTCCTAGCTGCTATTTGTAATCTGAAGATAGAAAACCCAATTTCTATGGGAGTCAGACTTATCTCTGAACAAGAAAAAACACATTTATTAATGTATATTTAACATTTTCAAAACAACATGATGTACTGTAGGATTCCTCAGATGGAAAGGTATTATGAAAATGACAGACTTCTACAGAAGCTGTGAAATAGTCTCAATCAAAATTATTTGCCAATGTTTCAGAAAACAGTATCTGTGTTTTTAACTGAAATGAGTGGATTGTCATCTTAGAGATGTGAAGGACAGTATTTGGTGCAGAAACATTGACCACCCATCTGGAACATCCATTTTGGGATGGCTTTAATAGTACTTTTCCTCCTACCCTATAGCATGCCCTTCATTATCATCAGCAGACAACTGCTGGCTCTGTTTTTCCTGGTATGTACTACTCTCACTGCAAGGAAGGAAAAGTGATGTTCTGTGAGTTAAGCATGAAAAGCTGGATCTTGCAGAGTCCTTGATCTGTGCAAAGTTTATGAGAGGGAGAAACTGGCTCCCACTCTGAGTGCTTTTCCTTACAGAAGGAAATATGCAAGACTTTGTTTCTGTCAGGTCTTTGCATTCTGTGTGCTATTAAATCCTGGTGGACAGTCTAGCATGTGAACCAGTGGCTGCATGTTGAAAGATCCCATGTGATTGCAGGAAGTGCACTGTGTAGTGTTCCTTTCATATGATAGGCGATGATGGAGAGTGAATGTGATGGGGAACAGGTGTATGGGGGGGAAACTTCAATGGGAAAGGCAAAGAGTGAGTTTCTTCCACATAATTTGTATAATGGAATATTTAAGAACTTGTCTGTTGGCTAGCTGTGAAAATTCTGAAAGTCAAGCTGAGTTGTCCTCTTATTTTTCACTGACTCTTGTGGTGGCTAGTCTGGACTTGGAAGAAAGGTGGGTTGTGCACTGGACAGCTGAATGAATGAAAGCAAAAATTTGTTAATTAGATTTTGAAACAATATTCTTAACCATATTGTTTAAAAGGCATTTAGGATGCTTTCTACCACCAATTAATGAAAAAACCCAAAAACTGGTGGGGCTGGAGGTTTGAGTTTGTATTACTGTTTAAGCAGTCACCAAATAATGTATAAAACCACATTAACACAATTTAAAACTCTTTAAAATAAAAACTGTCCTCTCTTACATGCTCTGAAGTTCTGCTTCAGGTTTTTAATTGTTCTGTGAACTGCTAAAGTCTTACTTGGCAGAAGTTCTCTGATTATCTTCCAGTGATAATCCTACTGCTGCCATCAAATCTAAACGATTGTGAATGTGAATGCACAGCTCTGCCATTCAATCAAGTGCTGTACCTCTCTGTCTGGTCATTCACAGTTGTATGAGCTCTTCAGCAGGTGTTTCCAAGCAGGTCATGTCCACAAAGCTCTTGGTGGCAGGGTTTGCAGTAGGACTTACTGAACTGTAACTAGGTTGCCCTTCTCTGCTGGCCCAATCAAAAGACTTTCATGGAAACTAGAAATAGTATTCTATGTAAAAAATGCTCTGGTTAACACAGAGATTCAGTACTTAAGAAGGAAGAATGAAGTGCTCCTTCAGACTGTGGCTAGCGAGGAACTTCAAGAACATTTGCTGAGTCACTGAATTGTATGTTGCTTAATGATGTCTGTAATATCAGGTGTCTCTCCTCCACATTTCTCAGCTCTCTGCTATCAAAACCTAGTAAGAACAGCTTCTCAGTAGAGTCCAGACAGTCTACCTGTTATATTTCTTCCCTTTATATTGGAAAGTTTTGAATATAAGTCCTGCAAAATTTGAATTGCTTTGCAGACACAGCAGTATATGATCAAATGGATGATATTGGGTTTATTTTAACACACTGTTGGTGTAGTTCTTGTCCACAGGTTAAAAAATATTATACCTATTTCCATTCACAAATCTAAAACGTGCTTTAGCAAGAAACCTGTTCTGATTTGAAAATTAGTTGGCAGTTTTTGAACATTTCTCCTTTTTTTATGACTAAGAAAAGTAGCAATAAAGACATAGAATTAATAAAGGCTAAAAAAGAAATGAAAATTTAATGGCTAAGGTTAATAGTACCAGTGAAACACCTGCCTCACCAACCTAATGATCCCTTAGATAACCAAGATGTTTTTATAGGAGATTGTCCTGGTTGTGGCAAGGACAGGATTAATTTTTGGAGTAGCCAGGAGAGAGGCGTGGTCAGAGAGCAGGACTTCAGTGGCATCCGAAATTTTATCAGTTATAGAAAGGTACTTTCCACACACTTATGGGGATGCTTGGAAAAGGGCTGTCTGGTGTTAGAAAACCATGGAGGGAATTTCTGCTGTAAATGTTACCACATCTATTTTCTTTCAAGCATTCCTAAGCTTTGCAATTGCTTTTAGTGCTGTGATTACCCTTACTGAGAGGAAAACAAAATTATATGTGTATGCACCCAAAACAGACTTGAAAGCAGATCCTGAAACTGTGATTTGTCTCTCCTTACCAAGAAGAAAAGTTATTTCTGTACCCAACCAGTTCCATTCTTTTGCTGAGAAAGGTTAGACTAGATGATCTTTGCTGTCCCTTTCAACCTGGTAGTCTATGAGTAATTTTATTTGGGGTCTGTATCTGTACAAAGACAGAATCCAGGGCTGTATGCCAGTAACCAAACTCGAGTTTTTAAGCCTTTCTAGAGCTTTGATATACTTTCCTCCTTCAGCTCCAGCAGCATTGCTGGGTATGCCTTTTAGGAGCTTGCACAGAAAACTAACAAAATGAGCTCTGAATATCACTCAAGATAACTCAGGCTTTCGTTCAGTACCTATGTAGCTAATCTTTGGAAAATCACTTGGCTGAAGTGTGGTTCATCTATAGCTTTTACTGTTCTTTTTAGCTCTACCTGAAGAATGACCAATCTTTCTTCTTAATGACATGAAATATAGACAGAAATGGAATTACTGCTTCCATAAATCATGGCTGATGATTACCAAGCTCTTTTTGAGGTCTAGCCCTTCAGAAGTACATTATCAGAAAACTGCAATGCTAAGCTCTCAGAGGCATGGTATCATCTGATATCTAGCATTCTGTAAATGTCATGAACTTTGATTTAAAAGGATGCAGCCAGGTATTTGTTCAGAGTTTTAAAACTTCTAACTTTTCAGATTTTTAGTGCCTTGAAAATGTACTTTGTCCCCCTATTGATCTCATCCTTTTACATTCAGCAGCATTGATTTGTTTTCCTGTCTCTTAAATGCAACAGAATCCAGGAAATACTGTTTTTATTTAACAACTTCCATTTAAATAGTACTTTAATATCTTCCTGCAGCAGTATCTTCAAACAATACTAGCACAGGTCTGAGGATGTTATTCAGCATTGGGCTGTTGAAGTCAAAAGAGGACACAAACCACTTAAAAAAATTCTTTTTACCTTGATGCTATTTCAATAGTTATTTTGATGGAACATTTTGAAGTATTTTTAAAAATAAACAACAACTTAAAGTAGTTTAAGCTGGGGATGTTTAGCCTGGAGAAAGAGAGGCTCAAGGGTGACCTTATCACTCTCTACAAGTTCCTGAAAAGAGGGTTTAGTCAGGTGGGAAGTGACCACTTCTCCCAGGCAGCTGGCGACAGGACAAGAGCACAGGGCCTCAAGCTGCATCAGGGCAGGTTCATGTTGGACATGAGGAAGAAGTTTTTCACAGAAAGGGTTGCTAAGCATTGGAATGGGCTGCCCAGGAAGGAGGTAGAGTCACCATCCCTGGAGATGTTCAAAAAAAGACTGGACATGGCACTTGATGTCATGGTCTAGTTGACATGGTGGTGATCAGTCAGAGGTTGGACTTGATAGTCTCAGAGGTCTTTTCCAATCTAAATGATTCTGTGGTTCTGTAAACTAAAATTATTGAAATTAGAAAAATTGTGATTAATTTTGTAAGCCCATACTGAAGGGTTGTGACTTCTACAGATAGCTCATTTTAAACTTAGTACTTAGTTCCATGTCCATTTCTAGGTGCACACAAAAAATGTTATGTAAATTTGTGTATATTGGGAAGTCTTTAGGCTTTATTCAGCTTAGCTGATTTAACCCAAAACTAAGAGAATGTTACTCTCTGAGGCTTGAAATTTCTGCCTTTGGTGACCTGGAAAATATATGCAAGAAACTTCAGCAAAGAGTGAAGTTCTGATAGCTCAGATTTGCTTGCCACCTACAACACACAAGTCATTATGGGCACAGAAAGTTCAGTTCTGGTGCTGTGTTAGGCAGTATGAGTATCACCCCTCAATATCCATAGTGAACTCTAAATTTCTTTCCCCCTGCAAGGGGATATAGGGAATGTCTGTCTCATCAAAATGAAATTCAGGATAGCATGAACCCTGTGCAATGTATGACTTAAAATGGTTCAAATTACACTGAAGGTACATGGTACTGCCATGGATGTACTTAAATATTTCTGACCATATATGTGTTTTAAATTCTTTTCATTTCTTTTGAGCTGGTGAAGATCAGTACTTTTAATATCTGTGAAGGACTTAATTTCTTCTTCTAAAACCAATCCTCAAGGTTCTCTCTTTTATGCAGCTGCTAATTTTTTTTTTTAGAGCACTTACATAGGAGGTCAGGACATTAATTCAGTTTCTTCCTCCTGAGGTATTTCTGTAGCTCTGGGAAAGAATAATGTATAGTTAGTCTTTGATAATTCTCAAGAAAACATGGGATCAAAAGAGAGGACACGAAAAGCTGTGACTGTATCATTGGCCAGTGGTTAGGGCATTTAAATGATCAGGGAGCTCAGCTGGGGAAAATGAGTGGGCTTCAGTTTTTCTGCTTGGTATTGTACCTGCTACAATTTATAGAATGACTTTCCAACACCACTCATGCAAAATGGAATGGAGTCTTGAGAGTGATACCAAAGTGCATTTTTTCTTTTCTATGAATAGAGTCCTGTTATGGCTTGGGAAAGTCTGAAAATCCTAGAGCAATTTAGGTAGAGGATTTTCTCCATCCTCACTGGAAGGTTAAATTTTTAGATTTGCCGGTTATCATAGTTGGCAGCTCTGGGCTGAGCAAGGATACAATGTCAGGAAAAGCTGAATTTGTTGAAAAACTCAGCATGAGCCATCAATGTGCACTTGCAGCCCAGAAATCCAAATGTATCCTGGGCTGCATCCAAAGTGGTGTGGGCAGCAGAGGAGGGAGGGAATTCTGCCCCTCTGCTTTGCTCTGACGAGACCCCACCTGCAGAGCTGCATCAGATCTGGGCTCTCCAGCATAAGGACATGGCACTGTTGGAGCAAGTCCAGAGGAGGTCAGGAAGTTGATAAGAGGACTGCAACTCCTCCCCTATGAGGACAGGCTGAGAAAGTTGGGCCTGTTCAGCCTAGAGAAGAGAAGGTTGCACGGAGACCTCGAAGCAACTGTCCAGTATCTGAAGGGGCTGCAGGGAAGCTGGAAAGGGATTCTTCATCAGGAACTGTAGTGATAGGATAAGGAGCAGTGGGTTCAAACTGAAAGAATAGATTTAGATTAGATGTTAGGAAATCTTCTCTTTGAGGATGATAAGGCCCTGGCATATGTTGCCCAGAGAAGCTGTGGATGACTGACTCCTGGCAGTGTTCAAGGCCAAGTTGGACAGAGCTTTGAGCACCTTGGTCTAGTGGGATGTGTTCCTGCTCATGGAATTAGATGCTCTTTAAGGTCCTTTCCAGTCCAAACCATTCTCTGATTCTATGAATTCAAAAGTTCAGAAGAGATACAGAATTCCTTCACACAATGCCCAAGATTAGATGGGGACTGAATGGGAGTTCTCAGAATTACAGGTTTGGACTTCGATATTCAAAATCTGTCGAGTTTTCTGTTCTGTCACCCTCTCTCTTTTGATTTCTAACTATCAAGATCTGCTCTCCAGTATTGTATTGAAAGGAAAGCTTAGAATAAAGAAATAAAAGAATCAGAAAATCCAACCTATTTCTGTACAGACTGGTATCTGAATTATGCCTCTCAAGTTCAACTGTACTCCAGAAGTCATGAAGTATGTTACATATTCACTTCCTAACCCCCAGAAGTGCTCCTTGATATACGTGCCCCAATACTTTTATGTGTACCAATGGGTTTATAAGAGGTAATGATGCAGTGAGAATTATTATGAAACGAAAAGCTTCTGTGGAGCCACAACCTCTCTGGGTAGCAAACACTTCAAAATGACCCTTAGGTAGCAGCATTGTGAATGCTTTATGCTGGCACACCATCAAAAGAACTAATCCATCTTTTTCTCTCTGTTCCTTCCCACTCCATTTTTTGTGCCGGTACTGTCATCTTGGGAAGCAGTATGGAGCTGAAATGAATGCAGAAGCTCATCGGTGTACTTTTAGCCCCAGAGGATTTTCTGATCCTATTCACCGTACATCGAACATTTTTAATAGTACAAAGGGAAAAGTTTAGTTGTAGGTGAGTGCCTCATAACAAAGATATAAATCTCTGCCTTTAAGTGAAATTCCTACTTTTTCCTGCTTAAACTACTTCTGGAACTGTTTCTTTTGATCAGCAGCTACCCAGTGTATAACCCATGAGAAGATGATGTTGGGGAAACACAGTCGTTAGTATCAAGTACAGAATTTCAGTCTTTGTCTTAAAATAAAAATCAAGACGTGTCAGATTGGGATTTATGACCAGGTAGCAAATGCATCATTCCTGCCCTAGAAATCATTGTGGAGAACCTAGACCAGACTGCAAAAGAGTGTCTCTAGTAGACATTTTACAGTATGGAGTCAATTACAGTTCTATTTTAGAGTCTGGAATTTGTAATGATTTAGCTTCCCTTGGAAGGAATGTCAATCAAATAACATTATTGCTCCTAGTCAAGAAAAAGTTTGAGTTCTTTTTGTGGTAGCTTGCAAAGAAATAAACTTGTAAGTCTGTATAATATTATGTTATTATTCCTGCATGGCAGTGGTAAGGCTGGCAGGCAGCCCACTCTATACAGTGTACACATGCCAACACCACATTGCAATGGAAAATCAATTCTCAGCCAACTGTACTTGGAGTGGAAGGAATTCGAGCACACTTAGTGTTCTGAGTCTTAAATTGCCACCATGATGTCTTTGCTCAAAGATAAATCCTGTGAAGGTATTGAGAGTAGGACTTGTTAAGACTACATCTGGGAGTAATATTTTTATTAAGAGTAGTGTTAATGCCATTTCATTTGAAAATAATGAGACAGGGAGAGAAAGAAAGAGACAGAAGATCTCACAAAAATTAGAAATCTAATTAGGGAAATGCACACTGGTGGTGTGTGTAAACAAAGGTGAGATTAAGGAAGAGCATTATGATGCTTTTGTAAAATTAAAACAATGAACACACAACAAAGAATTTAATTGGTGCAATAACAGTACAGTTTATGCATAATAATAATATTTCAGCTTTTCTGATTGCATGTTGTTATGAACTTGTTTAAACACAGAAGAGCAGGAAAATTAAGTCTCTGTGAATAATATGGATTGAACTCAGAAAGGTTTGAAACATACCCCAAAACTGGATTAAAACCAAACAAGGTTAGATGTTGGTGCCAAAAAACTTGATTTATTTTATTTAATAGTAAAGAGGAAAAGAGAGAGAGAGAAAAAAAAAAGAAAGAGAGAAAGAAAGAGAAAGAAAGAGAGAAAGAAGAGGGTGGATGGCAGGGGGGTGGGGGTAGTGGAGACAGGGAGAGAGTGACAGGGTAGGAACACATCCCCCTTCTGAGGGTCCCAATGACGTCTCGTTGCTCTCCTCCATCTGGTCCTCTTGGTGGTGAGGGTCTCCCACAGCCCTGTGCTGAAAAGTACAGAATGCCATGGATTAATATCCGTGTGGGCCAGGTGGGAATGCCCAGGTGCCTCCCCTGGGAAGGGCAAGTTTGACACGGTCCCTTGCAACACTATGGATCTGTTGCAGCATGTGCAGTGCTCGGGTGCAGGGTCTGGGGACCCCTTTGGGGAGGGCCTTTGATGGGCCATAACATCCCTCTGCTGTCCCACATGTGGATGTGGCTTTTCCCAGGATGAAGGGCCCCACTGCTGATCTGGTCTGCACAGTGCAGGATGGGAATTCACTGCCTCTCACTAGAGGCTTTTTTACCACACACCCAAAATCTCTCCTCCTCCCTCTCTTTAGTATGAGGGTCTGTGAGAGCCTGGCATCTGATAGCCCAGGACTGTGGTCTCCACCCCAAAGGTGCTAAGTTTATTCCCTCTGTGAATATATTCTTCTTTTTCCCCAGCCCAGAGCTGAGTCACTTTATGTTGTCTGCATCGACCTGCAATCCAGGGCCTTAGAGAGGGTGTGGTAATCTTCTCTACAGTTTTTATACAATTTTGCTATAATAGGCAAAAGTCTTTAATGAAGATGTTTAAGTGGTAAATTAAAACATTTCAGTATCCTTCAGGTGTTCCCTGGTCTGTCTCCACAGTGAAATAAACTGACTAAAGTGCTTTTAGAATTTGGTCTCAGGTTGGTTTTATAACGTGGTTGCTTAACAATGAATTTTATGCCTTGTAGTTTGCTAAAAAGGCTGATGAAAATAACATGAATGCTATTGGGATTAACCCTCTCTTTTGTCTCATAATACTACAATTGAAGTATTTTATTTTTCTGTATTTGGGATGAAATCCCTTTCCTTTTCCAGCCATACTTGATTTGACAAGTGATGGTGTAGCTCCTCTTTTTCTTGCTGTCCTAAGTAGTTGCCATGGTGTCACTGAAACTGTGGGTAAAACAAAAAAACTCTCCAACAACATTTTTAGTGCTAGAGAACGAAGGCATTAATTTATTCTGGCCAGGATGTTGTTCTTGCCAGGATGTGCAAGAGAAATCTTTTCATCCACAGATTGCCCGGGTTGTGCAGAGAAAATCATTCCATCACACTAGATTTTTTACATGTTTTATCCAGTTGAAACCCACAGAAATTCATTGGTTCAATGTTCATTGGTCTCAAGTTGTGCAGTTCTTAGTATTTGGTTTCCTACTGGATACAGATTTCTTTGCCTTGATGCTGATTTGGTTCTCATTCTTATCTCTATTTTCCCAGACCAGGTGTCTCCTACCATGCCAGGGATGTTGTTTGGAGTTGATGATCATTAATGGTAATTAATGGTTGTTATCTTTTGTGTATCTTCTGTGCTACTCCCAGTCTGTTAGGAGATTAATCAAATCAGACCTCACCTAGTGGAACAGTCCTCTGAAAAGAAACTTCAATTCCCTTCCCCCAGGGCAAATGTGAACAAAACTGACTAAAAGTTACGTAAAAAAAAATTAAATTTTGTATCTTTCCAACAATGGGAATCTCAGTCCATTTTCAGTCCTGTTTAAAGTTTGGAGAGCCTGGATTTAAATAGCAAAAGCTAGATAGTGTCTATTATCCATGGTCTTAAGTGGCCTTTTTGGTATAGTGGGTATCTTGCAAACTTCTTTTGTGCAATTCAATGCAATCCTATTTAAAAAAATGGAAAAAAACCCTATTTAAAAAATGGACATTTACAGATGAGCATTTAACTTCACATTAGTGCTGAACCTAAACCACTCAGCAAAGAAAATATCCATAGTTATATGAGTAAATAGAATTAATTTATGATGGTGACAGTTAAATGAAACGCTAGTGGCAAAAAGGAACTACTGATGGTTTGGTCTTAAAAGAAAGACTGCCTATAAGGACAGGCTTTAGAATACTACATGGTGAATATACTTTCTGCCTCTAATTAAAGCACTGCTTGTGACACTTCCCTTTGGCCTATTAATGCTGTACCTAAATCAAGTTTTTAGTGAAGTTACCTGATGCATATTGCCTACTGAAAAATTCTCTTCTACTTTCTTTGTCTCATATATTTTTATGATGTGGGCAACAGCCTGCAAACCAGGCATTTCTTGAGTTCTCCTTTAATGCAATTTAAGCAGTGAAACAGTTTCATATTTTGACTAGTGTGTCAAAAAGACCATTTTCCTGCAGATACTTAATGAATGAAAGAAAATCTTTTATAACCTTGGACGCATGCATATGAAAACTTAATGACTTTTCTCGGTGATCAATAAGCAGAACAACACCAATTGAAAAACAGCTGTTTCATGAATGAAATAAATGGTTTTAAATATGTTTAGAAGAGACTTTTAATGTCAGCAGAGATATGATGTTCTTTTAGTGAGTCGCTGTGACTAATCCACTGGAAAGATTTACCGTTAGGGAACTCAAGGTCTGCTTTTCAAAGGAAATATTGGTAAGGATTATTATTCCCTTGTCTCCAGCAGTTCTCATAATCCCCTTACACTCAGAGTAGGATTTACAAATACAAAATAAATGACAAAAATGGAATGCTCTGAGGCCCTCTGTTCACAGAGCTAAAAGGAAGCCTACATGGTTTGAATCTTATTTTGAGTTAGATATTAGGCACCTATATATTTTTTTGAGTAAGAAAATAGATGAATATAGGCCACTAACAAGTGGCAGAAACAAAAATCTAGATTAAAAAGACCTTAATAACATATTTACAAGACGGATCTTGAAGAAACTTAATGGCAACTTTGGGATTTAGGATGCTTTGGTGAGTGCCAAAACTTTTCATTAAGGAAGACAAAGCAAGGTTAGATAAATAAAGACACATGGGAAGATCAGTCAGCCTAGGTGATAGTCAGGTAGCTCAACAGTATGGGATTTTTTCATGTGCATCTTCAGAATGACACTTTCACAATGAAAATGTAAAATCTACAATATTAAGGTTTCTGTTACCCATTTCAGAGGGAAACATGGACAGGCTTTCAGAGAATCTATATATATATGCAGGGAAAGTTCCCCTCAGGAGCTGAAATGCAGATGAAATCTTTCATATCTGATGCTCATTTATATGATATTTTCAAAAGGTACTTTGCTACCACAAGCTGTATAAGAGCTTAATGGGTAGATGAGCTTTCATATCCTACTTCTATTAGTCCCAGACTACCTTAAGGGAATACTTGACAACAGGTAAATCCATTTTTATATCTTCTGCTGAAGATAGATTGCATTTCATTTTCTTAAATACAAAGCCTGCTAGAGACTGTTCCTCTTGAACAGCATATGTTGTTTTAATCCACAGAAAATACCTGTGGTCTACTGTTTCCCTTGTAATTTCTCACACAAATGAAATAGTTAGAGAATGTGTGAGAAAAAGCTTTCTTGTGCTATTCCTGTAATTTCCTGTGACTTTAGACCGTTCCTTCTGATACTGCCTTTTGAATTCTGAATTCTAATGGGTTGCCTGGGTTCCCTCCAAGCCTTTCTTTGATTTTGGTTTGTTTTTAGGGAAGTAGTCTTGGGGGCCTTTCAGGTGGAATTAAGACTCACTTAAAGTTAAATCCCATGACAGAACTGTATGAAATATTCAAACTAAGCCATATGCTGTTTGGACCATCATTAATTTCTGTAAAATGTACCTATGGTTGGTGAATATTGTGTAATCTAATGGAGAGGATGAAGAGATATTTTCTTTTAGAAAAAAATTACTATTTTTTAACAGGTCACATATTTTCCATTCAATCAGAACCCCACTGAATTAAATCCTTGCATTGGATTATTTTGTGTCATGAAAAGTTTACAACAAAAAGTAACGCCAGTTGAGGGCTCAAACATTTTAATGTGAACTGAATGTGGTCTCAAAGCATCCATTATATCTGTGAGGGTATATTTGCACCTCCAAACCTCCATTTTCTGTGCTTGCCTGACTACTAAAGAGAGGCCTTAAGGCCCTGATCCATCTGAAAAAGATCCTAGTGCCAGAAAGCCTCTATGTAAAATGTTTTGTATGCTTAGTTGAACATTTCACAGGATAAAAGTGAAGTTAAGAATATTGCTGCTTGTTGATCAAAAGATCAAGCTCAGTCTCAAGAATCACATGAAATGGAAGTGAGAGCAAAACAGAGCATTATTTTGTGACTTTATAAAGATGTGGTATGCCTGTAGTTGTTACGACCCCATTTAAAAATCACTTCTAAAATTTGACTAAGAAAATAAATTTACAAGAGATAGAGTATGAGAAACACCAGACCAGGCTGATGACCATGTGGCACATTTTAAGCACTTATATAAACGTTTAAGCATGTAAATAAATGTTCATAGGCCAATCAATGGAGTAACTTAAATGTCAGTCAGAAATGGGAAAAATTCAGACAAGAAGCAAAGCAGAAAATGATCAGTAGAGATTTTATAAGAGTAATTTCAGAGCTGATAGGAAAAAATGCTGTTGTGAAAATCAGTTTGTGTAAGTCATAGTAAGGAAAAACTATGATAAAATGATTAACCTCTTCTCAGCCTCAGCAGATTTAACAACCACTGAGGTAGAATGAGTGAGAATGGAGTTTTCTTACAGCTTTGACACTTTTGTGCATCTGGGCTTCTTGTAATCTGTATAACAGCACTTCTGCAAGCTACTGTCTCTCTGTGGGTGAATAACTTGGTGTGTGTTAATAACCTTGAACAGCTGCCAATATATTAAATTAGACTTAGAGACTTGCTATACTTTGTTCTTGGTATGATGATGCTTCTTACCCAGTAAGTTTCTGATCTTCTTTCTAAAATACAAAATACCACTGCATTCTGGAAACTGTTTTGGGCTTTGCTTCAGACTTCTCCACCCGTGGTAGGGAAACACATGCAGGACAAAACAAGAAGAGTAACTTAGAGGAGAGAAGCCAGATTGTCACTGTTTGAAGCCTCTGAAGAGGCATGCAAGACTTCTTGAAAATCTTATTAGGCACAGTTTATTTGGCCCATAGCTTGTCTGTGTCAGAATTTTTAATCTTTAAAATGGGTGTCACTATATCCATTCTCTACCAGACTGGGCTCTGTGGGGATATGTGTATTAAAAATAGAGATAGTCAGTTCATGTGAGTGTCAGGCCCTTTAAGTGTGAAAGAGAGAGTCTGATACTTTACATAAGCTGTTGATGAACTGCTGCTTGCACGGGGTAAAATGATTTTAGTGGATTACACTCATTTTAGTAGGTTAGAATTTTGCCCATCAATTGGCAATGAGAACAGGTTGTTTAAAGAAAACATACATTGTGTTTGGCAATTTACTGGGATTTAGAGTGCAAAGAAAAACAGAGCTGTGACACAATTCACTGTGAAATTAAATAGCAGCTTACCCCAGCAGCAAGCAGAAATCAGCCCTCTGCCAGAAATCGAAGCACTGCTCCCACACATAGAGGTAATACCTGTCTTCTACCACACTCTGCACAAACACAGACTCCTTGCAGTGTCCTCTGGCAGTCAATAGGCTTGGGCTATTTCAGATTAGGAGGGAACTTGTTCCAGGCATGGAAAATAGTCTATTACAAGGTATTTCTGCCTTCATGGTTCCTCTGCATGTGGTTCAGAACTTTTTGGTTCTCCTAGCATAGGTTAAAAAAAAAAAAAAAATTACCTTCTTTAATAGTCCCATGTGTGGGTACAGTTATATTGATATAAAAACTTCAGGGTTTGTATCTTAGAGGAACTACAAAATACTCCTCCCCACATCCCCAGACATGATAGCTTCCATTGAGCTAGAAAATAAAGTTGAAGAGTAATATTCATTAACAAATAAAAACAAAGCTGTGATGTGTGCATAAATGCTAAGTTTCTCATCTCGTAGATGTCTAGAAGAAATGGGGAAATGGGATCAAAAATATATTTGTAAATAGACTTTGTAAGTGAAAGATCAGACAGCCTACACCCTCAATCCGAGGTTCTTCCTCTAAACCCTTGAACAGAAGGAAGGCTGGAGCTTGCACTGGAGCAGAAGTCTCACTTTCTTTCAACTCTCTAGCCCACTCTAGGTTTAAACTGCTTATCGACTGCTGTAGGTGTGGAATCTGGACTTACAGTTTCAAGGAGGACTTTCAGAATGCAGGTCTTTATTTTGTCAGCATAAGAAAGACATACATCATAGACTTGTATTCACATTTAGGCTTCTTTCTATCTCTTGGAGTACACTGTCATGTCTCCACTAAGCCCCCTCCTCTCTTGCTCAATGCCTAAAATTAGGATCTTGTGCAAAACCCCTCCCCCAGTTATTACAGAGTTGCTTCATTTTTTGCAGGAGAAAATTATGAGGTGAAGAAAGGCTGAGCAAGGCTGGAGCACCATTTAGATTCCTTAGTGACAACTCATACAAAATTGTAATGGTCTGTTATTTTCCTTCACGTGATAAAGCCACATGAACTTACAATGCTATCTATGTATATACACACATATGTGCACAAACACACAAGTAGCCAGTGTGGAGACATAAGCCAGCTAAAACTAATGGCAGACAGAAAATGAGACCTTGATCTCATTTGGAAGGCCAATACTAAGCCCTTTTTTTAACAATTTCATCTTGAGAAAACCTCAACAGCTAATATGGCATTTCCTGGGAAGCTGAAGGATAAACTATATATTTCAAATATTTATGATGACAGAGCTACAAGCTGAGAAGTGGGCCATTTATGAAAAACTTAGTAATAAAAAATCTATCCAAGTCAGTGTGAAATCTGCTATAGGATCTCCACTTCAAATACATTTACTGATGCATGAAAACCATTAGTCTGAATATGACACAATATCAGCAAGTAATTGCATCAGAGGGTTTGGTTTGGTTTGCCAGCCTTAGTTCTGGGCAACAAACAGAATAAATGATGGATTTGTTACAAGAAAATTTATGCACTTGTAGTTCTGAGGCTTTGACCAAGGGTTATTTTGGAACATATGTGATGTCAGTGTGGCTGCTGTCAGGTTTACTATAATTTTGGTCCTCTATGAGTTGATGTGAGTATTCTGTAGTACTGGCAATTTGCAAGGTGGTGTATACACTGAAGGCAAGTGCTCTGGTTAATAACTTTAAATGCAGTCTTCTGGGCTTTTAAAGCATTCAGGGAGCTCAAGAGAGATTCCTGTCTATATGCATGTGTCATCACAATGCTAGAAGAGCTGTTATTGGCTTTGAAAGAAGAATGAAACTGGCATGTGTGAAGTTCAACCCAAAGCAGTTAGAAAAGACATTTGCATCATCTTAAAAAGTTACCATGTCCTTTTCTCATCCTTCTTTTAATGTCTGAAGTCTCTTTCACTTTTTCTTGGAAAGAATAGTCCCTCAGTCACTAATGGAATAATGTGCAACATTACAAATCTCCTCAATGGAAAAAATAATCCATATTCTCACATGGCATTAGATGACAAAACTGGAAGGAGGAGGAACAGTGAAGTTTTTCTTGGTTGTACTGGTTAATTACACATGTATATCAGCTATCCAAGCTGCAATAATCCTCAATATTCATTATCATTGTGAATTTATAAATACCTGGCCTGAGTTCTCAGTTACAGTATGCTCAAATAAGAGTTTTAGACTGGAGGGAGTGAGAAGGCAGAAGATTTCTTAATGTGCGTAAGGCAAAGGTACCTTAGACTCTCCTAAAGCAGAGGGGTCAGTTTGAGCTAGAGATGGCAGTAGTCTTTGGCCATTGAATATACTTTCTTACAGGCATATGTTTCTGGATTAAGCCTTTATGTCATGTGTCTAGATTGTCCCAAAGAGGAATATGTGACCAGTCCTCAGTCCCATCCTCATAGATGAAGCAGAATTTGAATTAAAAGGAAAAATCTCTTCCAAATTTTGGATGAGTATAACAGGAGCAGGTCAGTCCAGCACACCAGTGAGACTCAGTGTCTGCTCTCCTCTACTCTTTACACATATTAAGGATATTTATTACTCTGCATCTGACTGCAGTTCTGAAGAGATTTCTTCCACTCTTTTGGCTTAGTGGAATAACTATCTAGGTGTGCAGCAGACCCTCTGAAGGGACAAAGTCCCCTATCTGGTTATTAAAAGTGTAAATTACATTAGTTTGTTACACGTAGCCTGCTCTTGCCGTGTGAGCCTACTACAAAGTCATGAAGCTTAATTGCTGGTTTAGGTCATGTCTCAGAATTTTCTTACTTGGACTTTGAGAAACTGAAAGGAAGTTGATGTGAAATATCTGTTAATATTTGCTGGGAAAAGAATATCTTTAGCTTTGTAGTGAGGGGAAATAGGTCTAAAAGAACTTCAGGTGATGGAATTTGCTGATCCTGGGAGCCAGCTTGCCTCCAGAAGAGAGGGTGTGCCTGGGCCCCACAATATCTGAGCAGAGTGGTTTTCCAGTGCAGGAACTCAGCACTTCTGTACGACAAATCATTATGATTACACAGATGCTTTAAAACTCTCTAAAATATGCATCACCTCTTTGGGCATCATGCAGGAACTCACACATCTTCCAATTTTTACTTAATACCTACTTATCACCTCTTTTGTGTATTTTGCTTACTTTTACATACTTATGCATAACCTATACAATTCATTTACTTATACATAACTCACTACTTGTACATCTTACTCTATTTTTACCTATCACAGTACATACACATTTTACTTACTTATACTTACTTAACACAGCACTTCTACCTAACTCAGTACTTGTACATTTTACCACCTTATCCATAATATAGCAATACACATTTTATACTTTTCCCTTACTTAACACAGTACATACACATTTTACTAATTTATCCATAATACAGCACATATACATTTTGCAACTGCAGTGCATGAGATTACACCTTGCTTGATTAGTCCCTCTACTTTGTGCAAGAGCTCTGCACACACTTTTCAGAAAGTAAGACGGGTTTTAGTCCCGTGCAGCACAATCCTTTTTATCTATTCCTTGCTATCTTGGTACTTAGTTTTTCAGCTTCTTCTTTGCCAATTCTTTTTCAATTTAGCACAGTTTACCTTTCAGTACCTTTCAGTCCTTGATGCTTCAGATCCAGGCAATTACAGTCAAGATGATGGCAGCAGCAAAACCCATCCAGTGATCAGCAGCCAAGTTAGTCCAGGAAATCCAAACAACCAGACAACCAAGGACAGGGACCAGATATAAGCCTGTCCCACCTCTTTCCTCTTCTTCTCTTTCCTGACTGAACCTTCTGGCTGGGCTTAAAAACCCTCCAGGAGCTGATCTGCTGCAACTGAAGGTGGAAGGCTAGGTGAAGGTGGAAGGCCAGGTGAAGCTGGTGAGGGTAATTCCAGCCTGGTCTCACTCTGAAGGTTCCAATAGGCATAACTGCAGATGGTTTGGCTGGGGCACACTATCATGATTCAAAACACCTTACAACATTCCAGACATGAATTTCATTCACAGAGAGGATGCCCCTCTCCACCCCTGCCTCACACTCAGAGCAGTTCCTTTTCACACACACAACTTCCCTGAAGCCATGCATGATACTCTACTGTACTTTTTGTCCCATTTCTCCACACTTTGAAATAATCTGTCAGAGCCTTTTGTCTGTAAATTAACATTTACAAGGAACATTCACAGAAAAACCTGTATCTTCATGCTTCTGAATTCAGTTGCATTCTTCTCTGTTACATCTTTATTAATTTCACAACATCTTGGGTGGTCACAGTAGACAAAGATGCAGAGATAAATTTCCATCAATTTGTGCTTTGAGGTTTATAGCACAGATTTTAAGAGGAGTCATTCACAGTTAATTTCTGAAACAGTATATGACAGTAGTGGAAGGCTTCCCATTTTCTCTCAATTTTGCTTCATATTGGGGAATTTCAGCAAAGTCCAATATTACACTCTCCCCCTGCCCTCACCCTCCCCACCCCCCCAGCTAATCAGTGCTTGTACCTTCAAGGTGAGCTTGGCATGGGTCAAAACTGAGCCGTCTCAGAAGTTTCTTCTGATTTCTGTGGCTTCTCCTTCAAAAAAAAAAAAAAAAAAAAGAAAGGAACTCAGAATGACTGGTGAGCTCTGGGAAGCCTTACAGCCAACATATTCAATTTCAGTTTTGTAATTAAACTATTACCATTGTCAGACTCCATATGCAGTGGGAGAAAATTTTAGTTTGGCTTCTGGCTCTCTCTAGCATATCACTATAATATGCTTTCATGCTGTGGGGAGGACATGCTTCTGCTAGCCACTTTAGATAACAAGTCAAATTTGTCAATAACTCCTTGTAGTATCATTTTCAAGTTCTGTGAAAAAAGATGAAGAGGAAAATTCAGTAAGAAAAGACAGAAAGTACCATCCTTTGAAAATACTTTGTTCAAACAAATCCTAATGATAATGGATTCTAATCCTAATAACAACTATTGGCAAAATTACTAGAAGACGTGATACCAAAGGAGGCATTTCTGTTCCTGTGATTCTCTTACTGTGAGTTCCTTTCTGAGTAGTGGGTTTTTGCAAAGTGCTGAAGTCAGATTTAGAAGACTTTTGTCTATAGGAAGACTTTTCCTCTATAGGAAGGTAGCCTGCGTGTCAATGGCAATGGGTTAGTCTCTTTTTTTACTTTTTTTTTTTTTCTTTTTGTGCTTGGAAGTCAAGTAGATTACCTCATCAAAGTTCTCCTTTTCTCTGTCTGTTTGATGCCTTCTTTATCAAGTAACAACTAAATATTCTCAGATGTATTTATGGGATGTCACAATTTAAAGTCTCACAGAGCAGAAAAATTATCAGGCTGCTGTAACCAAAACCAGTTTTAATGCCAACGAATGAAGAATTGTAGTGGTTTAAAAGGCAGATGTCTGACAAGAAAGGCGGGAACCTTCCTGAAATGGAAAATATGACCCCCTTCCCTCCAAATTACTACAATTTTGAAATGACAAGGCTTTCAGGCAAAGATATGGGAAAATGAATCATTTACTAGCATATATAAATGCTTTATATATTCTTTACTAGGACATATATATATTTATAACCCAGTGCCAGCCTCTCTCGGCCCAGGCCCTTTCCCCTTCGGTGCAGTCCCGCTCACAGCCACCAGGGGGCGCGGGTGGCTCCCGGCCGGGCAGGGCGGCTGCGGTGATTCCCCCGCGCCAGCAGGGGGCGCTGTGGTGTGGGCTCAGCCGCCTCTCCACTGACAATGGCGGCTCAGGCGGCCGGGAAAGAGAGGAGGAGGCTCCCTTTCCAAAACTCGAGGGGAGCAGCCGCCCTCAGGGCCACTCCCGGTGGTGAGCTGGACTGTGGCAGTAGCCTCAGAGCATCATGCTGGAACAGCAGAGGTGAGCAGAGTGGCAAGCAAAGTGTAGCCAAACCCCCAAAGCCATGGCAGGAGCAGCAGAGATCCAAGCAGACACTGGGTGTCAAGTTAAAGGGTAGCAAAAACCCCTGAAGCAGTGGCAGAAAACAGTGGGGGCTGGGCAGCCCCAGGAGGAGAGAGAAGGTGGAGGGAGGGTGTTGTTTCGTGCTTTCCCCTGGGTCTCACATCTCCTGATGTCTTAGGGATGGCAGCAGCAGCCAGGGTCCTGCAAGCAGCCAGGAGGTGTTCCCTCCAGAGAGGGAAGGGGGTTGGGCCCCAGGTTTCCCCTGAGGCACCCAAGCAGATGGTGAGGGTCCCTCCCAGGAAGGTCGAGTGTTGAAAAGGTCCCAGTTCAACAGCTGCTCTATGGAGCAAAGGCTCACCCATGGTAGGAGAAGCAGGAAAGGACAGAACTTTGCAGTAGCAGCGAATTGTTGCTGCAGCAGCAGTCCAGCACCAAGACCACTGCCACCTGCCCTTTGACCACAGAGAGAGAGACAGAGCGAGCTGAGCCTCTGACCCCCAGCAAAGTCTCGCAGGATCTTGACACTTCCCAGGAGAAAACTCCCCAGCCACCAAGCTCACTCCCCAGCAAAGAGTCTGCAGCCAGCTGCACCCCTTCCCCCCTCCTCCCCATCCTGGCCACATCTTTTGTCTCTCTTAAGTATTGTTGTTCTCATCTCTTGGGCAACAAATGGGTGAAAAATTCCCTGTGAGAAAGAAAAAAAGGAAAAATCCTAACCTCCAACAAGAATGAAATAGTATTGTAATGGAAATGTTGTTGATATTTAACTGGAAAGTATCTAAAAACACCTAATAATACATAGTTTTATAATTGCATTTGGTTGCAATTAGGTTCTCAATATCATAATCTCAAGGAGATTTCTTACTTGCTACCAAAACTGCAACCTCTTAGGACATCTGATAAATTCTAA
This sequence comes from Lanius collurio, assembly GCA_020086605.1. Classification (NCBI taxonomy): domain Eukaryota; kingdom Metazoa; phylum Chordata; class Aves; order Passeriformes; family Laniidae; genus Lanius; species Lanius collurio. The sequence goes on along the minus strand of JACBWW010000038.1, from coordinate 809,043 downwards.
ATTTATTACAGATTAACTTGACTCACAGGAGGACTTGCTCTTAGGGGAAGTGAATTTTTTATTCCTCTAAACAGTGTCATTCCAGTGTGTGTGACCATATCAGCTTCCCCATAGAAAAACACAACTTGTTTAATCAAAACAGTTAAGCATATAGGGAAAGCTATACTTCTATTGATTGTCTTCTAACATTTAAAACTTTGTTTTGACTAAATAAGGATCCTCCTTAGATGCAAATATTCATATTATCTGTGGTTGTATCCAGCTTGAAGGCAGTGATGTAAATGCTGAGCAGTGCTGTTACTGTTACCTTGTGAGCAGTTCCAAAGACCAACTGGGGTGTGATATCCACTTACGGGGATCATAAATCTATGACAGTCTCAGACTAATGAATAATGCTCAACCATGAATAGTATTTGAAATGTCTTTAGGGATCCTCTTTGCTCTCTTCACTTTGGGATACAGCACAAACATTTACTATGACCTGCTGATAATGGCTTTCTTTCCAAGTAACTTTCTCAGACATTTCTGATGTCATTCTTTGCAATCCACTGACCTTGGATCATTGGCTGTTTCTGTGTATGGGACAAGTACTTTTACAGTGCATCCCCTGTTGAGCCCAAAATGTCATAGGTAGTTATCTGTTCTCAGATATAATATCAGGCTATTTAGTCTCTCACCTGATACAGAATATAGAAAACAGTAATGGTGGGACACACTCGACATTGTCTTGTTCCAATGGGAATCAGTCCACACACACTGTGCATGCAAAAACCAGATATTTAATTTAGTATGTATAATTTTACAGTTATTACCTTTGGCCCACTCCAAGTGCAGCCCGTTGTCTTTGTATCTGTGTGCAGAAACTTTTGGGTTTATTTTCCTTCTCCGACGTTCCTCAGACATCATCTGTGCCATTGAAAAGTCTCTGAATCACGTCAAAGAATGTACCTTGAAGTTGCCTGCCAGCTCTTGAAATTTTGCTAGTACAGTACCTCTCAGAAATAGGCATGCATTGTCTTCTCCTACACATGAATCTCACCTTACCCTTGCTCTTCCACTCTGGCAAATTAACTGTTCGTTTGATCACAAGCTGCTTTTGGCAGTAATTTGATGTTTGTACACCTCTGCTCTAAGGGTCAGGCCACACTGGTGTCACATGTTGATCCAGTCCTATCTAATCCATCAATTTTTCTTTCTTACACCTGTTATGCTGCATTACTGTAATTTCTGTGTTATGTTTCTCCAACATTGCTGTGAATTATTTCTTTCTATTTTTTTTTTCCTTTTGCCTTGGGGTTGTTATAATATGTGCATTGTTTTTGTTTTCAGTGCAGGCTGAGAACAATAAAATTTCATCTGGGCAAAAAGGTTTTTAGGAAAAAAAATCCTCTGTACATTTTATTCAAGGCCCCTGAGAAACCTTTTGCTCATGGCCTTGAAAATTAGGCAGAAACAACAATTATGTCTCATATGCCTTTAAATATGTGAGCTTTTCTAGGATCTAAGAGTGATGCTTTCTGAAGGAGAGCTCTGAGTGAAAGCTGCTGCAGTTTGAGGACTTGCCTTTCTGCTCTGCAGGGATTTAGAAACCCTGCTGCCTGGGGAAGGAGATGCAGCTTTTCAGAACCATCTTCACCTAGTTTCCATCCCAGAACTACCTGTACTGAAACAGATGAAATATCTGTGGTGAGTGAATATACATTAGAGTTTCCAGGGAGGTCTTTCCTGGTGCAGATATCCCAGGAGATAATTATCTAATAAGCATGAGTTGAAAAGCTTGCTGTACAGAAGTAGCCTCTGTTAAAAATAACAGAAGAAATAATAGTAGAAAGTGGCTTTTCAAAAACTACAGGTAATACAGAAGCCAGATTTGAAAGACGAAATGTCTATGAAGCTAAGGTATATCTTTCAGACACTTCTTTGAAATGCTTTCAGGGAAGAATATCAGCTGATGGATCATTGAGACACAGAAAAATGTTATTTGACAGCAGTGTGATGAGCCTCACTATTTAAACAAAGAAAGAAAGAAGCACTTCAGGAAAATGAAATCCCTGCTAAAAAATCCTGGAAGTGTGTGAGCTTGAACATAAGAATGGACATAATAGAGCAGGCCAAACCTTAGTGTTACATCTCCTTTAGTGCCATTGATGGAGGCAGAGGAATCCTACAGCCAAGCTGAACTTGCAGTAACATTTCCCCCCAGTGTTCCTCAGTGCTTCATGAACATGCATCTCCCATGTCATCCTTCAGAAGTGGTATCTCCATAACAGGTTCCACCACCTTTTAGGAGTGCAGAATGGCATTAGCTCCTAGGATAGTGCGTTATAAGGCCACAATGCTGCTTCCCCCCATCTTTCTACAGTTCATGGCAAGGAAGACTTATTACTGCATTCTTTTGTCCTTTCTTTTCATATAATGGATGGATTTAATTTAACAATTTTTTTTCGATCTGCTAGAACTCCATTGTGAGATTTCCTGCTGCTGAGGGGCCTTCCTGTCTTTGGGACTGACTTGGTAAAATTACATTATTTTCATAGAATAGTTTGAATTGGAAGTGAATTGAATTCAAAATCTTCTCATTCCAACCCCCCTGCCATGGGCAGAGACTCCTTTCACTGGACCAGGTTTCTCAGAGCTCTGGCCAACCTGGACTCAATTCAATTTAGAAAAAAATATACATGCCAAATTTTCACCAGACCTACTATTTGATTGCAGAGTTTGGGACAACCTCCTGGTCACTGAGGGCATCATCTGCCAGCACATTAGTTCAAGACACCTCTGTGAACACAAATCTAAAAAGATCAATGAGTACTCTGCAAAATCATGCTGATCACAGTGTTCAAACAAAAATAATAAATATTCTCATTATGAATAATGGTGTGAATGGCAGAATGAATGCCTTGGCAAGATGGCAAATGACATCAAGATGGCAAAAGAGCAAGCTGGGAAGACTGCTGGAATGTTCTCATACATTGTGTCAGCCTCACATTCTTCTAAATGTTTTAAATAAATGTTCTGTGATGGAGTGTGGTATTTCTGAGGGGGCTGCAATTCCCAGAGAGCGTTTCCAGGATGTTCTTGGTGGGAAACAATTTAGACTTCCTGCTTTTGATGTCAAGCAAAACAAATATTTAATTAAGAAAGCATCTTCTGCCAGTGTGCAGCTTTATAAAGCTAAATATTTATTATTATTGATAATAGCGTAAGAAATAACATACAATGCCAGGTTTTCAATACTAATAAACTGGTAATTTAATTATAGTATTAAATTATAGTATATATTAACATATTAATAATGTTTTTATTATGCCTTTATGAAGTTTAATGCAAAATAATATTTTGCTGTTTTCACAAATCACAACAGCTTCTGACTTTCTGTAGCCAGTTAAAGTATCTGCAATACAGTAGGAGTTTCATGGCAGCACCTGAGTTTGGGGTGTCAGGGCATTTGGATTGTTCTTCAGTAACTCAACCTGCACTAGATACCTGGAAAATAACCAAAAATCCACAAACCTCAGATTTAGTAACTTCGTCAATGTACAGGTTTCTCCAGCTGGCATTTTGGTCTTCAATTTGTCTCTCTCTCAGAGTATTGAAGAAGTGTTGAAAGAGGTGAGAATGGTCTGTACCATCTTTTCCCTTCAGATCAAAAGCTGATTGAGAGCTTCAGAAGGCAGGCTACCATCTCTGAGAGCCTGCAGACTTGTGTGCTCAGGCCATGGGAAAGCATTAAATCTGTCACATTTATATTGTGAGAGATATTGTGGAGGTGCCTCCCCTGATCCCCATTACAAGATACCAGTGACAAACCAGAGTTAATGGTAATCTCTAGTTCACCTTTCACTGCCAGATGCACCAGAACTATATCCCAAATGGAAAGTACCTCTCAAGTATCCTCTTTGAATACCATATTTAGAAAAATAACTGTCTGTTCATGATTAACTTTTTGAGTAGAGAAAAGTGGCTGCCAGCTTCACAGAAAGTCCAGGTTTTCCAAGTTTTATTATATCTAGAACAGATGGAGTTTCAAACTGTGAGTGTTAGTGGGGGCTGGGCAAGGTGACTTGCGTTCGACTTTGGGAAATGAGATCTTCTGCACAAGTGGTGTTATTGTGATTGTCTATGTTGTTCTTACTCCAGTATGAGAAAAGTAATGACACACTGCTTGGGGCTCAGTTCTGAAATTAGAAATTGAAGTCAGGAGAGAACCCAGATGTTGGCTGAATAAACATTGCGCTGTGCTGCTTGCTCCCTGCTTCCCACCAGCCCTTTGTGCTCCCGGGACAGCCAAGAATTGTGGTTTGAAACGACAAAACCTCTAGAGCTTTTCAATGATTTTATGCATTAGGTGTTGCACTGAACGAGTGCTCTGTTATACTCCCAGTGGTTGTAATATCAAGCCCCTCAAGGTTTGAGCCCTCAAGACTTGAATCAAAATTTGCAATTTTTTTTTTTTTTTAGTTGTTAATCAGTAGTTATAGCTAGGCAGAGCTAATTAAGCAATTACTTGGCTAATTCTTTGTTTTATGAAATACGGAAGTGAATCCCAAGATGAATGGGATGTCTGGATGAGAGCCACCAGGAATGAAGTAGGTAGAACTGAGTAGTACCTGGGGAAAAGATAATTATGGCAGTGGGAGATTGCAGTGATCCACTGGTTGACCACCTACTAAAAATGAGCCCTGACTCAAATGGAGGAAAGAACGACACATGAGGACTAATTAGCAAATAGGGGTTTGAGTATTAACTAATAAAAAAGTTATGTAATCTGTAACCAGTGAATGCTGATACCTCTGTTTATTGAGACATATAAATAGTATAAAGTTTTGATGAGTAAGTGTAAAGTTTTGTGGGTTACCAACTGCCTCCCTCCTTTGTGCAAACTATAATAAGAAGTAGAAATACCTTGGTGGGTATTGATGCTTAGCACTGGGTAATGAGCCTGTATTCAGAACAGTTAAATCAGTAAGGAACAGTTGGCAGAATTTGTCAGAAATCTGTCTCCTCTCTTCTGCCTGGCTCCTACCTCATGATGTTTGTTAATCCTCAAGAAAATAGGAATCATCACCACTTTTCCAGTGGGTTTGAAAAGTGCACGTACAAATACACTTCATTCAAAGTGCTTAAGTGCCATGGGTTGTAGGACGTAAGAGAAGTCTTAGAGAATAAAGGGCCTTTGTTCACTTCTGTTCATGAAAAGCACTTTGGGAAATGTACAGCCTACATGAAGACTAAAAACAAGTTATGTAACCTGCATATGGACACCACATAATCAGAGTGCTGATTGGTCAAGAGGACACGTGGACAGCAACACAGAAGGTGGTATGCTGCCAGTGTGTGCTGGTTTTAGTTCACGAGAATGTTAACAAGTGTAATTTTAGCCAGAGCATTTTTAGCACAGTAAAAAAGCTTTACCTAATTGTACAGTATGTAAGGCCTTGCTTGATGGCAATAAATTGGATTCTCTTCGGAAGAAGCAAGAGTCTGTGCCCTCATTCACGACAATGGGTTGGTTACTATTACGTTACTTATTTTCTGTTTATCATCAGCAGGATTTTTCCAACAGAGTTAATTTTCCTTTGAGAAACCTTCCATATGCATAGAGGGAAGGGGTGACAATCAGGTTGGTGTGCAGTCACCAGAGGGGTTACAGGGCTCTATCCTCTGCCCTGTGCTTTTCAACAGCTTCTAACAACCTGGATGCAGGACTCGAAGGCTGATGACACTAAATTGTGAGGAGCTGTCAACACCCTCAAGGGCAGAGAGGCCCTGTAGAGAGACCTTGATAAATTAGAAAGCTGGGCAATCACCAACCAGATCAAGTGCTGGAGAGAGGATTTTTCATTCCCTTTGCTTACAATCCAACCTTTCTTATGATCTACTGCAATAGTCTTCAAGTTATATTTTGAAAAAGGAAAAGAAGTGCCATCCTGATGAGATTTAGGAGGTTGACTCAGATTCATTGCTGGGGTCTCTAAACAACCTGGTCTAGATGTTCCTGCTCATGGTTGGGAGGCTGGACTAGGTAGTCTTTAAATGCACTTTTTAAACAAACTATTCTGTGATTATTTGATTAACATGTTTGTCCATCTCTAGGGGAGATCAGGTTTGTGCCTACTGGGTTCCTGGTACTAGGAATGGAACCGTCTGGTTTAGACATGTTTCTTGGCTAAATCACTCTGCACAGGACTCATAAATATAACCTAAAAGGAAGCTTCTGAAGCATGTCTAACAGCGGCAGAATAGAGCGTAGTTTTACATCTCTTTATGTCCTTGAAAGGTTTTGTATTTTTGTTATGTGTTTGTTGACTTTGTGAAACTGTAATGACTCTTACTGGCATTGTGACCAGAGAGCTAATGCTCCTACAGCAAACTAATTTTCTGCAATTTTAGAGCCAAATCTGAAAGAAACAGGAAATGAGTAACCTCAGATTTGGTTTTCTGTTCCCACTTTTGGACAGTTAAGTAATCTTTTTCAGAGGAATACTAGGTCTGAAAAAATCCCAGGTCTGAAATCTGCCCCAGATTAAAGAAAAATGCATATCTTCATCTGTCTGCATTTAATTTCTCTGAATTACAGTAGAGCAAAATTCATTACAGAGATGTGAGTCAAGAAGAGCTCCGGGACATTGTGAAGTTTAGTTAATTGTAAAGAAAAAAACCCTCCCTTACTTACGTTCTAAAGTCACACCACTGTTCAGGAAACCACATTAAAATGAACATAAATTTAAGCTCATGCATAAATCTCACTAAACATGTGCTAAGCAGCCTTCCTGGAGACAAAGGCTTTTTTGAACAGAAGCTGTAATTAACATGTTGCAATTCTGGAATAAAAACTGCTACAGAAACAAAAATCAGTTGTAATCATAGTACCATCCTCAATACATTGAAATAATCCTATCTTATATTATTTTATCTTCAATATCCAGCTTTTAAACAAAAATTACAAATGGTCAAATTTAAATATGAAACAGCTTTTAAATTGTAATTATATTTCATGAAACATCAGTTCTAAATAAAACAAAATAATTGCAAATGTGTTTCCATACTATGTGGAAATTCAAATAGCTTCTCCCACGAATGTCCATAATAGCTACACAAGTAATTTTTCTTACATATTTTAATAGCTGTAAGACCAAAACTGCAGCCCCAAATGCCATACTGTTCTCAAATCTTTTATAGTACGCAAAGGACAGAAAAAAATATCTTATATATATATTTCAATGATCATTTAAATTCTAATTCTAGCTTGACTCTACAAATTAATAGCTCCTATATAATTTATTTTACATATGTGATATATTTTTCCTTTTGAGCTTTTAATTACCCCTTTTTTGTATGGACTTAAATTCCTGAGTTAGGTAAACAAGTGAGTATTAAGGATGTATGTGATTTGCATGCACAAACAGTATCTCTAGGTTTCGGTGATGCTTTTTCTGGATTTACATCTGCAAGTAAAGCCTGAACTTATTCCTGTGAATATAAAAAGCTTTGATGAGGCAAGCTTACGGTAAAGTAGTAGTTAAATAAAACATCAGTTCAGAACTTTGCTGGCAGGATCTCCATGTGCTTTGAGGAAAGAGTATGGAAAACACATGCTCACCCCAGTAAGCTTGGCTGAATGTGCTACAAGAATTTTTTTGTGTCTGTTTCCTCTTTCAAAAGAAACAATTTCCCCATTTCCCTACAAACCTTGATGATTATAATTCACTTACTTCCCTCTTACAGAATTTCTTGCTTATTTCTTGTTAAGCGGTGTCCTGTATCTTCCTTGGACAAGTCAGACAGTACTGAAACACAGCATACTTAGTGCCAGTGAACTGAACATGTCTGGGAACGTATTTGGGTACAAACCCTCAGCTTTCTTTGATTTTCAGAAGGTCTTTGTCATTGTTTTGGATCAGTACAGCTACTACACTCCTGATTTGGTTTAATGGTTAGCTTGTGCTAAAGACCTTTTCTTGTAGGTACTCTTGGGAGTAATCCCTTAGTTCTGGAAGCCAAAATTCTTGTTAGAGGAATGGGATCTGACAAAGCAGATAAGTGAACATCTGGAGGGTCATTCAAAATTGGTTGAAACACTAAATAAAGGTTGGACAGTTAGAAAAGTCAGTAGGTGTGGGTAGCACAATCATTTATTTGGCTTCTTCTTTAAGAAGGAAAGCAGTTGAGGCTCCTTAGAAGCTGGGCTAACTATCATGCAGATACTGGATAATGGTCTCCATGTTATAACTGCTGGATAAACACTCTGGAGCTGAGCTGCTCTAAAATCAAAGATGGGACCAATTAGTGAGCCAAATTCTTCTGAGAAATTACCTGCTGGGGAAGAAGGAATTGTGGTGAATGTGTTTAAGTAAAACTCTTTCAAGGCATCGCCTTTCAAATGCAGAGAAACTTGGGAAGTTTTCCTGCTTTGGAGAATGGGTTTGCTTACTTATGCAGGATATTAATTACAAGAGTTGGTTATACATAGCAAAAGACCTCTAAAATTTATAGGAGGGAAATCCAAAGAAAGAAGAATGAATCTTTTCTTTGATTCTTATATGATACCAGTGCTGGATTAAAGCTAGTTCTCCAAGTGATTTACTTGGGTGGTGAATGATGCCTTGGGTGGTGAATGGTTACCTTGCACCACTTCTGTATACAAATGTTAAACACATGGTACTCCTTGCAATACTCTGATAAATCCTAATTCACATATAAAAGATTTGTATAAAGGATATATAAAGTCCTTCCTTCTGTTCCTGCAGTTTTTGAAGATGAACAATGTTTCAGTGATCTTCAAGATATTCAATAACCTTTTTTCTTCAGGTACAAAATACAGACATTTAGTCCTGCACTCACACTTCAGTATAGTTTTAATGAGTTTTTTACATGTGCATTGACAATACCTATGGATAGTTCATTGCAAACAGACAAGTCCTCCATACCCCATTCATGCATAACCAGCTTATAAACATATCTAAAAGTAAATATTGTTTTCCACCTGGTCAAAGTTGCTTACAAGGTGAAGATTTTAATTTTATATTTTAATAACAAGTCAAAGCCTTTGGACTCCTCACCATGGGCAATATTTTCTACCAGACTTTATATTGCTACTCTTTACTTTAAAATGCAGTAAAAGCCTAAATAAGGACCCTGAGATTGTTACCTTTATGTCACTGCCTTTGGTGCAGTTATATAGACAGAAAGCCAAGGCTGTAAAGGAGAACTGGAAAAGGCAGCCTTTTAGCTTAGAACTATTGTTTTTCAAGCATAGTATTTTCTGACTTACTATATTTCTCTAAAATAAATTATACTTTGCAAATAGATACAGCACCAAATTCAAGAAAGGGAGGAATTATTTTCACAGAAAATGTTCAGTGAGTGATGCAGTGGAGACTGTGGAGAAACCCTTTTTTCTTCAGAGTGAGTCATAAATGCTCCCTTTACTACTAAAGAATCATCTGTCTTCGTGATTCGTTTGTGAACTCTTGTTACCACAGCAGGTTTTTTTTTCTTGGGTGTGTTTATATATGTTGGATTTTCTGGCAGTTCATGTCTCTATTTACAGGTGTAAATCAATGACAGTATGATCATAAACGACTGCACAATCATTCCTTGCTAAGAAATTGCTGAAATTGGAATCTTTCTATCTTAGCTCTTGCTCAGTCATGTAAATGTATGCAAACAGTTATAGTTACAGTGACCCTGCAGTGTGCAAGTAATGGAAAGTAACTGAAATGTGAGATTGCTGTTAAAGTTTACTCATTTGGAGTCTTTTCTCACTCTGTAGACTTGCTGTGCAAATGCTCTTTAGGTCTACTCTCAATTTTTCTGTTGTTTTCCTTTGATGATCAGAGGACTGGAACACCTCTCCTATGAAAACAGGCTCTGGGGAGACCTGATAACACCTTCCAGTATCTAAACAGGCTTCAAGACATCTGGAGAGGGACTTTTTAGAAGGGCATGTAGTGATAGCACAAAGGGGAATGGCTTCAAACTGAACAGGGCAGGTTTAGATTTGATAGCAGGGAGAAATTCTTCCCTGTGAGGGTGGTGAGACACTGGAATAGCGAAGCTGTGGATGCCCCATCCCTGGAAGTGTTCAAGCCTAGACTAGATGGACCACTGAGCAACCTGGTCCAGTGGAAGGTGTCCCTGCCCATGGCAGGGGGGTTGGAACAAGATGAGCTTTGAGGTCCCTTCTAACCCAAACCACTCTGTGATCCTATTGTTGAAGCAAGTGCTGAAAGCAACCTATCTTCAGTCCCAAACTGTGGCACCATATTTAATCAACAGCACAATCTATTATTTGATCATAAACTCCTTGTATCCTTTTATTTAAGTATGCAACGAAGGTATTTCTGGACTGACTTAGATGTGAATTCATATGGGTAAAAATGCCAGAGTCTTTAATTTTCATCATGATAATACTTTGAAACAGAGTATCCTTTGTTTACAGGGTTTCCTTTTACAGAGGTACTCCATGCTTCTTGGACATGAACTCTTTTTTGTTCTGATCACTGTGAGATTTGGAAATCCATTTGTGTCCCAAAGCAAGAAAATGTTTTGGTTTTATTCAAGAAAGCCTTTCAACAATGAAGCATCAACAGAGATGTTTATTCTTTCAATGATTGATTTCTCCTTTGCTTCAGTATCTCTGCTTGTTAGTTCAAAATGTAAAGCTGCTTATTATGCAAGTCATGGGATTCTTTAGGATTTAAAAGAAGGGAAACACATCAAATAGCAAAGCAACACTTCCTGAGTGCTTATCTGGCAGACTAGAGAACCGTGATATTCCACTTGAATCAACTGTTTAAATGAGCAGTTTAATGATAGTCATTATTTTTGTAAGATTTGCTCATGTAGCAACTTGAGTACTTACACAAAGAATAGAAGCTTGATGAAACAGAGTTAAGAAATGTATGCCAAACCATCTTGTTTCCACATTTTTTACATTAGAAGATGTACGCTTTTTCCATAAATGGAGAAGTTTCTATCACTTAATAAGAAAGAAGTTAAAAAGTGTTCCTCTGAATTCTAATTAAGTTTATTTATCTCGAGGAAAAATCTGAAGTCTTCTTCCTGTTTAGTCCATCTGAACACGTTATAAAAATGTATTTTTCTCTGGCATGAAGGTTTCTATTTGTGGGCAAGCAGAACCCATAAAATGATCCAAGAAATGTGTTTGTACTTGCTGAAGGGTACTTAGTAGTGGGGCTTTCACAGTCACAAGTTTCCTAATTAATATGGGATAGGATTCATGTTATCTACAGTGTCTGCAATTTATGTGCTTAAATCTCATGGACATAAATCATCTGACTTGCTTTATATAGTGCATCTCACTTTAGGGTGAGATGTGTAGTCCATTGTAATGCTGTTGCTTAAAATCAAAAGACAAAACTTGCAACAGTGTTAAAGTGGTAAAATAAAAAGCAATGAAAGCTTTCAGATGCACAAATATGTCTCTGTGTGCATGTGATAAAGAATTTCTACCATTTTTATAAGGTTAATTAATTGGTATATCTAGCAGGTACATCCAATAGGAGATCAGTTGCCCTGGTAACCCACCCTTGGGTGAGACCCTTGGAGATGATCTAGGGACTTCTTTGCCCCATTTCTTGTTATGTCTCTAAAGTTCTGGTGGAAAACAAGACATCCTTATCAGAAATTATCTTCTTAAGAATATGACTAAACAGAATTTCAAGAATATGTTAGTAAGAGTTAGCTTATTGTGCAAAAGGGCAGGAAAAGTCCTAGAAACCATACAACAATATATTAAAAATCTTCAAGGCTACAAATACATGAAAAATATATAAAAAAACTAAAAAGATCTTTAGGAATCAATGGCACTCATCTCCATGGAGTATGACGAGATCCTAGTGAAAGCATCTCAGACCTAAGATTTTAGCAATGTCGATGTCTATTTTTGCTCTGGCAAATCCTCCCATGTGGGTCCTATTAACTGGGAAAAACATTATATGAATTTCATGCACTTTTAGTCTAAAAGTTTCATATGGGCATAGTTTTCAGCTATACTTTTACATAGTTTGTGTCTGTAGGAATTTGGTCCTTGTTAGGGGCACATTATTTTCCAGCTCATGTGTTTTTTGAAATCACTACCACTTGAGGGCAGAAGGAAGGATTAGATACCAAGTGAATCCTATAAAAACTCATGCGCCTCTGTTTTATCCCAAAGAATGATTCTGGAGCACTCAGTTTGTGGAATCACATTCTTTTATCTAAAGATATGGGTGGAGTCTTTCTGCTCTCATTAAGGGTGACAGTATGTGAGTACTCTTACATTCACTTTATGTATGTGTTCTGACACATTTGCCCAGAAAAATGCTTGCATAATTACTGAACTTCTTACGTAAAATAGAGACAGAATTTATGGCATGTGATCTGTACAAAATTTTCAACGGTAGCATCTGAGTTCTCTACAATGAAGTGCTTAGAAATGTATTATAAACCAAGAATTATATACTAACATTTTTTTTTCAGCAATAATTTTTAATATGAAATAAATTTAATGATATGTATGGCACATTAATGGGCAACTGAAGAATTAAATTGAACAAACTGCTTTCTGTAAAGTGTTTCCTTACTTCAGCTATAAACAACACAAATACTGAAATATCTTTTCCAGAATACAAATAGGTATTTACATTAAAATTAGCTGTGTAATCAGAAAGAGAGTGAAGGTCATAAGGTAAATGATTCTTAATGCTAAACTTCTATGTTTGCATAAATCTTGGCTTTTATACCCAGCACCATCTAAGTACAGAACATTTAATTTCTGGGGAGCATACTCTAGATAGATGCACATATGGGTGGGATGGGACTCTGAACAACCTGCTCTAGTGGAGGGTTCCCTGTCCATTGCTGGGTGTTGGAACTGGATGCTCCCTTCTGACCCAAGACTTTCTATGATTCTATCATATTTGGTTGTAGGAGTTCATTGCAACAAAATAGATAATATCGATATATATGCAGCATGAAGCGTAGCCACTCTGCTGGCACTTGTACTATAAATTACATGTCACATTGCAGTTCTGTTAGCAGAACATATTTTTTTCTTATTTATTTCTCTTTCCCCTCCTCTTTTCCCTCACTGGCTTGGGGATGGTTCATAACCATTTTGGTTTTGTTTTGTGTCCGGAACTACCACTGCCTCCAACCCCAGCTTGGGAATATCACGATGGATGAAGGGCAGCCCAGGATCCTGCGGGAGAGGGGGGCAGGGGCTGCTCTTCCTTTGGGTGGGGTGATCAACACAGCTGCCAGGCAGCACGGTGGGTCTGCCCTGAGGTCCTGTTGCCCTGTGCTTTTTGTCCTTTTTTGGTTTCTCCTCAGTTTTTTTTTTCCTCTGGCACTGTGACCAGGGCCTGCCATGTTGCTTCTCTGCTCCTCTGCCGCTGGGAGCCCAGAGCCGGTGTGTGCTGTGATGAGACCCAGGAGCCCTCCCCGCTGG